>VXBH01004598.1:1560184-1631779 GCA_013400035.1 Rynchops niger | reverse complement strand
ATTCCACTTTTCTAAGAGAGGACAGCAGCACATAAAAAAATACGTTTGAGAATGTGCTGTCAGCTCTCTCAAGCTGTGGCAAATCCCCCCGGCCAACCTCCCCTGCCCCCGGCAGCACAACTTCCAAGCCACCACCCTGTTTTCCAGCCCCGGCCCTTCTCCCCAAGCCCCACCTGGCTGGGGATGCTGCCCCCGTCCTCACTCAGCTCAGACTCAGGGGATTCAGGTCCTTTGGTTTCTCCCTCTGTGCAGTTTATGACAGAAACATTCTTGCTATCCTCAGTCTTGGCTCTGTCCCAACAGGGTTTCCACACGCTTCACTGGATTTATAATTGCATTCACAGAGGTCTTCTGAGCCTCAGGCTTGGGAATGACCCCGCCCATTTTGCCCCTCTGCAGCCTCTACACTTATTCATTCCTTCCTCCTCACCCCTCTCATTCCCTCTGTGCATCTCCCTCCCCACCTCCACAAAACACTTTTATCAGTTGCCCACTGTAAATTGCTCAGTTCCACCAACACAGAAGCCACTAAAAGTTCAGACCTGGGTGAAGGTCTGAAGACTGGCTCAGTCATTTTCTTCCAGCTCCAGCTTCTTCTGCCCAGGGAAGTTGCAGAATCACCATCCCCGGAGGTATTTAAAGGATGGGTAGGTGTGGTGCTGAGGGACATGGTTTGGTGCTGGTTTTGGCAGTGTTGGGTTGATGGTTGGACTCGATCTTAAAAGGTCCCCTCCAACTTAGATGATTCTACGATTCTTCTAGAACCTTTAGAAAGGTTATCCCAACCACAACCAAGACCCGTCTACCTGCTTCAAGGCACTGCCACACCAGAGGAGCAGCTCACGCAGCCAGCCCTTACACCACAGCCCTTACCTGCCGGAAAAAAGAGTGTCTGGCCAAGAGTTTAAGCTGCAGGTTTATGCTATGAACCAGCTGGCTCGGGCTGAAATAAGGCGGAGATCCCTCACAGAAGCTGACCGACACAGTCCGTGGACAGGAGAAGCAGCTCCCATTCAGAGTACGTCAGTAGCTCCAGTAGCTGCAGGCTTTGCACCCTTGCTGTGAGATGAGGAACTGAAATGCAAGAAGGATGATGAGAATTGATGGAGGGATCGTGAAAAGCCACACTACTTTGGCTGTTTCAGGGCCAAAGCCAGGAGAGGGTTTAGTAACAGTTCTTTAATTTTGGACAAAAAGCCCAATCCATGAGAAATGTGTGTTCAGAGGAGTGGAAGTAAGAGCTCAACTTCAAGGCAAACACTGCAAATTGAAACAATTATTCAATGTTGAAATCAAAGAAAATTATCCCCTCACATTTTACCCTTCTGAGTAGATAAAAAGCTCTCAAGGAGAACGTTTCCTTCAGTTTCTCTCCTGCTAAAAAAAAAAAATAAAATTAAGAGACATTCTAAACCCCGAGTTACCTTAATAATAGCACAACTGGCAAGATTAATGGCAAAAATTAAACAATTTCATTATTATTTAATTGCTTTTAAAAATGTATTGCCTTAATATTTATAATTGTACTCTTAAGATTAATAATCCTGATTTGCCACCTGCCCATCACCAACCATTTCTCACACTTACCCAACTTCTACAGAACTTCTCCAGAAAAAAACTGAAAAATACTTCTTGAAGACTTGTGAAGTAAAAAGGAAAGACACCATGTGCATTCATAAATTTTTTATTTCAGATCCAGCTCTCAGTTTACGTTGTACATGAAACACAGGCAATCCTGCAAGCGTTCAGGATCAGCAACGCTCATTATGTTCCAAAACTAAATACATCACACTGATGAGAATGTGTTGGTTAAAGACAGACTCTGAGTCAACTGGAGACACACAAAAAAAACCCCAAAACAAAACAAACCCACCCACTGAAGTAGCAAGGAACAAGATTCCTATAGTCTGTTAGGAAAATATAGTCCAGAGCTATATCCTGCCTAAAGAACAAGCAGCCCAAAACTCTCATGGATTCCCTCAATTGCCATGTCGAGGCAGACTGAGATGGCCCAGACCCTCTTCGACAAAGCCACAAGCCAGATCTTTGCTGTTGTCCAAATCCTCTCTCGGGATTTATTGGCAAAACCCCATTAATCCAACAGAACCTTCTTCTGCTGCCAAGATAATTTCATCATTTTTTTGTAAAGCTAATAAACCACAACAGTGTTTTCATCCCAGTAATATTAAGCCATAAAGGCTGGAGAATATGTTGGCCATCAAATGTCAACGCTGCCCTCAAATTTGCTGAAACTGGTGAATGTTGGCAGGAAGTTTTGCCCTTGGATTAAGTCTCCACAACCTCTCCTCCACCCACTCAGGCATATGTTCGACCACTTGTTTTAGTGACTCCCGACATCGCTTGAAAGAGAAGCTCCTCATTAGCTGCTTCTGTAGAGATTCAAGCACATGCCTGCATTCACACACTGGCTTCAACAGCATCATCCCCAGCCCAGAACGTTAAACATATACAAATATTTTCCACAATCCAATCTTAAAATATCTGGCAACAAAGCCATTGGTGCAAGGCAATGGCGTTATCTCGGAATGATTCCCAGATAAATAAATCTGAATACCAGGTTTGAAACCTCAGAACATCAGGTTGCCATAGCAGGGAAAAGCAGACACACGTGTCTATGCAATTAATAGTATTTAAAATGTTTGCCTCTAAAACCTGGCAAACTATGACCAAAAATTTTACACCTTTTTCTTTTTAATTAATAAACTTTTTATTAAAAAAAATCATCAGATATCTGTGCACAGTTCATAGTTAAATGTCTTCTTTATTTTGAGTTGGTTGCATTTGAACTCAGACATTTTACAGACTTATATTTTACACATTTTTTTTCTTTAAAAATCCCACAAGGTAAAAAAAAAAACCCCACGCATACACCACATATACAAGAAATTGTATTTTTCAAATGCGCTTTTTTCTTTTTTTTTCCCTCCATGTCAAGAAGTGCAATTTTGCTTCTACAATTCTTTAAAGTAAAACAGTTTCATCCATCAGTAAAACAATACCCTACACCAAGAATTACACCAGATACCTTAATATATCTCATGTATCAGCTATATCTCACTTCTCCTATGCACTGGTTAAGGTCGTGAGAGATCTATATGAAAATTATGCTTACAGTAACTCATCTTTACCAGTATAGGCAGGTCAGTAAATGTACCTACACTCTGTGAAATTGCCTATGACTGTTGGAGAATGGAAGTCAATAATATCTACAATTACACCAGTGAAATGTTTACTTTTACCGTAACCGTTTTACTTTTGCATACAACTGTGTGCTCTGCTCCGAGCCACTGAGACCGTATGATTGTACTGCAAGTCTATCATGGGAATACATTCTCAAAAAGTCCATAATTTAACACAGAATTCTGGTTTTTATCTCACTGAACGTGATTCTTTCACACATCCCTCTGGCTCCATTTAAGACAACAGACCTACTCCCTCCCCCCCCACCCCCAGCATCAACGTATCAGCTCTGGGGAAAATTTCATGAAGAACTCTGCTTTGGCTTAGTATTTCCTTCACTGAAAACTGTGAACTACACTACTGGCTTTGGAGGGATTTTCAGAAGTTTTCTAGATTGAGTTTTTGAGAAAACAAGAATATGAACAGACTAGGCTTTTAATGACTCCAAAACCAAGGTTCCTCGTGACTTCCTTTTGGCTCCAGCTGAAAGACACCCTGTACATCTTAAGATAAAAATGTATAGTTTTTATTTGTTATGAAAAACTGAAGTCCATTCCCTTTAGCATCCTTAAAAAGACTCGTTTTATTCCATTTTGATGACTTGTTCCATTGCAGAATGCTGTTTTACATGAAAAAGTAAGAAACGCTCAGATTACCTGAAGTTTTAAGTATTCACTTAGGAAAAGATTTACCTGCTTTGAGACAGAAGACTGAACTAAACCTACTGAGCAGACCTGTTACATTTTAGCATTTAAAACTACAAGGAGAAGAGTCAAAGTTTATGTTTAAATGCAAAATCATGAGACTCTGCTCTCCAACTTGAAAACATTTTTAACTCGAGATCTAAGTTTGCAGCATCTGTTGAATCAAACAACAGAAGTTAAAGCTTGCTTAACCACTTCGTTCTTACAACCACTATTTTACGAAGGAAGATTTTCAAACCTAGAAAGAACAGAGGGACAAGCACAGCAATGACATGGACGGTGATGGAAAGGAACAAGCCGGCCACCCCAGCACCACTGCGTCATGTAACTCAACTGCAAATGACACACTGGGCAGTGCCTTACAATAGTCCTATTCAGACTTTTACTTACAGGTACAGGACTATAGTATAAAAGCATCCAGCTTCTTAAAAAGGGGAACCGAGAAGCTCTGACAGGTCTAGGTCATCCCAGACTATACTGAAGCTGTAAGCCTCTCCATCCTCTAGCACGTCCTCACATAATAGTAGGCAGAAATTACTACAAGATTAGTATCTACCCCAGAAAATCCTAGGTGAAATGGATGGACATATCTTTGTCTAGACAAGTATTTAAGAACTTGGAATGCAAAAATATAGTGCAAAAAAACGTAAGCGTTCTGAAAAATAGTTTTTACATATCAAAAACTCCCAGAATTAAAGAAAGGGATCATAAAGATAAGGTATGGTGCTAAGAAGTGGTTTGTCAAGTTAATAATGGGTTATTTCCCTCGTAGAGGTTTACGCATTTCACACCAGCATTTTGCTTTATGTTGTTACAATATTTTTATGGAGCATTATTTAAAAATAACAACTCAGTCAGATGTCTAATTTAGAATTCATCATGTTTTACCCTAAACGGCCACTTGGAATGCTGTGAAACATGATTTGCAGCCAGAAGCACCAAGTACATAAATTCTTCCACATCAAAGGAGTAGTTTGTAAATTTTGGATGTTCTCCCAGTGTTGGGTGGTGTCCCTAGAAAAATGAAATAAGGCCTTTTAAGATGGAAGGAAAAAAAAAAAAACCAAACACATATCTCCCATTCAAAAAGCAAGAAAAAAATTGAGCATCTGCCATTTTAATTTATTATTCCTGATCCACTGATCCGCTCTGAGGCAAGTTTCAGCAAAAGAACTGCACAATAGCAATGTTATGGATTAACGGCCAATTAATTTAATTTCTCTTCTTCCCTCAGCCATTAATATCAAATGATTTCTTGCTCATAACAAGGAAGATAATTTGGTCTAAAGAATGAAAATCATATTTTAATTATCAGAACACAGATAGGTAAAGCAAGCTAACCTTTAAATGCTTCAGGTTATAGCACCCCACCCTTCCCCCAGTGACCATCATTACCTGATCTTGAGGAAATACTTTATTCCTTTTTCGCCAAGTAATGTAGCGAATGCCTCTCAGCCTTGCCAAATCCAAGTAACAACGTTCATCTTCACAATTGTATCTATGGGCAGGCAGAAAAATCATATTTACCTACAGAGATTGTGCTGAAGTTTACCAGGGTGAAATGGGAAAAAAAACCGCAAGGCTTCAGGCCAAAGCATTTGTTGTCCAGTTCTAAGGCTCCGAAACCATGGACAAATTCTACTCCACCGAAAACAACAACAAAGGCTACCCATCTGCTCCTAAGATGTGGCCTAGGAGACGGTTTCAGGCACATCAGCATGTCAGGCATGCCCCGTCCACCTGCAGCCGCTCTCGGGCAAGGGGTTCTGAACTTATTTGGAGACTGGACAAAATGCCCTCAAGCCAAGAAGATGGGAGATTGGACTAGCTGGCCTTTAAAGGTCCCTTCCAACCCAAACTATTCTGAGATTTTCTGAAATCATGTTTAAAAGAAAGGTACCAGAGAAATTTAGGTAAAACAGAATGACACTCAGCTAAGCTCGGCCAAAGCTGGTGCTCATATCCTGAGCACAGGAAGGAGTATGTAACTAACCTTCAGGGGGATCTTTAACACCCTGGACATACATCATACGTAATCAATTCACCTGGATCACCAAAATACTACTAAATCTCAGACTCAGCAGGCAGAATCTGGCCAGTGAGGCTTTCTCTTTTTTCCCCATTTTCCCCAAGCGATTGCTGACCAGGCTGCTTTTTATTTATACCACAGCATCTTTAGAAATCACAGGCTAAACCTATATGATACAGTTACACTATATTTTATAATGAAAGCTTCCTCGCATTCGATTCCCAGAAGAGACTGTCAAAAATGACGCCTAGACGAGGATGCAAGACAAACATTCATAGTCAAATACTAGCAAGGGAAAGTGCTTCACTAACACATATCAACAGACATCAGCAGTTGTGGTATAAGAGGGGAAAGAGAGAGAAACAGACTTACAGCTCAAAAACAACAGCCCAGTCCGGTAGAAAGAGCAAATGGGTAAGTCCAGCTCCATGCATCCCAATGAATATATCGGAGTTGTGGGTAATTCTCAATTGCTCTGAAAATTCAAGTTCCCTGCAGACAACAGAACAAAAATCGTGATGTGGCATGCCTATCCATCCCAGCAAGAATTAGTTACATGAATAAAGTGCAAAATTAACTTAAGGGAATACTGAAAGGGAGACCTGATCTTTCAGGCAACAATGCTAAGAATCACAAATGCTGCAGCCAGCAATAACTCAGCATGGAATTAAAAGAAATGCAGACAGGTTTCAAAACTTCACAAGAGTCTGTCGGTTGGTTGTTTTTTTTTTTTTAACAAGTTAAAGTTTTTGTAAGTTTCAGTCTTTTTTACTTGCTGTTAAAAACAATTGCATCACCATCTTTAAAAACAAAACAAAAAACAACAAGACAACAACATAAATGACCTAAACTGTTTTTAATGTAATGTAGAAATATACAATTCCCATCTTAAGATGTGGATATCGAAGCTGAACTTATGCATAGGGCATCAAGCAGAAATAAGGAGACCAGGCTTGTTTCAGCTCCTGGAACTGTTACTCTCTCCCATCCTTTGACTGTAAGCTCCAAATACAGCATTCTCTCTAAATAACCAGGCGTTCCCTGAGCACACAAGGAAAGAATGGACTAAACATACTTAATTGTAAGAGAAGACAGACAACTGGAAAAGGAAATTACAACAGGTTTCGTTTTTGTACGAACAATTCATACATTAAAAAGGAAGAGAATAACGTCCTCTCTGACCATTTGGAAGACAGCAGAAAGAAAATGGCTTAAACTGCAACAAAAAAGTTTAAACTGCTTAAACTGCTGTAAGGGCAAACATCAGAGAAACCCTTCTAACCATGACAACGGTGATGCTGCAGGATAACCGTGGAAATCTGTAATGCTGAATGGTACTACAAACAGTTTCAACAAGCATGGGAATCCTGGAAGTAGCACTTGGTCACGCTTTCAAAGCGGGAAATGACTGACAACAGCCACAGGCAGCATGAGATCACCCCAGTTTCTTCTACCAGCTTACGTACTTGTATTTGTAGTCTACCACTTTGACCTCCAACGTTGATACTGTTTTCAAAGCATTCACAAGCTAAGGAGAAAAATAAAACCACAATGATTAGGTATTCTCCTTCAACTAATTCCTCCCCTGCGCTCCTGATCGTTTTACACACTCCTCCTCCCCACCAGGGAATTAAAATGAGTGAGAGAGAACATACTGTCACTGCCATATAAAGGAGCAGTTCCCCTCCTTTTGTGCCTTCCCACCTAAGATACATCCATTATTCCTGGCAGAGCAACCCCTGGAGGGGAGACCTGGATCTCCTGCACTCTCACAGAGGCTGACTTTACGTGCTCCAGGACCCAATTCTAAACCACTCAAACTAGCAGGAGTTTTGCCGTGAATAGTGGGAAGATGCGGTTGGATTTCCAAGAGATAGTCCAATACCTAAAGAAGCAAATTAGTAGCTAGAAGGATTTTCAAAAATACCTCACTAGGCCAGACTTCTACTCACATGAGAAGGGAAACCAGGTTAGAGCCTGGGCTTCTAACCTAAAAGGGCTTTTTCTAAGTCTCCAATCCATAGCCAGCAGTAGAGGGAGAAAGAGTAAAGTATTTTCTTTTATGAAAGCATAGTAAAGGTAAGATTTTCTCCCTTTCTGTCATGTGCTCATTACCAGAAAACACAGAACATGTAGCAGTGTTAGGCATGCGCTGTGGACAGCCTAGCAGACGAGGCACAAATCCAGACATCTGCACTCTGTCTATTACGCCACTGAGCTGTTGCATCAAACAAGCCTCAGTTTCTCCCTACACAAGGTGGGAGTGACAATGCCAATTAATTTTTGTCAGGCACTAACAGCTAAGAATAAAGACAGGTATGAAAACATTAGATATTATCATTTTACCACAAGAGAAGCTACACCATAAGTCCACTAAGTTGCATGACTCAAAAGCGTAAATCAATATGAAAATTCATTAAGTTTTGAATGCACACACTCAGATAGAATAGCTTATGCATTTTAATCTGCAAGCATAACAAAGCTTTTTGTTAGAGTCTTCAACACTGGGGATGCTAGAAATAAGAGATAACTAGAAAGCGAAATAATTTAATTTTATCAGAAGCTCTGCAGCGTCTGTTTGTTAAGAGGAAATACTTTTAGTATTACATCTCTAATCTTCCACTGGATATTTAAAAAGGGCAGCAAGGTTCAGTGTTTGGCATACAGAAAAAAAGACCAGCTAAAAGACATATTAGAAGACATTAATATTAGCACTGAACATATTTGTTCAAGATTTGTCACCAGATAGGTGTCTTGGCTGTACGTGAAAAAAAAATTTTAAAAAAAGTCAAGTAAATTAGCAAAATTTAACTTTGTTTTAAAAATAAAAAGGACCACACCTCATTCTGGTTTAATATTTTCCGGTAATCTGTACTGCGTGCAAGTATTGTGACTCGAATTTTCCCATCCTAAAAAGAAAGAAGCAGGAGTGTATTAGCTATGAGGCAGACCTCACCAAAATAAAAAACAAAACAAAACCCCAAACACTTCCATGTTTACTTTTGGCATTTTTTGAGCAACTAAATATGTTCCTTCCCCATGTAATAGATGATGTAACCACCTTAAAATTCACATCGTATTTTCCAACAGATTAAAAGCGTCAAAAACTTTGTGAAAGTCTATTAACAAAGAATAAAATATTTTCTGAAATATTTATTTTATTCAGTACAAAAGAGCCTTTGTGTTACACATTATATGGCAGTTTTTGATAGCAGGAAAGCAGCTTTCAGGATGGCTTGTGCACAAGATCCTTGGAAAAGAAATATTTTACTTCTACAACAGTTCCTCCTTTTACCTCTTTAAATTAATTGGACTCACAGGGGTAAGTGTTCCAAGTGACATAAAGAGATTTAACTGCATGACTCCCATTAGTGTCAGCGGGAGAAGCATAACTAAATGCCTGTGCAGTGCTTTGAACATGTGCCCCTCAGCGATAATATGTAGGCTACTCTCTAGCAAATACTTCAAGAAGCCCAGAACTGCTGTATCCATCAATGCAGCCATTGCAACAATTTGCAGCATGAACAGAAAAGCCCAGAGCCAGACAGATGGTACTGGGCAAGGATCGGAAGGACCAGATCCAATCATTTCCTCCTCTGATCTGAGCTCCGCGGTACCTATGAGGACTGATAAAGAGCAAGCACTGCATTGCGCTGTGGGATCCCCTCTGCTGCACCCACGGACAGCACCTTGTCAGCATGCTCCAAACAGACCATGCACCATATATCTTGCTTAACTAGGAAGCAGACAAAGGCCTTGAGCAAAGAGAATGGAGATGGGGAAAGCAATACTAGCGTTTGAAGGAGGATGTTCTAAAGGCTGTCCCATGGAAATAAGCCAGGGCAACTTTCACAAACACGTACAAATGTTTGCTGAAGGCCTTTATAGAACAGGCTGATTTATTGGGGAAAAGCATCACAGCAAAGGACAAAAAGCACATAATACGTCCTTATTCCCTACTGGGTCCAGCTTGCTAATGCTGTTTCTCTGGTGAGAGCCGTCAGCTCCATATTACGATTTTATTATTCAGTTATCATACCTTGGGTCCTTCTTGTGTGATATTTAATCTGTGTAACACATGCTGAGAAAATGCTCTAAATAGCCCTGTACCATGACAGCCAGAGATCTGAAATTTAAGAAGTAACCGTTAATACAAAGAGTTATTTTGCTCAGAAAACCTCTCTTTATGATCAGTCTTTTGCCATTCTTGTGGAACAAAAGCCTAGTATCAGGCATTGTGCTAAACACGTCACCATTCACTGCAACACAAGTGGCACTTTCATTTAGAAAGAAACATAACTCTCTACAGTATTACAGCCTGAATGCATGAGCTAATACCCTGGAGAAAGTCCGTCATGTACAAGCTCTTGTGCTCTGCAAAAATACCAGGAAGTTCACGGTGCCCACCCGTTAGAGAGGAATAATATGCATCTCAAGAGCTGTGACATAGGAGATTGCACACAACCTGTTACTATCAACCAGCCAAAGTAACTTCAAAATCCTAATCTTTAGGGAAGATCCTTTCATTTGGAGTTGCATAGACCTTCAACGCAGTACATTTCACGATAACTCAGCTAGATAGTTGAGATATTCTTTAGCTCAGATTTTATACTGTCACACACACATCTACTTAAGACAGTGGATGGATAAAAAGGACTTACCAACGGTGTGTTATAAAACAAGCCATATCGCATTCGAGGCAGTAATGAGAAGACTGCTTCTTTAAAGCATACCTGCAAAGGAAGATCACAAGAAGTTACACTGCACTGCTACCTTCCGCTGGCACATCCCCTGCTCATTCAGTGAGATCACTGCTTATAATGAGCTAGCAATTACACACTCCTGTCAAGAACATCCTCACTTCCTTGACGGCGCAAATGAACAGAACAAAGACAATCCTGATCGCAAAAGAGCTCTCACTTAGGATGCTACAGTGCAAGTGCAGGAAGAGGTAAAAAAAAAACACCCCCAAAATGGAACAAACAAGAACTAAATAGAAGAAAACCAGTCAGAGTAGAGAGTTTAAGACAGGCCTTAAGGGATTTAAGAGACTAAAATGAGCTCTGAATGAATGGGTACATATTTTGGTAGGATTAACTTTTTTTTTTTTAATGATGAGCAGCAGGTGTCCTGACAGTTGCAGGGGAAAATAAACACCTCAGTAGGAGCCAGAAGACTTAGAAAGACAGTACCACTTAAAAAACCCGTAACTTCAGTAGTAGGTCCTGCAGAAGAGAAATCAATACATAAATATCACCACTCCTAAGACAAGAGTTAGGTCCATCTATATAAAGCATAGACACACCACTGAATTAGGTTACAGCTCTGTCTCTTGTTTGCAAGGTAGAATACTCACATTACACAAATTAAACATGCATGGAAAGTATCAATGCCTTCCCCTGAAACACCCATATCCACAAGCAGCTTGAGAAGCTGTCACATTTGCTACCTAATGACTACAAATTAAATCAAAATATAAAATTCCATACCCTTTTAGAGTCAAAGGTTTTCAAGTGTATTATTTCATAGTCAGTAAATACCTTCCATGTCTCACTGAACAGATCACCATAGCCATAGGAGCTCTAGGAGGAAAGGAGAAAACACAAGGGCATAACGATTACATAAATGCATATAAAAATTCTTTTCATGGTTTACAAGTTCTGTATATGAGTTTTAATACACAGTTCATATGCGCATCACCTTCACAGGACCTAAGACAGCCTAGCACAGAACACAGACATTACAGAACAACGAACCCTGTGTTTACAATGGCAGTTAACTCAAATTGCCTGTCAGTAGTTAATTTTTAATAAAGCAGTTCTATAAATTAGCAATCTAGACAAGTTCTTCAGCAGTAGATTAGAATTTCTGAGTTAGAAGTAAGGAGTACCTACTACTTCCCCCAGAGACAGCAGAACCTAAGTTAAATTTGAAGTAGCAGAAACATTGGGATGGTAGAAGGTTTGAACCTCGACTCCCGAGACTAAAAAACCACCTGGGAGTTCAAGTGCAGCAGTAATGTTTGAAGTAAAAAGTCACAACAAGCCCATTTCATATTTGTCTCTTTTGGGATCATCACTTGCATGTTGGACGTGTATCACAAATTGAAGGCAATGATCTGATCTGATGTAAGAAACAGCCAGGAAACTATGTTTTGCATTACTTTGACAAGCTACCAAGACATTTCTCTACAGGGCAGTATAAAAAGCTTCCCCCTTTGCAGCAATGCTCTATGTAACCTTTCAAGAACCACGTACCCCCTACAACATTGGCCTAGCAGCAGGGGTTCTTGCCTCCGAATTTGTAATGTTTCCTACACATGTGATGGCTAAGTCACCATCTTTTGCTCTTTGAATGCAATTAAATGTGACCTCAGTAGCCCTGGTGCAGATTCTCACTTAAAGCTTCCTTTCAACTCTGGAGCTGGTTCAGGCTGCTCAGACAGTTATGTGGAAACATTCTCAACAAGAAATTTTGAAAATAAGACTACAAGTAACTGCAGAAGAGAGCGGATATCTAGTGAAATGTAAAAGAATCTAAAGGGCACCAGATTTCCTTCAGTTGAAGGGGTGCTTCCTTCCCCTTCTTCTGCCATTAAGTTTTAATGAATTTTACAATCCATACTGCTTTCTGGCCATCTATATTACAAGAACTGCTCTTCCAGATTAGAAGAGAGAACTGATCTTCAAAGCTGGAAGTACTGCTTTCTAACCCTATCTGCTGTCCGTAAAAGTGCTTTATAAACATTGCTTTCCTGCATTTGCAGAGACAGTCTACAAATCAACATCCAGTGGATTTCCTCCTTATTTTCTGATTTGCTTAACCTACATCTAAGGGCATTACTGTTTCATAAGAACTGTGCACTGATTCTACAGTAGCTAGAAAGTATGGCCAAATCTAATTACAGCGGGGGGGGAAGAGAAATCACTAATAAGCTCAAGTCCATCTTTCGATCAGCACAGACAGTTCATCAGCAGTTAGTTGGTGCCATCATCTGGTTGTACATGGGAACAAACAAGCAGATGGAGCAGTTAAGACTCATTTAAAATGACAGTACTGTGACATTACTTTGAATGGTACAGTTGAAAGAGTTATGTGATTCAACAACACGATATAAGACAAAGAGTTGTTTTTCAAAGTAATTTACAATGCTGTCTGACACACCTGATCTTTCCAGAAAGCCATCAGAGCTGGATTAACAGGCCCCTGTATAACATCTAAGAGATCTTGCTTATCTGGAAGGCATTTTAGCTTTCAAAATGTAAGAGAACTAGAAAAGAGTCTCTTCTAGACAAAGAGGTTTTGCATTAAATACCAAGCAAGGGATATTTGCAGTTCTCTGTTTAATATTAGTTGTCCTAGCAGTAAATAGAAAGAAAACCCTGTATTTTATAAGAACAAGACATGGGCCAGTATCATAGTCAAGAACTGTGTTATTTCTGGACCTCATTATACATGTTATCTGGCATATTACAAATTGCCTCGTTTTTCGTTATTTAGTTTAACACTTTCCAACACAACATAAACAGTGGCCAGTAAAACTAATATTACTCTTAAACACAGTAATGGTTTCACCTCAGCAGTACAGCAGAAACAGCCCCACTTAAAAACTTGTTTTGTATGTCATTGTGGCATTCTAAGAGGTGACTGCGAGTAGTAACTGCAAGAAGGCAATTTAAAGGCATTAAGAATTACACTCTGTTTTGACATATTCTCTGATAGAACAGATTCTATGATATCTAAGGATTTTAATTAGTTGTTTTCTTTATTACAGGGTGCACATTACTGATTTAGTAAGATACAAGGCTGCATTTCTTTTTAAATCTAGAAGAAACAGTTTTGAGTAAATCTACTTCAATATTATCAGAGAAAAGTCTACAGAAAACAGCATGAAATGTTCTAATGCTACGTATTAGAAATACAGATCATGTTATTTTTGAGATCACACAAAAAACCCCATAATTACATACTAGCAAAAGATGAGCTAGGGAGTAGCGTTCAAACAGCATATGGTTTATCATAGAAAATCTGTTTGCTAACTATTGCTCATGCACCTGTATTAACAGGATCCAAAAACTTATCAGTTCCACATGGCTAAGCCCACAAGAAAGCTAAGGATCAGCTACTAAAAGCCTCAGAGTCTCTATAAAGCAGAAATACAACCCATTAGAAACATGTTAAAAGCACAGCAGACTTACAGTGTCCCACATGACTATGTTGACATCAGTACTGAAGGAATTATTGATATGCTGAGTAATATAAAGATTGACGAAATCACAGAAGTGATGGTACATATTGACACCTGGGAAAGAAAGAATTGTTAGCGAAATACTACATTACTCACTTCACTTCTTATAGGTTCATGTATTTTTTTCCTTAGTAGTATCCTGCATTTTATATTAGTTTTCCCCTGCTTCTGACTGAACGTTTCTTACACACCCTAAAAAAACAAACCTTTAAAGGGAAGGAATCAAGATAAGAAATCTGAAGTAAAACATGCTTTTAAGAATTTCAGAGAAATTAGAAGAGCAGCTAAAAGACAGCATAAGAAAGAGGCAAGTTTCATGTGCTATTTCTCATTAGAGTCTGCAGCTGCTTTCTGAAGTGTACAAAAGCAACAACTGCTTTAACAATAGCTAGTTAGACATAAAGAAAACATTAAAAACAGGCCTTCGGCACTGATCTTTGTTCTGCTTTATTAGGGTTAAGGGAAGCTCTGTCTGCAGGACTACAAGACAGAGCTTGTACTTGCACACGAGCCAAAGCCTCAGTAATCCCTCAGGTTTTCTGTCTTGGAGCATTCTTGTTCATTCTTGGTTTCTTAAGCTAATACCTTAAGACCAAGGTGCATAAAGAAGTACCATGAAACAAAGGAGGTAATGTAGTCCAGTTTCCTTGCTAGTGAAGACCAGATCCCTGTTTTGGAACCACGTGTGCACAAGCCCCTGTTTCTAAGCTTCTGACCAGCAAGAGCCGTCATGATAGGAACTAGCTGCCAGGCTTTCTGTACTGCTCAAACAGCAATTTTCCCCTCCTCCCCTAAAACAAAGAAGCTGGACAAAATCGCCTCATGAGCCACAGCTAGACCACGCTGCTGAACAGTACAGACTGACAGCACAGCAACTCGTCCACGGTACCAGTTCTGGGGCCTGCAACAACTTTGCTTAAAATATAAGACACTGGCCTGTAGGGGAAGAGGGGCAACACAGTTTACAGTTGCAGTCTCTGACAGGGTCACAACACAGCAGACAACTATCCAGTTTAAACCACAGCAGCTTGTCTGTATGGCTACAACCTGAACGCCCCCTTTCATTTACATTTGTCTGCAAAATAAGCTGCATGAACAAAAAGATTCGTGAGCTTCAAAAAATGTCAGATACCACTGGCTGATTCCTGAAGATTCTTAGGTGCTGCCCCTCTCACAAATTTTGGTGTAGTGCTGCACAGCATTCACCACAGCTCTCTGTAGTGAGATAGCTAATTTCTTTCTTTCTGGCCTTTCACCTAAATTTGAAACTTTAAGTTTGAAAGAGGATTGCTTTTAGGTTTGTGTGTTTTGGCATTTCTTTCTGGGGTGGGTAAGGGGAAGTATTTTAATCAACTATCAGAACTTATTCCCTTGAACACCCCGCTTCCTCTTCCATATCATTCAATACACATAGAATCCTCAATTACTGAACAGATACTACAAGACAGTATACTATCTTTGTGCTTCATGGAATGAAAACTCATCCAGAAACAGCCAAAATCAAAGAATCTGTACAGCAGAGTCTTCAGCACAAGCTCAAAGACTGTCAAAACACAGTCAAGACTCAATGACTGTGTTAAACAAGTTGCAGGATTAGTTTTCTAATTTATTTACTTATTATCTCTGGCAACATGTAAGGATTTAAATCTAGGTTTCCAAGTTGATGCAGAGAACTACAGAAAAAAGGAACTGAAAAATCACATCATTTTTCAATAATAAAAATATATTACAAGTAAACTTGACCATCACAAAGGCATAACGTAGATAGGCATATGGGGCCTTTTTACTGCAGTAGTGTAGGATAAAAAAAAAATTAATAAAGATACTAATTACCTGCATCTAATTTCATGAAGTATGTTGGCTTTTCAATAACAACATCACACTTTCCATCTTCTAGGGGTCTGAAGTTTAATGCAGTAAACGTCTGGAGTTCTGCAAACCTACAAAGATTCAATCACACAGAACACGCTTTGTCATTAACACACTTAAACAAACGTACTTCATACACCTAAGATTTAGTAACTGTTCAGCCAGTCCATTTGATTTAACAGGACTGCTGAAAACTGACAGAGTCTGACAATTAAAATGATTTGAAATTGTAATGGAAGGTTCTTCAGGTTATGAGCTTCAAGAGGTTAAACACCGCCTTTGATCTCAGGAGCAAACAGCATCTTTGATCTACAAATCAAGGCAGCAGAGATGTAACAAAGAGCCTTAGAGCCTAGATCTGTGGGTCTAACCAACTTGATCTGCATTGCCAAAGACATTTCAGCAAGATCTTCATGCTTTGGTCAGAATAATGAGTGCAGATGCAATATTTATTATTCGTGGATCTAAACAAGGATGAGCAGTTGAGATGACAAGAGCAGGTAGAGAAGAAAAGTCTCTTCCTACTCTGCAGCTATTCTTAACTGAAATTGACCATCAATGCAAAATGAGGAAAAAAAAAAGAAACAAGAGAAAAGCATAAAACTGAATTCTTCTATGGACCTTAATGGCTCCAATTCCTTCATGTTTCATCAATTAACTGGCAATGAAGCTTTGAAGTGCTAACATGCAACCCATGATACTTAATTGGCTACCACAAACCACCTTCTGCACCTCCTACTCAGCCTGTAGACGGTTGCCCATTTCACATTCCAAACACAGGCTCCCTGGGAACACCATATGAATATATATCTAGATCAGTTGTTGCATTAGCCCCAAGACCACCAAGGACTGTGTGAACTAAGACACAAGTGCAAACTTCAAGGCATTTCACAACAAAACAATTCTCTCCTCCTATCAGGCATACAACTGGCATCTTGTCCAGAAAACACCTGAAGTTTAGAACTTCAAGTTACAAGACGTTTTCAGATCTTTTGCTGCTGTAAATTAGGCAGGACACAATTACACATAGCATGGTTCAGAACATTCTGCATAGATGTAATTAGCAGAGGGACCTTACACGAACTCTCAAATTGACCTTAGAAAGGAGCAACTACTCCCCCAGTATGAAATTCCCTACACACAGCTGCTAGTGACAATGACAAAAACATAAAAGAATTAGTAAGTGCACTTGGAAGCAGCCTTGACAAGTGATTCTTACCAAGACTGCAACGGGCTCTTGCGTTGACCTTCAGACAAAAACGCTTGAACGTCAAGGGTGCAATGACCTCCAATTTCTCCCTTCTGTAAAAAGTCTTCTTTGAATCTAATGCAAATTAGTAAAAGTCTATCAGCTTTTGTGCAACACTGCTACAAGCGCTCTGCAATCCTGATTACATACTCAAGCCAGTGCTAGTCAGTCTCACCCAGCAAGGTACTTCATACATATTTAAAACCTGAGTATTTTCTTCAGCATAAATCAAGTATTTACCACAATTCCCAAATAATTTTTGGGAATTCCCAAATCCCATTCCAGGTGGTGACCCTGGAGTTCCACACATCAATTTAGAAAACAGCACTAATCCACGCAGAGTGTTATTAGGAATCATTCTCACATACCCAAATGAGTAATTTGATTAGATTTTGCTACATGATTACTTACAGGAGCATCATTAGTTAGGATTTTTCTTTGTTTAACAACAATTTCTCACTGAAATTCACGACACAAGAATTTTATACAACATATGAAGAGTAAGGTGCAAGAACCAGTTTCATGAAAACAAATTGGCAACTAAAAGCACCATCTAAACTTGCTTTTAGGATAGGCTGAGAAGATGACAAAACCCATTCTGAAGAGTATCAGCATGACAGTCACGAAACAGCTCTTTTCAAGTCAGGTGCCCAAGACACTGACTTCAAAGATAAGGCAGAAGGAAAAATGAGTGATGCCAGCATTAGTGATATGGGTTTTTTTACCCATTTTTCCAATACGTAGCATTTTGTGATGTGGGAGATCCAGGTTCAGATCTCTCTTCAGTCTCACTGTATCTAAAAATGCAGTTCCTGGTTCTGGTATAATTACACCTAGCACAGGAAGGGTCGGTCTTCTTGGCACCTTGTACAAAAAGAATTCTACTTTGCACATCACCTCATCAAGAAAGAATGTGACTGAAAACACAGAAGAATCTTCCTCTCTTCCACCAGAAGGGAGGATTTCAATCACCCATCATCACTCCATAAAACTGAGAGCTTAGGTTTTCAACTAAACCTGTATTGCTGACAGCAGCAGCAGACAGCAATCAAGAGGTGTCAATCTCAACAGGGTATCAGCAACAAGCCTCTGATCATAGTAAAGCCCGTGGCAACAAGCACATCAGCTTTGTTAAACAAATTCTGAAGTCCTTCTCCCTGCCATCCCTTGGTTTTACTATAACATAAGCAAAACAGAGACCTGTCATGGTTTCTCTTTACAGTTCGCAAATCAATGTACAAGTTCGTTGCTCTGCAATGCTGAAGGTACTGAGAACAGGACAGAGATGAATCTCCCTGGTAAGAAAAGAACAAGTAGGATTTTGTCAATAACAAAAATTATGTTTAAAAACAAGTGGAAAGTATCATATCTACCAGAAATACCTACTGTTACTGCAGGCTTACAATGGGTTTTCATTTCATTGAGTCTCTCTCGAATGTAACCAAAGTCAGCTTGTTTCCAGAATATCTGTTGGGCTGTCTCGATGTCACTTGCCCTGAGGTACGAAGGAGGGGGGGGGAAGGGAAAAAAAAAAAAAAATCAAGGTCTATTACTAAATTCTAGTAATAACTTTAACAGATAACATTTTTTCCACTGAAAGTGGAACAGAAGAGCAAGCCTGTTACTTTTTGACATTTGAGATGCAAAACAGGAAGCAACTTATCAGCTGCATGTAAGTGAAAACATCAATGACAATTTAAAGCTATTCTCCCGTAAAAGGGTATAAATCTTTTTCAACATTTTTTCCTCTGTTTTTTAAAGCTAAGAAAGGAAATCCAGAGTTATTTTAGGAACCTGAATTCAAAGCTAAACCAGAATAATGAAAACGTTGTGGCAGGAAGCATTTCAAGCAGCATTTTCTTCCTTAAAAAGTCAAATTTTTAAAATCATGTTGAAAGGTGTAAATTATCTATAAACACACACATATCTCCACAAAGAATCATCCTTTAAACTCTAAATATCACAATAATGTTAACTTCACAGCTAATAGGAAAGTGAGCACTATACCCTTTTTTAACATACTGTACTTTATACATTTAAAATGAAACTTACCATCCAGTTTCAACATAATCACACACTGGGTAACTGAATCTGTAATCTGACTTGCAAGATTTCTCATAACCCCAGCAGGATCTTAGTTTCTTCAAGTATTTCTGTAACACAGAATAGCTGAATCAAGTTATGCAACAGCAAAATAGGAAACGACTTTAGTTAGTCGTTAGCTTATAAACCACCTCTTGATGATAAATCTTGCATTAAAGGCTTTTGGTTTGGTCTGTTTTCAAAGAGAGTTTCAGAAATAACACACAACAGAGGCTGCAAAGAGGACACACATGCACAGCCACGCTATCCTTGTCTTTAAGATGTCTGTTCCAGGACAACCACTTTTCCTGACCCACTAAGTAGGATTCCAAAATTTTAACATTGCTAACAGACATAGGTAACAAAGCTAAGTTCACACAAAGCACAGTGCACCAAGCTCCAGGCTGAGCGTACCACCGCTCCCCAGGCAAATCCAGAAGCATCAGCTTCTGCAGTGCTGTAGAAAGCCAAAGAAAGGAGAGCACAGGTCCTGCTCCCAGCCCTACAATGTGGCTCCTGAGAGACACGAGAATTGCTCCCAAGCCACGTATGCCCCAGATCCTCAGGTTCACAATCCCTGCTTCAGGTGAACGAATTACATGCAACCACAGGATAAGATTAAATCAGCATTTCATTGATTTGCCTATACTCTTGGCACTTCCACAAACATACTACTGCATGCTAAATATCACAGGTCTAGAAACTCCTAACTGTACTTCGGCCAAACACCTTTCACACGCACAACAGTCATTCAGATTAAGACCATCATTTCAGCTCTGTAACAATTAAAAGAGCGGGGGAAAAAACGTTGCAAACCAGTACATTAAAAATATAGTCTTGTGACAGCATCAGATTGAGGGAGAGCCCTATACAACTATTTCAAAAGTAGCAATTCCAATTCCCAGTGGAACCGACTCACCGGCAAGGAGACCAATTCATCACCATCTTTAACTGCTACAACTCCAAACGTAAACCACCCCAACATTACATTTGAACAAACAAACAAAAGTAAACCTACTTTATATGGGCAATGAGAGTCCTGCTTACAGATGCCAGCAATATGCTGGTTATTGTGCAGAAAGAACGGAATATGCTCATCTGGCAAGTTGATCGCTTTGTAGCTATATAACGGCTCTTCTGGAGTGTTTTTGAATTCAGTAAGATTTTCAGCTTGGGAATTAGCCAGAATTTCTTGCAGTAGCAATCCATACGCAAGCAACATGAACATGGCAACCTATGAGTTCTCTACTTATATAAAAAAAAAAAAGGAAAAAAAAAAACAACCAACAATGTATCTCCAGCATAGCACATTTCAAGCATACTAGACAATATTCAGCCAAAGTCAGTCATATACTCATTTGTATTTGTACAG
Source organism: Rynchops niger (assembly GCA_013400035.1). Taxonomy (NCBI): domain Eukaryota; kingdom Metazoa; phylum Chordata; class Aves; order Charadriiformes; family Laridae; genus Rynchops; species Rynchops niger. Next base: position 1,611,025 of record VXBH01004598.1, on the reverse strand, counting down.
AATTTGTATTTGTACTGGTGTGGTTTCTTTTTCCTATGCAAAATAAACTTTCACTAAGAGACTAGACTGTACAACCTCAAGATTATCTTTGAATCATTACTCATTGAGGGTTATTACGCCCTACCAACTCACAGTCAAACTAAAATGGGTGTTTACTTTAACTAAATCCCCAGGGATCCTGAGAGTTCAAATGTGGAAACGGAGCATGGAGCATATAATACCCAGACATCAGGGAGAAAATATAGAAGTATTGTGGGGGGAGGGGTGAGAAGAGGAGGAATTTTAGTTTAAAAATATGTATTAAAAAAAAAAAAAACCAACCAAACCAAAAAGCATTCTCAGCTTTGGAAGAAACTAATCGTTAGCTGAAGGAAAACTACACAGCCATAAATAAATGGTCTATCTTAAGTCTGTTTCAGGATGCTTGTTTTTAGTAGTTAACATCATGTTAAAAGAACTTTGAATACTGAATTATGTACTTAAAATTAACTACAGGCCCACGCATATCTATATACTCCACGGCAAACTGGATGCCCTTCTGGCTTGGAACCATTAAACTTCCTGAGGGGCGGGGGGAGGGGGGGCATGGATGGCGTGTATCTAAAAAACCATTTTTGGCATTATAATTTGCCAAAATTTGCATGCCTGCTTGCAACCAAAGCCTTTAGCGGTATTCCTACAAGTAGTTTTACCTGTTTGGTTTGAGGAGAACTGCTTCGGATTTCCCAAGTTCCCAAACCTAGAGGCTGGGGGGGAGGAAAGCGGAGTTAAACACGTCCTGCCGAAGGCGGCTTCCTCAGGAACTTCTTGAGGAACCTTCACAGGAATGAGAGCAACCTTCCAACAGCCCGGCAGCCTTCCCGACCAGCCTGGGGGCTGGGATCGAGCAAGGCAGCGCTTCCCTTTTCCTACCCCATCCCCAGCCCGAACGCTTCAGGGCCCTGCGGTGCCCGGCTCCCCAGAACGGCGTCGCCCCTCACCCTGACGGAGGGCCGGTCGCTTCGGGAAGGCTCCCGACGCCCACCGCCATACCTGAACCGGCGCCAAGCCCACACTAGACCCACAGCCGGACCCGGTGCCTGGCCCACTCTGGCCAAGCCGGACCCACGCAGGCCCACAGCTCGCCCCGTGAGGCGCCGCCGCCCCGCCCGAGCCGCCCCCCGCCACCGCTCGCCTACACCGAGCGCCTCACCTCAGCTCAGCCCCGCCGGCCCTGGGGAGCCCCACGGCCCATGGGACCGGCCGCTCCTCCCGTTACGCGCTCGCCGACGGCCTTAATCCTCATGCCGCCGCCACGGCAGACTGGCGGCCGTACGGGGAGAGGCGGGGGAAAGAGCGCGCAGCCCGGGCTCCTCCGTGAGAGCGCTGCGACCGCCCCTCCTTCACACCCGCGGGGTGCGGAGCGGGGCGGGCGGCGCCGCCACACCCCGACCCGTCCCCCGCAGCGGGGAGCGAGCGCGGCCTGAGGAGAGGGCTGCTGCCGCCGGGCCCGCCCCACCTGGAGGCGGCGGGAAAGGAGGGAGGAGCCCGGCCAGGCCGGGCCGGCGGTGCCGCTCGCCGGAAACCGGGCGCGGGTCGGCCTGCGCCGCCGCTTCTTTCTCAGCGCCCCATCAGGTGGAGCAGCGGCGGAGGGAAGCTGCGGCCGCCCGGGGCCGGGCCGTACGGCACCTGCGGTGGCGGGCGGGCTGCCCCCCTCCTTCTGCTGCTGCCGCCGCCTCGCACCGGGGCGAGGAGGAAAAAGGCCTTTTCCTGCTGCCGCCCCGCAGGAAGCGCGGCCTCCGGGCACCCCATTGTTCGGGGCGGCCCCCCCGGGCGGAGCGCAGAGGTTCATTAATCCCCCCCGGTCAGGCTGCCGGCATCGCCCCTGCGCGGCCTCGACGGGCGACACGCAGCCTCCATCGCGGGTTTTTTTACACCATTCCCGCTTCTTCCAGCGCCGCGGAGGCGGGGGGCACCAACCCTCGGCTGCTTTGGTCCTTCCCCCGCAGGGAAGAGCCCTTCTCCCCTCCCTGACAGGTGACAGCCGTCCGGGAGAGCCGCGGGGGGGGCGCTGACACCACGACAATCAGCCCTTGTACTTGAATAAAGGAAATTAGTCTGAATTTCACATCACCTTTAATCCCATTACTGCGGTGCGTTTATAAATAAACCAGCCTCTGTCACCAAAATACCCACCAGCATTTCTAACTTTAAATTCAAACTACATTTGCTATATTCTAACTTCAGCAGTATTTTCCTTTCATACCACAGGGTTCAGACATACCCACCCACCCACAAACTATTTTTAAGCCTTTTCTCAAAGAGAACCAGAGCACGCTCTTAGGACAAAATTTTATTTTACCCTGACCCCATGCTTTTTACAGTTTATACACATTTTACAACCAGAAAACCAAGGGTTACAATTTCACCGTGTGATAATCCATTTTTGTTTCGTATTCAGGATCGTTATAGCCCTTAGTAAAACACAGGTACATAAACTGCAACAAACTTGTAGCAGGACAAAAAGTGAACAGTGCTACCCTTCTGCCTCGTGTACGGACACATAGCATTTTGAACGCCACCATCTCCTGTGTTGGTAAAGGATGCAACACAACGCCCAGAGAAGCGGCTACCAGCGCAGGCTGCACCTCATCCAGACCCACCGGCATTAATGGAGGCCTTGCCGCAGGCTAGAAAATATCCTCCTCTGAGCTTTGAGTAAACCTTTAAACAACGTTTCTTCATACTTGCACATGCAGTGAAAATGAGGTATAAATTAGTTGCTTTCATAAGGAATATTAGTATTCTGACCTAAGCCCTTTTGTTCTCATGTTACTTTTCTAGGTAATCCCAGTAATAGCAATGAAGTTAAGGTGTCCAAGCAGACATTAATCTTAATGTTTCTTCAAAACAAGAATACAAGATTTATACTAAAAATGATCAAAACAGAATGCTTTAAAGTCTATGTTACCTTCAAGAGCTACTTTGTTTCTTAAGGCTTTGATGATTAAGACACAGTAGGCCATCTGATTTGCACAGGATAGTAAAGGTTGCACTAAATGGGAATAAAGAATCCAAAACCAGTCGATACAAATATTTACATCTACTTTTGTAAAATTTATAAATCTAATACTCTGACAAATGCTTTTATACCTAAACCAGTTAATGCTGACTGCACGTTACAATTTCCCATTTACCTAAGCTCTTCCTGAAAACCGAAGATAGTCTGAGTGGCACCTGTATCCACTCACCCAGGAAATGTTACCTTCAAAAGCACTGGCAGCAATAGGTTCCAAATAAAAGCTCAAAGGATTAATTAATTAAAAAAAAAAAAAAGTGCTCCATTTGTCTGCCAAGGCTGTAAAAAAATGGTGAAAATCAGCAATTTATTGATTCACCGCAGTAGAAAAAAGCTTAATAGAATTTCTAGTATTTGACCATCATAAATAGTTGTTTCCTTTTTTTTTTAAGAAAAGGCTGAACTCTAACATTTACACATCATAATTCTAATACGTAGCAAATTAGTAAGTTCCAACAACTGCTTTTATATTGAATGTGCTTTTGGGGTTTTTTTGTGTGGATTTGTTTTCTTTTGCTTTTAAACTTAGAGCAACCACCCATGCTTCAATATGAAGGCAAAGTGTTGAGGTTTTTTAGAAGAAAAATGGTTTCACCTTGGTTTCCAAAACTGAAACTAAGACAGTAAAGAGGGTAGTTCCTTCCAACCTCCCAATGAAAAAAACCGAAAGTGCCTTTTATTTTATTAAAACAGTTAAAGTTTCTATGACAGACAGGGAGTTAAGACAAATTTTAGTGTTCTTGCTCCATGGCTTTATTGAAATCCTCAGAATAAGTGCCTGAATCTCAAACTGAACTAGGCTTTTCCATGAACTTGCCTGTGTAACTTCAGTGACTAACTGCTCTCCCAACGAGGAACGAATCCCTAACACTTGTAGAGAAGTCCTATTACCAAGAGGCTTTTCTCCAGAAGCAACTTCTCATCATTCACATCCTTTGTCACTCTCAGTCCACTGAATACACAAGCAGGAAGAGAGTTCTCCAACACAGATAACGTGCACAGATGTGCAAGAAACCTCTTACAATAGAGGCAACGGTACGATAAGCAAAGAATTTCAACTGCTGAGTATTTCACACGAGTACCTATCACAGCTACAGTTCTGAGAAGCAGCAAAATAGCTGCTGCCTGGAATGCAGAGAGGAAGATGCAAGCTTCTTCCTCTGATTCTCAGCATTCCCGAGGGTCCAATTCAAACACTTCCTCTGACATTACCAAAAAATGTAGATCAACGTCATGCCATGTGGATGCTATTTGACCAATACCTTAAGGAATGACATGAGAAATACTTTGCAGCCACTGGAGATTTGCTTGAAAACTGTATTAAGTCACAGTACAATTATGCAAAAAGTCTAAGCCTTGCTACTTATATACTAGGAACCATAAAAGCAGCAGCAATAAATTAAAAAAAAAAAATAAATTCTGCATTCTTCTGAACTGTTTTAGCTACTGTTAAAAATCAGCATCCGGCCCTAGAATAAATATTAAATAGTTCAGATTTCTGGTGTTAAACATTGAACGCGTTTAGAATTACAAGCAGAGCTACCGTCTCTAGACAGCTCATGGGGAGAACACAAGCAATATACAAGATGAAGCTGTAATTTAAAGTCTCATCTGAGTCCCACACTCTGCTTTAGAGGGCTTAGTGTAAAACAGGCAGACTAATCTGATTTGTCTAAGACTAGAGAATTATCATCCTAACATGTTCAGATGTTGTGAGTACAAATATGAGATTTTTCCTGTCATAAAAATATCCAATTATGCTTCAGACAGCAAGCCACTGCTATTTTGTTATTAAAAGTTAACTGATGAGATTTTAGAAAAACAATCATATTAAGAATACTTAAGAAAGACTTCTAATGTAATTTTCATAAGTATACAGAGTTTATGAATCGAGGGCTGCTTTAGTAAAACTCATGACTTCCAGTGCTGTCTCATGAGGTAACAATCATAACTTCTGCTACTGTTGACAAGTAAAATGATCCATTTAGCAAAATCTTAAATAAAGGGATGACTGAAAAATATTTTAAATATTGCACAAATAATTTAACTGCAGACAGTACAAGACACTTAAAGCATTGATTTTTTGTCAACATACGACCTCTATTATATAGTCACATTTTCTATAGTACAGGTTTGGTTTTTTTACAAGACATTTAAATTCAGCATTTACATAAACAATTATCTTTACAATCTGTTATAATATAAAGAGTTCCATCAGGAATTAGTTTTGCCTTTGTTTTAAAAGTTCATCAATCTGAGTTTTGTACATGTTTTTCACATCTTCGAGATCTAGTCGGAGTTCTTCAGCTTCCTCTGCTTTCTCTCCATACATCTGAAGAATTGTATTGTACCTTTGATCCAAATCCTGCAAGGAAATGTAGTTTGTTATTTGACTGTTTTTCAACATAAAAAAAAGTTGCTGGTAAGATAGTGTTTTACACTATTAGGAAAAATAAGTGTAGTGTTATTTTATCAAAGTATAACTGCTTCACAATGAAGCACATAGTAAACCCTTCAAAAATACTTTATGCTTTGATTCTCTGAATTTGTACTTAGATTTGTACTCTACATATAAAAGGAGGATACTCCGAAGACAAAGATCCTTGACTACAAAGAATTAGCGCTGCCTTCAGAGGACGTACTGAAGCACCTTGAAGTTCAGCTCCTATAAGCATTAAAAACAGCTGGCAAACTGCACTGTTTTACTACAGGAACAACCACAGTTTGTGAAATATTTCATCAGAAAATTTAACATTCTGTATTTACAGAACAAAGACCATTTCCAAAATTATTCCAAAGCTATTTGCAATATTTCTATTTAAGTTCTTAAACATTCAGAGGATTAAAATATCTGTCCTATTACCTGTATCACTACTGCACACTCATTCAGCTTCTGCAGCAAACTCTCATAAATCCACACTATTTATCAAAACACCCCCTTTACTACAAAGGCTACTTCCAGACAAGTGTCTTAAATGAGAGAAACAAAAAAGTTGTTCTCTCCCTGACTTAGCACGCCATCTTATGCACAGCATGCATTTCTAACAACTGCATTTTCAAGTGACTAACTAGTTATGGAGTAGGCATTTTCAGATTCTACTACATTAAAAAAAAAAAAAAAAACAACAAACCAAACACCAGATGGCAGCTAGCGCTGCCCAAGGACAGGGAGAACGCTACCCTCCAGCTTCTTGACTTTTTGGGCGTANTATTGGGGAGTGATTTTAATGTGGGGTTATTCCTAAAAAAAAAAAAAAAAAAAAAAAAAAAACACCCAAAATCTGTTGATTTTACATCAGATTTATAACAGAAATACACTTACCTTTAACTGTGCACGTAATTTTGGTATTTCCTTCACTTTTTCTTCAAGTTCATCATTTTGATTTGTTAATTTTACCAGTTCTTCTGCCATTATTGATCGAGTTTTCTCAAGGTTTCCAATTTCCAGCTATGGTAAACACTTTGAACAATTAGGGGGAGGAAAGAATTTACCATATAAAAATATTTTTATATGGTAATTAAGGCTGCTTCTTAAACCAGACTATGAAATAGCACACCCCAGAAGCACTCTTACTTTCTTCTCAATCTGATCCGTGGTTTGATATTTTTTTCTTTTTCAGATAGACAAGTGAAGTTCTCTGGATAGGTCATTGCCAAAACAAAAAAGGAAGCAACAAATCCTTCTCTTACTCATTCCTACACATACCTCCAGCAGCTATTCAGGTGAACAGAATTGTCACGGAAGAGGAAGAGTGAATGCACTCTGCTGTGAGGAGAGGGACCAACTTTTTTAATATAAACCCAACAATATAATACCGATTGCACTAGTATTTTCACATACAAATGCTGTATTTGGTTATGTAGGAGTAACTAAAGTACCTGTAGATGTGAAATCTCTCCTTCTCTTAGTTTTAGCTGTGACTGAAGGTTTTCAATTATACTTGAACCTGCTCCCATCCTTATAGCATCATAAAGATTGCTCCCACTAGTAGCGATTGACCCAAATGAGTGATCATGTGGATCATCCTACAAACAAAAGGTTAGAGAAGCTTAAAATTCGACAAAAATGCACACCCTTTGGAATCTTCCCTCTCCTGAAGTACTACATCATTTAAGATTTAAAATTACACTGTTACTAGGCAAGCATTTCAATGCTTAAAATTTGTTTTTAAAACAAAAGCTTATGGTGAATAGGTACAATTTAATATAGCTCCTTACTGGCAAGTTCTCATATCACCTGTACAACTGCCATTTAGCTTGGGCATTAATAACCACATACATAGGAAAGCAGCAGAAGCAGTAGACTTCACACAGACCACAACAGTCAACGATACTGCCTAGGGAGCAGGGCTGTGCCCTGAACCAGAACTGCTAGTAAAAATAAATCAATTTATTTGACTCCTACTAGTGTTATTCAATTCTTCTAGATGAGATTAGATGTGTGAACTCAGCACCAGTACACATAAATATTATTCTGCAATAGAAGTTTCACACTTTCACAGATATTTTACCATCATAGACATCTTGTACGCAGGTTTTAAACAAGGTAATTCCTACGCAGAAATGTCTAAGGCCAATATACTCTTGAAGAGTCATTTTCCACATTAATAAAGCTTCTAGGAGAGGAAAGAAAGCAGTCTGTTAAAAAAAAAAAAAGCCAATATAACTGATATATGATACCTGTGAGAGGAAAGATGTCTGAAGACCTGCCATGTCAACTCCACTTATGGAACTAGAGCGTGACATAGTTGGAGTACTTGAAACAGTTTCAACTGTAAATGACTTCCGATCCTTAAAAAGAAAAAAAAAAAAAAAAAAAACCAAAAAAGCCCCCCACACCATCACCAATTAGATAAAGAAAAAAGTTTACAAGATAGTGAAAGACAGATTCTGTAAAGAACAGACTGCCCTCTTCCACCAACAACTACAGAACACAGTGCGACTGATAACTTTTCCCCTTCCCCCATTCCTAGAACATGTAAAAGTTCAATAAAGAATTACTGCGCTACTAACACAGCCTCTGTTCAAGTTCTCAGACTTTTCAGGAAATGAAGACAGAAGCTTTAAATTACACCCAAAGAATTTCTTTTCCAAGTAGCCAAAGGAGATTAAGACGCAGTTTTGTATGCCCAAACGTATTACAGGAAGAATATCCTAAACCCAGAAGTATGTCTCTTTTTAGAATGCATGCTAATACTATTTTTTTTTTCTTTTTTTTTTTCTTTAAATAAAGTGTATGAAGTAAATTCTGAGATTTCTCACATGCTAATACCTTACTGATATACCTTCTGAACAGACTGACCTCTTTTTACAGACAGCACCCGAAAGTATGCTAGCCTCTGAAGGATAAAGCACTTAGATTTTAGAAATGGAGATAGTAAGAAACCAGTAATAGAAACAGTTTTACTTGAGTATCAACTGCTACTTAGCAGTAACAAAATTAGTGACTATTGAGGACTGTTCTATGACTTGTGACTTAAGCTGGAAACACAAATCAGGAATTGAGTGGAAGCAATGCTAGTAGCTTAAGCAAAGAAAACAAGTAGCTTAAGAATAAAAAGAATCCAAGTGCATTCAAAAAAAAAAAAATCAGAAGATTAAAACAATCATTATCTATACATTTGGTCTCTTCTCAGGTTAAACAGACTATTACTCGAGACTCATTTCAGTGAGTATAACACAAGCCCTTCTTTCACTGGCAGCCACAATAAAGAGAAAGCCAAGTTGCTAATGCCTAGGCTGACAGTATATACTGTACTGCTCTAAGTCAGCTTTGCTGCTTTCAACAGTTTCAGACTCTAGATATCTACTCGAATAATGATAGTATCAATAAGATTGAACATTAGCTTTTAGTACCTTTTCCTTTGCTGCTTCTTGCATGAAAACTGCTTTCTTTCTTTCCTGTTCAACTTTCATCTTCTCCATTTCTAACTGAGTAGCTAGCAGCGTCTACAAAAATAAATACAGGTTGTTAACCTCCTGTTAGCTCAGACTTCAACAATACCATAGATTAAAGCTGAAGTAGGCAATACCTTTTCTTTCTTTGCATCTTCCAAGGTTTTTGCATACTCATCTTTGAGCCCTTCTAGTTCAACCTCATACCTACACAGAGGAAATAAAGAGGTAGAGAAAGTCAGTAAGTATTCTGTATTTACTTTATATTGATACAGTTTTAAAACAAACATAGCTTCAAGGCTTTAAACCATTATGAAAGTAACATGCTTCAATCTTCAGCATGAAACAAGATATCCTTAACAAGCTGGGCAACTTAATCAATAGCTGTCAACATTTTCATAGTTGTATTAACACTCAAAAGAATCAAGTCTTTTGACTTGCAAAGAGATCTGCTGCAGATGGTTATGTCAGAGACAGCTTACTCCAGTTCACTACAATTTTAAAGAGATGCTGTTAACCAAAAATGCAACTCACCTACTGTTTTCATCTTCCATTTTCTTCAATTTGTTTCTCTCCACTTCTAGCTGAGCCTGAAGGCGCGTATTTTCTTGCCTTAAAAGACTGTTCTGAGACTCAGTAGAAGACATCTGAATTTTATTAGAAAGAAGTTCTTCTGTAGCAGCCCGTTCTCTCTCAGCAGCGGCTGCTAGAAGAGTTTGAGACTCACCTAATATTAGGTAAAGAAAAACATGGAATTTAACTTTTTTGATCAAACATCTATAACGCGGGCCAATTAGTTAAGCATCAAAACAGAATTTAAGATTTTTTAGAGTACACTAATGTTTCTTTTTCAAACAAACAAACAAAAAAAACACGCCACAAAAAGAAAACCAAACCCAGAACTGGTTTCTGTTGTGAAGGAAATTACGTATTTTTCACCATACAGTTAGAAGAACAATGCAGAATAAGGAGACATTATACTCTTTCAGAACACAGCAATATACAACTACAGATTGCTTCCAGAAAAGAAGCAATTTCTCTGGGTCCACCTTTGGCCATTTTATGCATTTTTCATTTAAAATAATAGATTATTGCTGTATCAACAAATACATGTCTCGTTACCCATGCAGTTAGGTAAGTAAATTATTGAAACCTTTACAACACAGAATCTAAGCAACAGGCTTGACAACTGAAAATACCAGTGGTCTTCCAACGTCTCAGTGTCCATCCTTCCTCTAGATGCTGTAAGGACACGTACATCTTAACACCTCTGCCCTACAATCTTACGTTACGCCATGTTTTAAAGAGAATCATTGAATTACCTGTCCAAGAACCTTGTCAGAATATCCCACAGACCATTTCCTTACAGAAATGCATTTTGTGCTCACGTCTCCTGACCTACCACCTACGCTCTGGGCAAGCGTCAAGCCCTTTTCATTTACTTTCAGCCACCTCACATCCTCATCAAGAACCTCATTGTTTAGTAAAAGTTAAAAACATCTTACCAAGTCTGTCAGAAAGGTTCTTTTCCAATTTTTCCCACGCAGAGGTCTGCGCTCCTAGTGTGGCTTGCAGATTTTCTATCTGCCGGAGAAGTGGCCGTGTAGCAGACGTAACACTTTGACTTAGTTCTTGGTTCCGGCTCTCTGCTTCTTGGAGTCTCTGAAACCACAAATTAAATGTAACTAAGCCTTAAAATCATATGAGGGATTAAAAGATTTATACAGAATTCAGATAAACATGTAGCAGTTGCTTTATATTCTAAAATTTGTATGTTAAGACTCACAATAAAGTATGAAATTTCAAGACAGAGGCCTAAAATTTTTAGATATATGACAGAGCAACAGCCCAGAAATCTGCATCTCAAGAGCCCTCTGGACATCACTTGAAACATTTTGGCAACAATCTATCTATTTTCTGGACCTTAAGAACAAGGCCGTTAATAACAAACATTGTTAAGAAGCACCTAAAGAGTAAAATGTATTTGCTAGCAAGTTCAGAGGTCTAGTACTTAATGGCTGTATTTTGTCTTATACTAGGAAGATAGCATGACATTTAAAAGGCATCATAAAAATTATGATTTTGTTTTCAATATGTGATTAAAAAAATCCATTTCCAATAATATTTTTCTTGTTGTTCTACACCAGACAAATACTGCAGGTAATGAAAGCCTCTTTTTCAGGCTATTAATGTCACACTAGCATTTCATTTTTAGTTTTTAGAAGCCCTCCTTGCAGATACAAGCTGTCAGCATCTGTTTGCTATAGTACCTGTTGTAGTTCACTGATTTCTTGGCGTAAATAGTCTTCTTTTCTTGCTGCCTGTTGTTCTGCACGTTGCAGTGCTAGCCTTAGGTCTGCCACCTAAAAAAAAAAAAGACATCATCACTAATCCCTTGCTGAAAGTTATAGTACCAACTATTCATTTTTACCACTACACCAATTTTAAACAATGTTAGACAGGGTATGTCTATTTACAAGTTAAAGGCTTAAGTTTTGCATGCACACAAATAGTTATGCTCATTTATCTATCACTAAAAATTTTGTCCAATTACATTTCTTGAACTCTGCATCATGGTAAGACCACTACAAACTTAACATAGAGCCTGCCAAAGTCACTTAGTTTAGACAAGTGAAGTTAGAAGTATTTTTAAATAAAAATAATATTTTAAAGCTTAGCACAACCACTAAAGGCTGAATAAGTTCACAGGAAAGAAATCCACTGGATATTTGCTAAGCACACAAAAATGAGTTCCACCTTATATTACATCTGGTTCATTATGTCAGATGCACACACCATCCAAGTACTTTCATTTGTTCAATGAAAAAAAATTTATTCACTGCATTTAAAACCCACCTGAATTGCCAAAGCTTCTTGTTGCTGCCGCGCTTCATCCTGGGCTTTCTCCAGAGCTAACCCAAGCTCTTCCTTTGCCTTCATTTCCCTACTTAGGGCTGCTTCTTGTGCCTCACTGTCCTTTGTAGCATTTGCTTTATGAAGATCGGCAAGTTCCCTGGGGAAGGAGCAGGGAAAGCAATGCATTTCCAGTTTATACAATGCCAACAGTGACCATGAATAACTTTGTTATATATTAACATTTCACAAGCATCGCACAAGAAATAGACACAGAAGCTGAATGTATGGTTGAAGACAGGCACACAAATATCTGCTTACTTGTATGCACTATCAAGTGCTGCCTGGACACTTCTGTTCCGTTCTTCAAGGTCTTCCACTTCTGCCTGAAATTTAGCCAGATCCTTTTCTTGTCGCTCCACAACACTGTTCAGTTGTTTAATGCTGTCTCGATGTTGCTTTTCAAGGTCTTCCTTGCCATCAAGCACCTATTAGAGTGCAAACAAGAAGCGTGAGTCTAATCACAGCATGTGGGGTAGACAAAGCCAGCTGAGGACAATGACAACTGGGACAACCAATTCAGGATGAATTTACACAGAATTACTAAACCAATCTAACACTTCACCAAAAGAGAAAGGTTTTGCTCCCTGGTCTTCCCCAAACAGGGGGCTCTTCACCACAGTTTCATATGCTTCCTCATACTGTGTCTGCTGCCTCTAAGGTCTTGATTCAATCACTAACTGAACAAAAAAAAAATACCTGCCCAAATTCTGCTGATACAGGTTTTCTAACTGAAATTTAGTGAACTGAATTTGGTCAGCCCACCTGAAAACCAGCAGTGCAAGTGCAAACAAGCAGCTGGAGAGATACCTGACCGCAGCTGTAAACTGCTCTGAGAATACACCCAGAAATTACATCACAGCATTCCAATAGTATGAAATAGAAAAGTTTCTCGGAAAAGAAAAAATCTGTCTATCTAGAGCCTCGCCAAAAGGCTACTCTGCAGCTAATATTTATTTAAAAAAAAAAAAAAAAGCCAAAACATTTTTTTACGTCTCACCTTTTTTAAATGCTGCAATTCCTCTTCCAATTCCTTAATCTTTTTGTTCTGTTTTGTGTTAATATTTTCTCTCTCTTTCTCCTTGGCTCTTAATTTCTTAATAATGTTGGAATTGTGCAGCTGCTGTTTGGAAAGCTTTTCTCCTGGGAAAAAAATTAACAATAAGCTAGTGCATATTGCTATTATTCTATGAACTGTTTCTATTTACATCTCCCCCTGCTCTTCAGTCCTGTGAGGATAATAAGCAAATATATATTGAAATACTTACTTTTATATTTTTTCATGCAAGTTCTTAAGATTTAAATCTACCTTATCCTGAGACAACCCTGATATACTAAGCTATAGTGACATAGGATAGGAAAAAATCAAAATGGCCTGCTCATTTAGTAACTATGTTTTACTTTCAAAATTCAAAAGCAGTAAGGGAGACACTGTAGAAATGCCCTGAAAAATGCCCTACTTAGATTTCTGCTGAATGGAACATGGAGTGCTGTACTGCATGCTGGTTTTATCTCACAGGACCTTTAACGCATGCTGCGGAAAGTACCCCCCAGCCATCTCTATTCGACTGATCACTCCTGTTGCTCTTTGCTGTTAACTAGGTGGTTTAAATGTTCAGAAACATCTAACGTGTTTCAAATAAGGGTTTCCACCCCACCTCATAAAGGGTTTCCACCCCCTCTCATAAAGAATGCTCATATGGGAAGGCAGTACATTTCAAATTATTCTACAAATTTTTACTATTGATTTTTTTTTTTTTAATTCTCACCTTCCTCGAGTAATCCTTTGATTTGCTCTTCTTTTTCTTTCAGTAATTCGGCAGTTTCATTAGTATTAAGTCGAGTAGCCAATTCTTCTTTAACAGTCTTTACTTCCTAAATAATAGGATAAATACTTAAGACCACTTATTAAAATATATTTATGCATAAATGCAAAGTAAGTTACACTGGTCACCTTTTTCTTCACTTCCTCTCAAAAGTCTTTCCTCCAAAAACAATTTAGATTGGAAGAGAACTCGAGGGATTATCTGATCAAATCTGATTCCATCAAGTTTTAAAAACTTCTAAGGATTGAGACTCCATAAATTCTCTGTACAACTTGTTCCAAATCCTTCTTCCATTTCACTTTTTATACTTCAAACTTTTGCAATATATTAAAACCAAACTGTTATATTCACACACAGGTACCAAATATTTTTTCTATTCCAACTTACTACTGTGGCAACACAGTGACACATACAATGACAAAACAACTGTGACTTTTTTTTTTTTCCAGTTACAGATTCAAATTTACTTTTTGGAGACTAGCAATAAGCTAGAGAAATTTAATGGTGTGATACCAGGTCAAGAACACTTAAACTCCATAAACTCCATTGCTTCAGACTTCTGTGCCCATTCCAAACGAATCAGTCTTCAGTCCCTAGTTTGCCCACCAGTTAATCCTCTAAAGAAGCCATTCCCATTCTTGGCCACTTCCCCACACGCCCAGGCCATTCTTCTCTCTCACACTAATGCAAATGCATATATGGGTACAAGGGAAATGAAAGCAGATGTTAAACCTTCTTCTCCCCCAAACCAGACCAACTTTAACTTAAATAAGTTCCCTGTCTTGGTTGACAACACAGCTGCAAGAATAGCGTATGAACACAAGGAAATAACAAGCAGCCTGGGAGGCTAGAATCAACTTATGCTAGTTATGAATACCATGAGATAGCACCTGTTACTCTTGTGCTTTTAGAATCATAGAATGTGTTGGGTTGCAAGAGACCTTTAAAGGTCATCTAGCTTTCCCTAGCTTAATTTTTTTATTAATCTACGTCAAGAAATATAATTTTGTTCTAAAATAATAAACATTAATTTCACTAAAAAGCCAAATTACCTTTTTAGCTGCATCTCTTTCCTTGCAGGCTAGCTGAAGCTTCTTTTCAGCATCCGCTATTCGCTGAGCAAACTCCTCTTTAAGAGATGAAAGACTACTGCTCTCTTCTTTCATTCTAAACATTTCACTACATTTAAAATTAACATTTCAGAACAGTTGCATGGTTATGCGACATTCCAAGCCGTTTGAGATAGGCTGTCTTAAATGCTTTTAAAATGTGGGTTTTTTTTATTTTACACACTTTAACCAGAGTCAAAAAACACATCTCTATTAGAAGTACTAATCAAAGATCTTTATCAATTTAGTAATTTACCCGTGAAAACAATGAAATGCTTGATTTACCTTAAATGTTTTGCCCCTTAAACAAGTTCTTTCTGATTAACCATAGCCTGTATCATATACAGGGCAAATGATTAAATGTATTAAGATGAAGTAAGTCATTATATAGTAAGTTAAGATCAACTTAGTCATTGCATAGTACGTATTTATCTGTATATTTTTAAATTTGATATTTGATTAGTAAACTGGTAAATCAAACTTTTCATTTTTTTTTCCTTTTAAATAAAGGAATTCAAGTTTTTCCCTATAACCAACCCTTCCACCACACTTTCACTGCCTCGATTATAGTCAGTAAATTACTTAGTAAACCAAGTTCATCCATCTGTGTCAGAAAAGTCAGTCTCCCTTAATAGCTGAATCCAGTCTTATAACAAAGGTCTTTATTAATAACCAAGTCTGACTCTACACATCTGTTCGTTATTCCTACTGCTTACTCACTGAAAAATCATTCACCAACCTCTTCCCAAAAGAGATTTTGGCCCCAAGAAATAATGTCTTTAAAAAAATACCATCACAGTACATGCAATCAACATTTCCACCTTTCCCAAACAGTGCACATCCCTTGCAACCTTTGTTCTAGTTATAAAGCTACTTGTTTTACAATATTGTCTACTGATTGTATCACAGCAAAGTTACAGTTACACCCAGTACTGTGTATATGTTCATACTTACTCTTTTAGGTTATCATAAGCTTCTTCCAGGCGCGCCTTTTCTTTACTAGTACTTAATAACTGTATTTCCCTCTTCTCCAGTTTCTCAGTTAATGAATCAATCATCTGGACAATGTTTTTACAGATAAAGATCAGATGAATGGGACAATTAAAACACAAGAGGGGCAAGCTCCCCCTTTCCCCCCAACCATTCCCTCCCAACACTATTTAAAGCTAAACTTGCCAATGTTTTTAGGAATTTGAGGTACAAGCCAGTGAAGATTACCACATTCCTGCCATGTTAATTTAGAGCTACGCAACATCTAAACACAGGACACCTGTTTTCTACAGGTGTAGAAATCCTACTAAGTAAGCACATGTGGCTCAACTAAGTTCCTCAATAAAATCATGAAATAAAATATATTTAATTATAGATTAAGTTTTAAAACAGAGCCGATAACCTATAGAACTATAGCTAACATTAACCATTAAGACTCTCAGTGCTCCTTTCGCCACTCTTTACAGAATCACAGAATAATTTACATTGGAAGGTCTCTTCTGTGAAATATTAGCACAAAGCAGCAAAACAGCATCAGATGAGCTAAGAAAGCTTTCAGGGAGGGTCAAGAGATCTCAGGTCACACCATCAAAATAATATTTAATACCAGATTTTAGAAAGCTAAATATAGAGAATTAACACAAACATACATGCAAATACAGAAATATAAACAAATGAAACAGATTCTGTAAGTGTAGATCAATATTGCCAATGAAAGACAAAATTTGCCATGGTCCATTATAATATATAACCATTTAAGTTAGGAAAACTTATGGATGACAGTCCATGGCTTTGGAGTTCCTTAAGGAATGTACACTGACATTCTCTGTTCTACACAAAAAAATGTTTTCCTTACAACACAGATTACATTGGGGTCTTATGAATTCTCATAAGCAACTGCTTTTCCCTTATTACTGTTAGAAACAGCATCAGTATTGCAAACATGCCTACGGGGCAAGGCCACGAGTAAGGCCCATTTATGTCACATACTTGGCACACAGACTATGAGCAAAGCAAAATGCAAAGAAACAGAACACATGTCAAAGGAGCTCAGAAATTAAAAACAAGGATAGACAGACAGGAAGGTGACAAAAGAAATGGAAAAAGATAGTGCACACAATACATTGGTGGAACTGGACAAAACACATGGCTTCACAGCTACAGTTTAGCCTTGCATACACTTGAGTATCCTACTTTGCCATATTTCTAGTCTTTCTATTCACCTAAACTAGCCATACAAATTTCTTTTAATCTATTCACTATTCATAACTATGCTTATCTTCTTCATTAAAAAGCCTACCATACCTTATTTTTAAAAGTAAATATTATTTCTGCTAAAAAAACCCATTAGTTGATCTAGTAAAAAGCCCTCATTTACAGTAACTACTGCTATCCTCAAAGAACATGCATAATGCTCCTGGAATGTAATCAAGTTTTGAGGGTTTCTAAGTCTGTGGAAGAAACACTTGCAAAATATTATCTTGATTATTGCTGAAACACTAAAGGCTTGTAGTTTCATAATTCTAATTAAAATACTTAGGAATCTCCTTCACCTTTCACAGAAAAAAAAAATTACAACAAAGAATTAAAATAACACACTTAACCTATCAAGGCTTCCTGTTTGCTAGCACTACTCACAATTCACAATAATAACTAGGTGGATTAGGTGCAACCTGAAGCTATTTGATCAGAAATTTCACCAGTATTATTCCACAGCAGAATATCAACGAGTTTTGTACAAGGTAAGGTAGTTCAGCATCAATTAATTAATTCAAATAAGGTCAAGCTAATATCTACATAAGGAGATGACAGGAGTTTCATTTGTTTGAAAACAAGGGTGTGTTTGCAAAATTTTACACGTTACCTTTTTAAGCTCTTGCTTTTCAGCGTCCTCTTCTAACAGTTTTTCAACAGCATCCTGCTGTGGCTCAGTCTCCTCTTCCGCAATCTGCCCTTCAACAGTTTGCACAGTGGCAACCAAAACATCTGGCTGCTCAGAATTAACAGGGGTCGCACTTCTCCCACTCTCTTCCATCTCAGCTTCCTCAGCATGTAAAACAGGAGTGTCATTCAAGTTTTCAGATTTATTTTTCAGGGCATCAACCATTTCTGTCTTTGGCGCAGAAGGACTGACAGCAACAGATGCTGAAGCAGAAGCTCTTCCTGATAACTCATCATCTGAATTTATTTCGCTTACACTTCTGCTATCTAAAGACTGTACACTAAATGAATCAATTCTTTCAAAAGCATCAGAGGAGCAGCAGCTCTCGGTCATTTTTTGAAAGTCATCTAAACGATTATAATCTGCACAGGCTGATGTAGATAAAAGCTGAAATGATGTTTGCATTAGATGAAGACTGGATTTTGAATCTGCAGCTTCTTGTCTTGAACTTACTGAGCTCTCACTTATTACACTTTCATGGTCCAGAACTTCAATATCACTAGTTGTAGATGTCCCGGAGGAGAAAGTGCTAACTGGAGGTGATGGTGTATTGCTCTGCCTGTCCTCAGTCTTTCGCTCCTTAGTTTCCAAACCCACATCTTTTGTGCCTGCATTAAGAGGCTGTGAAGTGGTCTCCGATGCACCTCCCATAACATCCCCTCCTACACTGGACTTTTCATTAAGAGCATCTTCAGGTACTTCCAGATTTACAGCAGACACGTTTTTGCCAGTAACTTCATTTGTGCCTTCTTCATGCTTGGCATTAGATTTAAGTACAGATTTCTCTTCTAATTTCTCCTTGGGAATATCGAGGTTTTTCAAGTCCACTAGGCCAGCTACAGAGGAATCCTTCACTTCTGCCTCTGTTGTCTCTGGTACTTCCAGCTGACTGGGGTGTTGAGACACCTTTAAAGTGCTTTTCACCTCCTCTTTGGGTCGCTGTGATTTGGCTGGAGGTTTGGACACGACTGGATTTTTCTGTATACTCTGAACGTCTGTCGGAGAGAGAAAGGCACTGAAGAAGTTTTCAGATTCGTCTACTACCGTCCTCCTCACTGGCTTAGTGATTGCTGTTGGTGATATTGGCTGATTCTGTGGTTCTGTATTCGAACTTAAGCCCCAGGAAGACGTATCCCATCCTCCACTTATGAGGGAATTTGTTCCTAAAGCAATAAAAAAAGAAATAGGTCAAGAACTCTTAAAATGTATTATTTTTCAGTATTTGTCTTTTTAGATGCAACAATTGAGGGAAAAATATTTTCAGTATCATATAACGTAAAGTGAACATTATATGTGATCACAAACAGCATTATTTTTGTTACTACTTCCTTACAAAGCCTGGAACCAATTTTTAGACAAAGCAAAAGAAGCTTAAGGGAGACACAAAGTAATTTTAAAGACTTAAGGTGGACACAGACACCTCTAGAAAGCAGGAGTACCTGAATGTAACCAACTCACTCCCTCCCTGTTAAACAGGAACTTAAGCAAAGGCGGAAAGAAACCATACACAAATGCAACAGTAAATCCAAGAGTTGAGAATTTCAGAAAGAAGATGGAGAGAAGCGTCTGGGAAGGGGAAACAAGCCCACACAGCATTCTGAAAGCTATAAGGGTAAGCCCGAAGCCTATCCGACCACAAAAAGCAAGCATTTCTTATGCCAAGTGTTCCCTTGCAAAACAGAATGTGAGCTCCTACTTCCTATAGTGAGAGGAGGCTAGGCAAAACAGTCTGAAAAACTATAGTTTAATAGAGTCTAATTATACAGATTACAAAAGGAGGAAACAATTACTAGGTCTTAAAAGTTATCTGCCAGTAGCACACAAATACTTCACACACCACACAGAAAACAGAGGAAAAAGCTTTAAACATTTGTGGAATTTACACTATAAGAAGGCTTCTTGCCCTTTCAATTTGCGACAGGCTTCGTATTTTTCCCATCACACACCAAGCAACAGCAAGAAGCTGACAATACACACTGTCAGCAGCCCAGCTAAGATGACAGTTTTCTTTTGCTGTGGACAACTACTGTCCTGGTTTCGGCTGGGCTAGAGTTAATTCTCTTGCTAGCAGCTGCTATAGCGCTACGTCTTGGATTTAGGATGAGAATAATGTTGATAATACACTAATGTTTTTAGTTGTTGCTAATCAGTCAAGGACTTTTTCAGCTTCCCATAGAAGCTGAGAGAGAGCACAGACAGGACAAACTGGCCAAAGGAATATTCCATACCATAGACATAATGCTCAGCAAATACATGGTGGTTGGCCAAGGGGAGGGATCCAGGATCACTGCTGGGGATGGTCTGGGCATTGGTCAACAGGCAGGGAGCAACTGCACTGTGCCTCACTCATGTTGTATATTCTTTTATTATAATAATTATCTTTTCTTCCTTTGCTGTCCTATTAAGCTGTCTTTACCTCAATCCAAGCATTTTAACTTCCCCCCAGTTCTCCTCCCCATCCCACAGGGCAGAGAGGAGTAAGCGAGCGGAGGGAGTTAAACCATGACAATGATTAGTTCTGAAGCTGCTCTGAAACAACATCAACAGTGTTTATTATTGTATTTCTTGCAGGTTTTCCAGGACTTCTAAACAGCAAGGATAATAAGAATTTCAGCATCAAACTTCAGCAGCATCCCAAGTCAAAAAATTGATTTTGTACCTACAAACATAATCTGGATAGTGTAACGATTTCAGGCTACTTAAAAACAAGCTCACTTTATACAGTAGCATCTATTAAAAAAATGCCAAGTTATAATACTTAAAGCAGACTACCACTTTCAGAAACTGTTGATAGCTATTGGCCTAAAGATCTCAAATTCAGAAAACTGCTGCCATCATTACCAAAAATACTACAAACATCTGATTTATTACTACCTTGTCCATGATTCAACAGCTTCAGAAAAAGCCCTGTAAATGAACTGTAACATTCAGAAAATATTTTTACTTCTTTTATGAACAAATAAATTTTCCCTGAAAAACAGATGCAGGCTGATCTTTGCTGCTTTCATTATGAATTACGGAACTACTATAAATTCTAAGATATAAATTAAATTTTAAAAAACTTTGGACAAGTCTAAAGTTTTAAGAAACTTAAGCATGACACAGCCTTCTATAAACAATTCCTGTAATTTAAGACAACATTGGACTACGTAAGCGACTGCTGAGCCCTTGCTCCCACAAAGGGACA
The DNA here is from genome assembly GCA_013400035.1 of Rynchops niger. Taxonomy (NCBI): domain Eukaryota; kingdom Metazoa; phylum Chordata; class Aves; order Charadriiformes; family Laridae; genus Rynchops; species Rynchops niger. The sequence continues at coordinate 1,590,105 of VXBH01004598.1, read as the reverse complement.
AAGACATGCCAAACTGACCATACGCTTTGCTAAGCAGCCAACCCAGAAAATATTTTCAATTGTTAGTTTTCAGAAATCTAACTCTGCTGTGGGTATACCTGGAAATAACCTCATCCTACAAAGACATGCATTTCTTCTAGATACAGTTGCAATAAGGACACCAATTCCAGATTACTTAGTTTCCCATCCTTTTCTTCATTCATTCTTATCTTTAGGCTGTTATTTCTGGGGGAAAAAGTTTCTAACAAGTGGGCTCCTTTTTGCTCTTTCATTTCCAAACAGCAAGTTAGGACTAATCATTCTTTCAGGTTCTGCACTAGCACACGTACCAAGGAAATACTTCCTCATAACCAAACTGTGACAATTTTTCCACCAACACATTCTTTTGAACAGATGCTGGAGGATCACGAACTTAACGCCACAAACAGTGGAAACTTTACTTGGTTTATGTGGACCAGACTTTCAGCTCGTACTCTGCTCTTCCTGCCAAAATGTGAATCCATGCATAGAAATAACGTAATCTCCCCTTTTTTATTAACAAAAAGGTTTTTATCACCTATTAGTCCCTCAGCAAAAAAATAATGCCTTAAGAAATACGGGTATGAAGCACAGAGCTGCCCAAGGCACGACACTAGTGACAAAAAACAGGTATCGCTTGTGCTGCTGAGGCTTCCTCAGCTTTTTGCCGCTGTTGTGCCTCCCTCACCTGGAAGCGGGAGACGAGAAGCACCACAGGCGCTGCAGAACGGGCTTTGGGCAGGAGGAGCCGGTTACACCCCCCACAGGCGCAACCCCCCGGCCCGGGTTACGGGGGAGAAAGGGGAGTGGGGGCGGAGGAGGCGGGTGAGGGGAAGGCACCGCCCTCAGCAGGCCATAAGGTGAGGCGGCCCGGCCCGGCCCACACGGGGGTGCTGGGGGCACGGCCAGGGCCGCCCGCGCTTACCGTCGCCGTAGTCGGGGATGACGGCGTCGGGCCAGGGGCTCTCCTCGGCCTGGATGTCCAGCACCCGGTCGATGGACTTCTGGGCCTGCGACAGCGCCTGCTTGGCGAAGCTGGAGAGCTGCGAGGCGTTGAACCAGCTCATCCTCCGCGCTGCCCCACGCCCTGATCCAGAAGCGGAGTGGCGGGCGGGGGGCAACCCGCCCTCAGAGCGCGGGGCCCGGCTGCCGCGGCCTGGGGCTCGGCTCCGCGCGGCGGGGAGGGGCGGCCCCGCGCATGCGCGGCGCGCGGCTCCACGTCGCAAACAGCCCGGCGCGCAGGCGCGCGCCGGCCCCCTGATACGTCACGAGGGGGCGGGGCGAGGCCCGTCATGGCGAAGGGGCCGGCCCGCCTCGGGCCCGTCGTGGCGGAGGGGCGGTTCTAGCTGTTGTGACAGTTCCTCCCCACTAGATGCTAAAAAGACAGCTTTACTTCCCACTCTTGTAAACCCCAACGCCTCAACTCGCTGTGTGAAGTCCTACGGCCTACGCGGGGCCTTCCCGATGCTTCCAAAGGCTGCAAACGTGTTAAAAATTATTAAAAGGTGTTAAAAACTGAAGTGTCCCCACCTCAGTTGAAGTGCGAGGCTGAACAGGGAAAGTTAAAACATGGTTCATAGGCACCGAGTACCTGAGGGAAGCCACGCTGAGGCACCCGCACCACCCACAGGAAGGTCTCTGACTGAAGCAGTCAAACAATGCCATAGAGTTTTTAATCAAAGTTAAAAGTGCTCAGGAATGTCCACTGATAAGCCACAAACTAAGGTATCTTTATGATTTTTTATTAATAAATACCTTAACAGCACCAATGATACTTGAACACGACCCTGCATCCTGTGCACCGTGGCTGCCTGGGGACTGCGAGCAGACATGTCCCTGTCACCTGCAGCTGATCACCTTGTCCCTCCCTGCTTGCTTGTAAACAATCGTCTCTCCCACACCGAACACCTGTCATAAAATTGGTAAAATCAATACCAAATAAGAGGAAAGTGCTCATTTTAATCTACCGCCCTCTTTTGGTTATAAGGTGACGCAGCAAGCATACAGGAGTGCTATAATCTAAAGCCATATTGCTGTGGTTCCTTTTTAAGGGTCTTCTCTTTGCATATACATTTGCACACGTTGAAAACAAGACTTTTGGCCACCTTAAAATTTCCATGTGTCTGAACGTATATTAGCATTAACATTTTGACAACAAAAACTGGAAAAAAAGTGTATTCCTATACATCAGAGTTCTGTACATTAATAAGAATTTATACAAATATAATCCACCAAATATTGGCTTCTACGTACAGTTCTGAAATATGGTGATTCATTTGTATTACCTAACCTTGAACAGTGCTAGTACTAACATGAACATTTCAGGTTGCTTTAACACCCACAGAGTATGTTTGTTTTACAAGGTGGTACAGATGTCTCTCGCTGTATTTGCAGTTTTCTTACGAATAAATTAAGTGGTAAAGTGAAGCTTGAACAACATAGTCTGTGGTGTAGTAACATCAGCAACTGCAAGTTCCTGGCCGTCCACAAGCCCCAGTTCTGAAACAGAAAGAAAAGTTTAAGTACAGCAAACCCATATGGTTTGTCTTTTTTTAAATTAAAACAAAAAAAAAGTTACGAATGCCATTCCTACAAACCATAAAGATGATGAAATAAAGCTGCGAACAGCTCACTAGCTAAACTAATATTCATCAAATTGAACCAGGAAACTAACAGACCTTGTCAAGAAATATGTAAAACACTACTGAAGTATGTTTAATGCACATCAGTTATCAGCTTGCTTTGTTGCAATGCTTTCCTCTGCATCTGCCCACACCTTCACATTTAAGCACTTCAAAGCTCACCCTTGGAGCAACCTGCAAAAGGTGTATTGCACGTAAAAGGATAATGAAGTACATTCTGCCACGTAGTCCGGAATTAAGCCAAACATGCCATATAGAGGGATGAAACTGACTGACTCTGTTTAGAGGAGTATCTTGAGAATCTGCATGGGACAACTGCATGATACCTTTTAGCGTCTTGGAAAGATTTGGCCTTGTTCGTTCTTCAATTGAAGCTACTGTCTGGAAAAAAAAAAGAAAAAAAAAAGCCAAAACATTTCATTTCAAATTCAGGAAAGTAAACTTAAACCATTGAAGAAAATTACGTATGTTGAGATTACCTGTAAATAAAGTGTTTTATTTCCCCCATACATAGTTGCCGTGATTGCAGGAGATTTCATTTGCCTATATATAAAACATGTTAAAAAAAAACAAACTGAGAATCAGGGAAAAATACATTTAGAAATTATCTTTTTGGAACACTAAACTAACAAAAAATATTAAACAAGTCAGAATAGTTGCACACTTACAATGAAGCATTATTTGTCAAGTAATCCAAGATCTCCTGTAATTTAGCTGATGGGGAAATCTCTATGTTTTGGGGAAGCTGGCTGCAGGCTGGACAGTTCTCCTACAACAAAGCAGCACGAGAATACACGTTACGTTAAACATGATTTTTAAAACGCCGCTAATAAGGTCTCAAAACTATTTGTGTGTTTTTTCTTTAAAAAAGTTTTAGCTCTAGAAATATTAATACAGTTTCAAATATTAATGACAAAACCCAATTCCTCGTGAAGTCTGTCACTGTTCAACTGGCTCCCAACAGCAGCTAAGTGTTTATAAACGACAAATTTCATCTGACATAAAATTTAATACTACAAACTTTCAAACAATGGTTGTCATAACCTGTTTTTGAGAAGATTTGCACATGAGTCTTCTTAAAATTGTGTATCTTATTTCGTATTACAGGGGAAAACCTCAGGATTCACTTTCAAAATAGTCAAGTACTGTTTTCCTCTGCAGGTGGCACAGCAGAAACAGTTGAGATAACACTGTTGCACGAGCAGACAACACAGAAACAGCTGTCTGAAGAACCTCCCCATACCAGAAGCAACAATTAGATACACCGTTACATATACTATGCAATAGTTTTTGGTAAACTGATGGGTGTAAGAAAAGGTTTCATTACCAGGACATCATATAAAACAGCTGTGGATCTGGAGGTAAACAGTCCTGCGACTCTACATGGACAGACTGCCACTGTCATCACTATTAGATGCCAAAAGCACAGAAGTTTAAAAAAAAAAATCCTACATGCTGAAAACAATACTCTGGAGAAGCAGCAGGCTAATAACATTGTAGTTTCTGCTTTTAAAACTTCATAAATATTATTATTCAGTGCTAGGGACCAAGAGATTCAATACTGGGTTTCAGAAATATAAACAAACTGCATAAGTTCAATTAAAATCAAGGAAACAACCCAGCAAACCTTTAATGGCACTAACCTTTCTTTCAGCTTCAAACGTGTATGTGTATAATCCATCCACATCGTTAAATACCAAGTAGTTGTTAAGAGGAATGTATGCACTATAATGACAAATATGTTAGTGTCAATACATGTCATTATGTTGGAAACCATGTGTGTTATTAATAAGAAATTAAATACCTTGTGGCTATTTTAAAAACTTCAGTGGCGCAAACAGCTGGAATGAGAAAAAAAAAACAATTTCTCCACTTTCTGTCTCAGAACATGGAGATATTAGTGCACAGAGTTGTACGAAAGAAGTGATAAAAAATCAAGTATAACAACTTATAAAGAGAAAAATAAACATCTGAAGGCAGCTGGTAGCTCTATGCATTAACACCATAGATTTGGCATTAACCTGAGACTACATTAAGCTCATATATACCCTGTTTTTCAATTAGTTTTTTTCCCAGTCTAAAATGCTTTTGCTCACTCCCACAGTCATACATGAGCTTACAATTTATACAGTCACACACAGCTTCTCTATGGAAAACAAAAACAAGACTGTAAGAATAAATTAGACCCATGTAAAAATTACTACTATCCTCCCTGAGTTCTCTATTCCAAACTGCTGCCTTACAAAACTCTATAAAGCAGAAGTGAAATGAGTTCTTTTAGCATACCTGCAATTACTGCATTTGTAGAAGCTACTGCTGGAATAATTCGTTTAACCACCCCTGTAAAAATAAACCATACAACTTTGTCTTTTCCAAGAAACTATACTGAGAGACAACTTTTAGCCAGATTAATTACAGAAGTGTGTGCCCAAAGGTACTTTAAACTCTCCAGGAATTTCTATAAAAATAAAGTGTAACGGCATGTTGATTGAGTACTTTGGCATTTTTTTATTTTAGGAATGAATCAAGTATGTTGAGAAAAAGAAAGTATCACAAAAAGAGAACTACTAAACAAATTCTAAAAACAAGTATTTTGCATTTAGTACTGAAAATTAATTTAAAACTCAGTTCTATTCCTGTTTAACTGGATAAATGCGTAAAGGAAAAATACTTGGTTTTGGTATTCCTTCTGCAAGAACAGGCTTGCCAAACTGTATTGGCACCTTCGTCCAACTCTTCTTCCTGAGCCCATCCAGTCAAACAGCACACTATGTATACTGATATAAAATAAAATTTCCTAGGCAGGCAAGTTTGTACATGGGGGCGAATTCCTAAGTAGTGTGAAGTTCCTCTGCCTTCTCATTATTGACTTGTATCTTTTCACACCCAAGAAAACCTGCATAAAACTTTTATCTTTGCCTTCTTTCTGCTATGTACTTCATAATGAAGCCATCTTCAAATGCTGAAAACTGTGCAGCCATTTGCAAGTACATAATTATATTTCATAACTGGAGTTCACATTTATCTGTACAAAAAAAATGCTACTACAGAAGCCAGTCCAAACTGCTCCAAAGAAAAATACCATTTGCAATACACTAGGTGGAATCTGAGGAAGATACACAAGGAATCAGTTCCCCCTCTTTTGACAGAAAGGCACACACTGAGGTTCAAGTGTGGCATTTCAAGCCCAGCATTTCAAATGCATTCTCAGTACTACAAATCAACAAATAAACAGAAGTTACCACAAATTCTGGAGATGGTGTATGAGATTCTCCACTTCTTTTCTGTTTGGTTAGCGTTTAAAATGCTGATTAAATGCATAGCAGCATTCTGCACTTGCTTGTGAACAGAGGCATACACAGCAGTAAAGAACAGATGCTATAGTCTTAACCAGACTAAACTGGCATAAAGTGTTGCTGTTGCTAAGAGGCAATCACCGTCTTTTGTTCCTACTCTTTGACCCAGCAGAAGTGGTCACAGGGTAATGCGAACTGTGGAGCTGCTCCAGGTTAAAAATAAAATGGCAAAAAGAATGTTCAGTTTTGTCCCAGATAAGTTCCTCTGATTCATCATGAATGCCTAAACATCTGATTCATCATAAAATATTTGTGCTGGCACAGGAAACAAGCTGCTTGTTTCTGTTTTAAGATGTTATGGGTGAAAATAACTATTTCTTTCTCAGCAGAGCTGCCAGCTTAGTCATAACAAATACAAAGAATGACAATCCAACCTAACTGCAAACGCCACAAAGTTAGTGAAATGCCATACCCTTACCTTGGGTGAGTCTGTAGGTAACACCCTTAATATTAAATTGTGATGCTCTTTCTAAAGACTTCTGGTAAATCCACTGTATATGTTCAGGGTCATCTCCATCCAATGTAACACCCTCTACAGCAAAGTTAAGAATGTAGAGATAAATTACAGTTCTAAGAGTTCTTCAAAAACACAGTGCTCTTTTTGTCTAAAAAAAAAAAAATAATCCCTTCATTTTAATTAGGGTTAAAACAAATACCCCACTAAACTACCAAAACTCAACACTTTAAATAATCAAATATAATTTCTACAAACATTGTAAGTTCTAACACATTCTACATATAAACTATCTTCACAGATTTATAGACCTGTTAGAGGTTACATTTTGAGTCAGGAAAGACACTGTGCAGTATTAGAGAGAGAAACACACGAACAAATATGGAACTGGAGAGCAAGCCTGAGAAAATCCATCACCAGCTCGGAGGAGGCCTAATATTCAATACAATGAGTCATGTAAGGTTAAAAGTTGGAGTGGTTTATTAAAAGTAATATTATTAAAAATTGTGTACACTTAATTCAAAACAAATTCGTTAAAATGAGAAATGTCAAGTTTAACACCAGTGCAATAATACTAATTACCTCCAAAAGGTTGCTCCTTTGGCCACTGCAATATCCTGACATACTCAATGCAATGCTCTGGTAGTCTGGGCATCGATGCAATAGTACACATGGGAAAATTCACCTGGTGTGGTGAGGGCAGGGAAAGAAAACCAGACGAAAGCATGTAACACATTATCTATAGTACTAGGAAAAGACACAAGCAAATCAGAGGAATACAAATAAAGGAAATATCACTGGCTGCACTTACCTGGGGTGGATAAAGCTCAAGCGTGCATTCAACACACGCTGTCATACCAGGAATAATCACACGAACATTTCCTTTAAAACCTTCTGTCCCTCCATCTATTAATGGTATGATGGAACTTGGATCCAGTACACCATCTTCATAATGTAAAAATGACATCTAATGCATAAAGGGGTGGAGTTGTTGTTTATTGTTTGGTTTGTTGTTTGTTGTTTTTTTTTTTTTAAACAAGTTGCAGGAGGAAAAGAAAAACCTAAAAATGTTATTCTTAATGGTATGCCGCAAGATTGAATACTTAATATGCAGTTTATTTTAAGGGTACATAGTATATAAAACACTACTTATTTGTCAGTGTACAGGACTTAATCTACCACCTTCACCCTCCCCCTCCGCCTCCCCTTATCCCCCGATAAATGCTATTATTTCCTTATAGTATACCAGAACAAATGGTTGGTTAGTTTGAAGGATTATTCTTGGTTTGTTGTTTTGGTGTTTGGTTTTTTTTTTTTAATACTGGTAAATAATCAAGGTCATTATTTTATAAACAAATTCACAACGATACAACTACGTAGTTCAATGACCAGCTTTCTACTACTCTGAGGCAGCGGGGCTCCAAAAGATGACATTTACAAGTTGCGGCACGATAAATACTGTCTGGCTAATGAAAAAGAATGTTCACAATGGAAGCATCCAGGGAGGCTGCGGAACTTCCCCTCTTACAATTTTCAAAAGCTGACTGCACAAGGCCACAAACAATGTAATCTAACTTTGAAATTACCCCTGCAGGGCACTGCACAAATGTTGGCTAACACTCCTGAAGAAAAAGGCAGGAAAGAAAGCATGCATTTTATCCTGTTCACAAAAAGAAAAAAGAAAAGAAAACAGAAATAGATACAGAAAGCTGTGAGTTTCAACAGTCCTCATTTCATTTTAATGACACATTCTAGACAAATCTGTTCAATTTTAGTTATCTACACCCAAGCAATAACCAGGCTTTAAAAGGATTGAAGATTTTACCAGCATTCCATTTATCCATCTTCTTGCAATTATAGAGTCCAGCCCACAAACAATAATATGAAACTCTAGGGGAGAAAAAAAACAGTATTTAGACTCTATATTAATGCATACTTTCCATAACAGTCCAGAGAAACTGACGGTAGTTTATGTTGCCTAGATTACCTACATGACAGCTGCGTTTAAGTTTTGTCTATTTGTTATTTCTACTTCCAGTACATTGTAGAAGACTAAAATAATTAGCAATCTAACTACCAGGAAAAGCAGCAAGCAGCAACAACTGCAATGTCCCCCTAAAGCACCAGTGGGTGTTTGGCAGGCAAACAAATACTACTTACGTCGATAGAAGCTTTCATCCATGTCTTGAATCTTTTTAAAATACCTGAATGTAAGCCCAGTAAAGGAATATATTCATAAAGTAGTTAAGTTTACTGTTTTCTACTTGCCATCCTAAAGCCAAAACATTATCTAACTTATTTCTATAATTTTATATGTCACTTTTTAAAAAAACTAAGTAATTGAAAGATTCAAAATTCCTACACCTGAAGCTGTAGAATCTGACAAAGGACACAATGTAACAGCCACACACAGGAGAAAGCTCAGCAGGCAAACTATTTAGGAAGCTCAAAACATGTGCTCTCACAAAGTCCTGTAGCAGTAAGTGCTCCTCTTCTAAGCGGACATCTTCTACCAGCACGTACTCAGAACACTCTGGTGAACAGACTTGTAATCCTATCATCTCAGTAAAAATTAAAATATTGCATTCGAATAAAAAGACTCAGTGGAAACATACAAAATAGTTTCTTAAAGCTTAGCCTTCTTTCCCCATGCGTATGTCCTGTATGCTAATGCCACTGAGAAAGAATTCTCAATCACCAGCTGAATGAATCTGTTCTTTATTGTATAAAAAAGAGAGGATGGCAGCAAAATACTTTAGATAGTCTTACCACCTACAGAGTTTGCAAGGCTTTTTGTAGCCTTCAGGGCCACTACTTCTCTATAAAAGGATACGCTACAACAGCACAGTTGGGAATGCGGCTGTTTAGGAATTCTGCTGCAACTTCTGCTTTTGGTCGCCCAACATCCTTCGGTCTGCGGAAAAAACCCAAGCAATTTCAAATGCATTACTTTAGTAGATTCAACCTTTCCAGACTCTACACATTGCAATACTGAATTAAGTGACTGATTGTTACTGTAGGACAATTTATTGATATAGATAACATTAAGACATCCCTGTAAAGCATCACATATGAGAGCCCTAGAGTTATCTAAATATGTCCATATAACTACAGTTATCAGCACCAAAAAAGGCCAACAACTTTTCATTTTGCTTGGAAGAAAAGGGTACCAGAAAAATCAATATTTCAGTCTGTGTTCATTATTCCTCAGTGGCACCTTTTCCATTACTCATTAGCTGTATTTGAATGGTAAATAATGTACGTTAATTTTCTTCACACTCAAACTATGACACCACGGATCTCAAAACAAGAAGGAATCACACACAGCATTTAGATAATTATGAGTACTACTGTGATATGAAAGGTCAATAACCTTTAGTGACGTCTTGTTCAACCAAAATAATTATCATATTCACATATTTTGTTTAGATACATCTAAAAAAAAAAAAAGCCAAATCATGAAAATATCACTTACCGAAAGAGAAACTGTCGGTTAAGATTAGAAACATCTATAGTATCCATGTCAATAACATGGATCTGTCTGAAGCCAGACAGTGCCTGTGAAAAGAGGTAGTCAATTTCATTTAATAGGAAATGAAATGCTTACAGTGCTCCAGAATTCATTCCAGCTGTCAAAAAAACAACGTTTGGAGGAACAAACATATTTGTTCTTCATTCTAAAGCAGTATTGCTTTAGCCTACCTAATTATAACACAGGGAAGTCAACAGTAGGTTGATCTATAAGGGGAATTCGCAGCATTCCCTCACAACTGGAGTAAATCAAAAGTGTTCATTGGGAGAGAGAACACAGAATTTGAAGAAATGCCATAAGCTCTGCCTCGCTTAGCAGGAATAGAAAAACAAAGTTTAATTCCTCTAAAATTTTAAGGTTTTGAACATTCACCATTTTCACAATTGGCATAAATGAGTCTGGTATGTCCACCCGTAACTCACAGTTCAAAATAAACCAGCATTCCCCACTGCATTCCATGCTGGAACAGCATGAAAACACAAAAAGTCACCTCACTATCTAAGAACACGCTGAACTTCTGACAGAAGATCTGCCTGATCTGTTTGCATGCAGCCCATCACTGGATTTGGCAAATAACTTTAAAGTAAAATTGACTTAGAACTGTATTGTAGGTCTGATGTGATAAATAACATCTGTCGCACAAAAAACCAATGTGAATTGTGGTTGAAGGGAAATATATGCTGTAAAACACTGGCTTTAGAGAAAGGAAACGTGTTGCGATATTCTGAAGTGAAACCAAAAAATGTGAGTCCTATCCCCTAACTTTTTTCCTTTTAGACTCAATCTTGTTATATATAAAAGACTTACAAACTTTGCATTTTACGTTTTCTCAATAAACAGAGCCATCACCCCATGTGTAATAAGAATTTAAAATGCTGTATCAGGAAACCACTTAAACAAATTAAAAACAGGACTAAAGTTTTTCACAATAGAAACTAACTTCTGTAATAAAAGCAGTGAGAATTTCTGTATGTCATACTGGATATCCCTGGTGCTGAACAATCATTTTCTTCCATTGATAAATGTTCAGCTTTTGCTCAATATTATCAAAGCAGGACAGGAGAGCCTGCTAAAGAGAAGAGCGAGCCTGGGACATCATGAACATACAGACTGGGGTCTTTATCGAATTTATATTCATTGACCCAAAGACCTGAATACATATGAACAGAATCTAGATTTACTTATGTCCTTATCTTTCTGAAAATTATAAAAATAAATCATGATAACCTAAAACCTTTTTGAAGAGATGGGAACTAAGCGCACACAGCAGACTTACAAAGTCCCTTAACGCATACAAATCCTCCCTCCCAAGGAGCCATCAACAGATTGAATCTGTTATGTCTCAATAAATCCATAAAACAGTAGCTCTGGGCAAAGGTTAAATCCACTAGCAATAAAATCCCAAAGAAAGAAAACTGCCTCGGAGCTGTCATAGTCTCTTTAGGTAAAATCCTGCTTAAGCATTGCTGTAACAAATCAGCAACCAGAACAAGAGTATATGCGAGTGCTGGAACTGTAAAACCACTAATTAATGGATCTGGAATGCCTGGCTTTAAATGAGGCTATTGATTTATCAGTCACCTCAAGTTTGGAGGTACTCTGTGGAAATACAGAAAAAGCAGTATATAAATATCATAGTAAAATACGCTAATACGTAAGTGCTGGTATAAATTGAGGAAATAAATTATTTCATAATAAGTTATTATTTATCAATCCACACATTTTCTATGGAATCCGCAAAGACAGAAATTCTTCTTATTAAATAGAAGCATGGAAAAGTACAGTATTAGTCTAAACTACCAAACTGAAACAGGATGGTAAGTGATACACTATGATAAATATGAGTGTCTGTGAGGATAAAAAGCACAGTAATAGGATAATTATACGCATTTTTCTGTGTCTGACAGTACATGATCCCATGACTGCATTTTAAACACTTAAAAAATACTTTTCAGAACACGCAGTGAGCGAATCCATCATAAACTAACACCCTACCATGAAAACTACAGAACACCTTGTGGTCATCTGTGCACCAGGGAAGTACTGTAATATTCCTTCCCTGCTCTTACACTATTACCTATTCCTCCTTAGCCATTTCCATACAGGATGGTGCGTGTTGGTCTGACTCAATAAAGCTGCTGATACATACGCTGAATTCAGCCATACAGATGCAACTCAGAGGGCGTGTTCAGGCTCCGCAGACAACCTCCCATTTACTGATCTTGAGGAACTGGAAAAACTGAGAGCTGCTACTCGGGAAGGCCAGACAGGCTCCACAGATGGGAAGGTCACCACGGACACAGAAAGTCTGGCTCTACTAATTTCATTATGAAAGAACATAAATAATTCCAGCAATTCTGAGCTCACTTTGAATTAATCCAAAGATGTAAAGTAAACTGAAATTAAATTCAACTTTGACTGTTAATACCAAACTTTGTACTAGCTACTTATAGCAGTTTAGAGTATCGCTTTTCATCTGAAAAGATACATTTTATCCATTGTATTCCAAACAATGCTTCTTGGTATCATTATGAGCATGATGTGTTCTTAGTTTACTTCATTTTTCTACATCTGGTAATTAGGAAAAATTACATCATATCTAGGGCTGCAGGTGCACTTTCGTCTACACTTCATGAACAGCACCATGTCGTCCCTCAAGAAAAGCTCTGAGATAGCTAAACAAGTAACATGCAACACATCAGACTACCACCTTTCAAGCTTATTAACAAAGTGCATTCTTCAAGTCTATTGTCTGTATCGTCACGTATTTTACACATTTTGATTAGAACTTAGAAATGCATTAGCTAAATACAATCAAAAATGTCAAGTTAACAAAGCACAAAAGATAATTTCCTTAAGAGAAAAAAAAAAGGCGATTCTAAGAAGCAAAGGATGAAAACTGGGTAATTACCAGGTTTTTCAGGAGTTCGCATCCTAATCCTCCTGCTCCAATAACTAGTACTTTACATGTGCTTAACAAAAACTCAAGAGCCTGCAGAAAATATAAAACAAAAAATTAATACACTAAATAGGAAAAAATGTAATTTTTCCTTTGCTTCACAATCCTTAAAAATGTGTTATAAATTTTCAGTATCTAGTAAGTTTCACATAAAACAATTCAGATCAATGAAACAGCTTGTGTTTACAGAGGTAACTACATACTGGACTTTAACTGGTTGTTGAGTTCATGCAGTTCCTATATCCCAACTTACAGAAAAGCAAGACCTTTGTCAATATCAGTATTCCCTTTATATTAATTTTGACCATGAAAAAAGCAAGTTCTTTTTATTTGGTTTATTATTTGGTTTAAGGAGATGTTTTCTTCCTCCAAAAATTGTACTGATGCATAACACAAAATAAATCTAAACAGACAGAAAACACTGCTGGCCAAAAAGAACTGACATTTTTAACTATATAAATGCTTTCTGTGAACTGTTCTACTAGACTCCTGCCTCAAACTAGTAAATAATGGTAACAGTAATTCAACTGTAATCTGTGAAACAAAATGTACCAAAAAAGGAAAACAGAAGAAATAATTAAAAGTCTAAATTTTGCTTTTCCCTACTAAACATCTTTCCCAATTCTGTAAGTACTCACATTAACCTTAATTCCTTCAAGTACAAGGGATTCCTTACTGTATCTAATTACTTAAAAATGGAGAGACAAACGCTGCTATTTTTCACGTGGAACTCAAAAGCAGAGTGCAATTCGAATGTTGTTATACATTTATATATATGATGACAACAAGCTTGTAGTTGACAGTGTACAATTTAGAAATACAAGCTTATTACAAAGAACACAACATGTTCTTCTAGCAACATAATGTTCAATTGATTAAAATAGAAGATTTTCATGCAGTTCTACTATTTATACACTGTTGGTGGTCAATTAATGAAACTGTTTACATTAGTTTGCAAAACACGCTACAAATTTTTTATTTAAAGTAAGTGTTTCTCACTTGGGTGCCTGGCTCGAAATCAGGATGTGTGAATGGTCCAGATCGCTCGAGGAACTTCTTTACATGGTTCCAGCGACCTTCCCAGTCTCCAGTGTCCCCACACCCACCATCAACAGCCATTCTGCACAGAACACAGTAAATTCAGCTGCAAAATCATAGACAAAAAGCCACACCTCTAAAATGTTTTTTTTTTCCTTTATATATCTTAAACATACCTAAATTATTGACCATTCATACAAATGCATCTGCCTATTTTTTATGCATGTAAATTACGTGCATGAACATTTGCATCCGTGAGTTTTATTTGCGCAACTAGAAAGCAATAATACAAATATGCATAGAGAGGAAAAATCTCAGGCCTTTCAATCAATCCCACTGATGTAGCTGTTAATAGTAAAAGTTGACCTGAAGTGAAAAAAAGGGTCTAGTCTTTTTGCTTTTATTTTCCTTATATTTAAATAGGACACAGAAAAAGAGGTTGTCCCTTTAGATTTTGAGGGTGATTGTTCTTTCAGAGTCAAGTCCTGTATCCTTTCTTGGCAGACTTTTTAGGTTCATAAATCATTTTAGAATTATCAGTATGTAACTACAATTGTGAGGCACTGAATAAATAACAGTATCATGCACCAACAGTCTCCTCTGAGTCTTCACAGGAGTTTATTTAAACAAGTGTTAAAAAAAATACAAATCTTGAATGCTCTTCACCCTCACGTAGTACTATGTAATTTAGAACACCTCCATTTTTCAGTCATGTCCTGAGCCTGTCAGCGGTAGCAATCTGACTTGAAAAAAATGAATGCTGCAGTTGCCTTCTTTTAAATTTCTGACAGAATTTTACATCAAATACTCCAGTACTCTTTCTTCCCCTTCTGCAGGTCACTTTTAGTAGTCGATAATTTTAAATCTAAACTCTTAAGAGACTTACTGGAATGGTTCAAAATCAGCTCACCGAAGTAATTTTCTAACATAAGATCTTTGCCTACAAAGAACAAGCCCTTCCTTAACAGAGCACACTTCCCTTTTTAAATAGGGGCTCCACTCAACATATAAGAACAATTATGTTCTACATTAACACAAAACTAAGCTCTAATAAAAGAGCTTTGCCAATCCTGAGTATGAAAGTTTGTGTCATCATTGATAAGGAGTGTTATTTGCTTCCTCCTATAAAGTAATACGAAGAACTCTTGTATCAATGACTGTTGGGTAATATTTAGAATATATTATTACTTCCTGGTAACCAATCTCAAAATAAAAGGAAAATGTAGTGAGAACATCCAGACAGCAAATGCCTTACTCCTTACAGAATTCAGAAGACGGACAACACAGTATGTCCATAGTAATTTCAGTTTATAGGCAGTAATTCTGCAAAAGATTTTCAATAACAGGGAAAAACTTCACTAAAGTGCAGAAATAGATATATCAAAATTTGCCTATGTTTTGATTGCAGACTGAACTCATTCCTGGTTAACTGTTGACTTTAGGTAAGATAACTTACTGCATTAGCAGTTAAACAGATCCAAAAAATGATTTGAATTCATAGATGTCTTCTTATCTCTGACTTGCACTTTTGAACCTCCCCCAGTTTTCACAATAATGTGAAAACACGCATATTTCACATAACGTGAAATAGCGTGAATAAATACAGTGCTCCCACCGCTGAATCCTGGACTCATCTGTTGCATACCACTGTTCAGGATGTGCATTAGGCACTGACTTAAGCAAATAAAATGGGTCAATACACGTCACAATAACTGCTTCTATAGGTTATATTGTAATTTTTAATTTTTCTGGAAACAAGTGCAGAAGCTATGCTTGGTGACATTAAGAATAATTTTTGTTATCCTTTTACACAGTCCATATAAACAGTCATTAAGCAGCAGTAATCCTATTTAAATGTGTATTTTCCTTTATAAGTGATACAATGGTAAGTTGTAGTTTCACTTTTGCGGTTATACTACAGTTTGGTTTTTACGGGGTTGGACATTGTGGAGATCTGAAAAACATCAATAACACAACCTGAGATTTTATGTTTAATTTCAGAGGCTTTTTTTTTTTTTCAAGTGTTTATTTACGTGTTGTTACAGCATTACCAGCTATCTGTATTATTAGGGTTTAACAAAATTCTTATTTATTTCATCAAATTACTTTCATTTTAAATTTTGTTTAAAATATCAGAGCACCACAGTCCTTATGTTGCTTTAGGCCCACACTTTTCCCTACCACCTTTACATCTCTGGAGCTCCATGCTTTTGAGGGACTTAGCATGCACCCCCCCAATCCAACATGCCCAAGGATTTTTGTGACCCTCAGCCCAAGACACACATGCACTGCCTGTGAGCCTACCGCTTGGGCAGGCAGGTCTGCTGGGTGATATTTGGGAAGAGGGCCACAAGCAGATGGAAGGGAATGGTTAGGGGATGGAAGCAGATGAGGTTAAAGATTTCTGAGCATTAGGTTTTCAAGGCCGTTAAGACAGATGCGCAGAATTTGGTGTTTTAATAAGCACAGGCAACTGCTCTGTAGCCTGAATTTTTAATTTTCAGCCAAAATTCAGTCACCTGCTTCTAGCCTAGAGGCCCTCCCCAGGTCCCTGACCGGCAATGCAGCTTTTCCCGCTCCTGTCACAAAGCTCTCCAGCACACCAGCCTTTACTCATGCCAAGCTCCAAGCCCGCGACTCCCATCCCCACTGCGGGTGAGCCCCTGGGTCCTCTCCCCAGGAGGTTTCTCTTCCCCAGTCCTTGCTGTTCAAGCGTCCCTTTCGCCTTCCCCCTCCTCACGCTGACCTCTCACCTCACACCTCCCCTCCGGCTCCCTCCTCCCGGTCCTGGGCTGTGCCACCGCCTCCCCTCCGGCCTGCCGGGCCCCGGGCCGCTCAGCCACGGTAGCCCCAGCAGCAGGCCCCGCAGCCCTGAGCTAGCCCCCAGCCTCCTCCCAGCCCACACCTCTCCTGCGGGGCTGCGGCTCGCCCTGACCTACCAGCCGCCCCTCAGCAAGCGCTGCCTGCCCCTGCCCCGGGCCGGGAGCCCGCTGGCCCGCAGCCCCGCACTAACCCATCCGCCAGCAGCTCCTCTAGCCTCCTTCTTTTCTTCTCCCTAAAAGAGAGAGAATAAAAGAAGGGTCAGTATCGCGCTACAGAAACCGGGGAGGAGGGAGAGGGGACCCCGGAGCCCACCCGTCCCCGGGAAAGCGGAGGAAAGGGACGGCCGAGCACACACATACAGGCTACTTACGGTTCCTCACCATCCGCCATATTTCCCTCTGCTTCCCACAATGCCCCGCGGCGCCGGGATGGGCGGTGCTTTGCCCAGGCGCCGCCGCGCTGGGGGGCCTGTGGGCATGGGGCGCTGATCACCAGGGCAACAAGGCGGGCCCCCCCTTCTCCTCCTCCTACAACCCCGGCTTCTGTTTTCAGGTGTTTTGTGCCTCCAGCGCTCCCCGGGCTGAGGCCGGCCTCCCCCTGCCCTCGGGAGCACATGTACAGCAGCTTCCACGGGCAGTAGGCTTCACCCTCCACAGCCCACAAGGGCCTCGTCTCAGGCATGGCGGGATGCAGACCAGCAAGGATTACCAGGGTTGAGCTCCAGGCCTCAGCCTCCCACACTTACGGGCTCTAAACCCTCCGCAGATGGAGCTGTGCGAAGCAGCTGCCAACCTCTGGCACTGCCGTCACACCTGGCTTAATCACTGGCCTCCATTTTGGGCTGGGCTTCGCTGCCCGGCGTGGCGGCGCAGGGACAGCCTGCCCAGGAGCCGTGGGGAAGTGCTGGAAGAGCTGTCCCACTCTCGCAGGCACTGCTGGGCTTCGAACCACCGTGGCTGCCAGCGCCGGCCTTCCCCTCAAAGCAAGGGTTTGGGGCAGTGTCGCCCCACTGGCAGGGTCTCCCCGCCATGGCTCCACACCCCGCCGTGGCTCCACACCCCGCGTGCCTCCTGGCCTGGGGCAGCTGCTTCGTGGCCCCCCTCCACCATCAGACCCCGATTCCCCGTTTCGTAGAGGATACTAAGTAAACATCATCTTTCTCCGGCGAAACAATGAGTACACGGCGCCCGATCACAGCAGCAGCGCTACGCCCCTGCCGGCTGCCTTCCCGGGCGTGTGTAGGGGACGCAGGCGGGGACGGGTGGCAGCAGGGCCGTTTGGTGGCGGTGGCGGCCCCGGCGGCCGGGAGCCGCCCCGGGGCGGTGCCGCGTCGCTCTTAGGCCTGCGCGGCGGTGGGGCGCGGGTGGCGGCAGCCATGGAGGTGCAGGTGGCGCCGCTGCGGGCCTGGGACGACTTTTTCCCCGGCTCGGACCGCTTCTCCCGGCCTGACTTCAAGGACATCTCGAAATGGAACAACCGAGTGGTCAGCAACCTGCTCTACTACCAGACCAACTACCTGATGGTGGCCGCCGCCGTCGTCTCCATTGTGGGGTCAGTGTGCGGGCCTCTCCCCCGCCGAGCGAGCGGTGGGCCCGGGGGTGGGTGGCGGCTGGGTGCCCCCGTTCCCCGGAGGGGTGGCCGGACCGGGGGTGGGTGGCGGCGGGGTGCCCCCGTTCCCGGGAGGGGTGGCCGGCCCGGGGGTGGGTGGCGGCTGGGTGCCCCCGTTCCCCGGGTGGGCAGCGCTGCTCCTCGTGCCGGTGCCGCGGGAAAGGGTCCGGGCCGACGCCGGGGCCCCGTGGGATGGCGGAGGGTGCAGGGAAGCTTTCTTTCCCCCCTCCCTCTCCTTAAACCTCCTATTTACCTGCTGTCGCTTAAAACATGAAGGCCTGGTTACAGCCTCCCTTGTGGAGGGCGGGGGGGCTGTTAGATTAGGAGCAGCATTTAGGATTTATTTATTTATTGGTGGGCGTCTAACAGATGTGAAGGCTCCCTCTTGATTTCCTCGTCCACGGGTGGCTCATCAAAGCCCTTTGCCCAGGGGACTAGCTCCAGACACCCACCCGGGTCGTGGCCGGGCACCATGTGCCCGCAGAAAGCAGCGATGTGTTTGCGTGCTGGATGCCACCGTGCTCTGAAAACCTGAGCTGCATCCTGCGCATCGCTAAATCTGCCCAGTGTGACTGCTCAAGCTGAGATAAGCTTCACTTTGAATTTTAAAAAAAAAAAAAAAAATCTGCTCTCAGTTACAGTTCTAAGCTTATGTCTAGGGGACAGAGCAAGCCTTTCTTATTTCTGAGCTAGCTCATACCAAAAAACCTTTAATATAAAACTAATAAGGTACCCATTCATTTCATTTTGGTGGGCAAGATTGAGACCTTCAAGACAGGACCATCTGCTGGTATGATGTTCTGTCAGGCCCACCTTTCCAGAAGAGAATTGTGAAATAAACTTATAATCATCATCTTTTGAGTCAAAGCTTCTGTGACTCTTCCTCAAGTATTGGTCTAGGGTCTTTGGTCAGAAAGCTCTTAAAACATGCAGCAAAAGCTGATGATTAAGCTTTTAATGTGGAAACTGGAATACTCCACTCTTCACAACAAATAATGTGCAATGCATAAATTGGAGAATTGCCCAGCCACTAGGCTAGAGTGGTTTTTGCTGAAGTGTATCTTATCTTGTATGTTGCACAGGCTTAAAATTCTACGCCTAAATCCGTGGGTTTTTTGTTAAACAGTCTGCATCTTATTAGGGCTTTTGAAGCTGTTGACGCAGCATCTAAGTTGGTGAAGGCTCCCTGGATTGCAGGGGGTTTGGGCCTGTGCTCTGTGAAGGGAGGGGCTGAGAACCCTGCTTTTTCTTCTTGATACATATGATGGTTACAGTTTTTGTATAGGCTTTCTTCTTAATTTTGTTGGGATTATGTTGCAGTCAATTCATAGACTGCTAGACTGGTAAAATAAGACTTCCATGGTCTTGCTGTTCTTATACCACCTTGGTCTAAACATCTGTGTTAATCTTCTTTTGTTTATCAGTCCAATGCTGCAGCCAGCGCTAAATGAGTAAGTAAATCACAGTGGCCCTGGAAAGCAGGGGGACAGCTCTCTTCCCTAGGAAGGTGGAAGGGGGGAGAAAACAATTTTGATGTCTCCTGTTGGATAACTGGGATGGCAGCAGCTTTTACTCAGTCTCCTAAATTCCTTCCTGCTTTTGAACTCTGATCTCTGTTCTTCAGATCAAAGGTGATAGCTCCCACTTATTTCCCACTATTTCGCTGCGGTGGGAGGCAGAGGAGGAAGAGAGCCGCAGGAGATAGAGATTAATATCAGAACTGCAATTCTAATATCTTGAGTGGTAAGCCTCCAAGTTGAAAACTTACGGATGAGGAACACCTGGAGTAGGATTTTGATCTTGAATATTTTTTTTTTTTGTATGTCTTAAAGCTTTTGGTATATGATGAATCTGATTCTTCTAATACTGAAGTGAAAGAAGATGGGAGAAGAACGCAAAAGGAAACAGAATAACACTTCAATAGAGGAAAACCGTTCAATTTTTTGTATTAAAAAAAAAATTTCGCTTGGCCAGACTTGCTCTGAGAGAAAGTTCTCCTGATAAATTTAAATTGATGACTAAGTTGTTGTCTTGCGCTTCATTCTGTAATGGGCAGGAATCCCTGAGTGATAAATGATGAATCATGGCTTTTTAGGAACTCTAGGGCTGTATGCAGGCCTAAGGGCAGGATTATTGAAACTGCTAATGAATGCAGTGGTCTTCCTGTGACCAAAACTAATCTTAGCCCAATGACCAACTCTACCTGTTCTTAAAGCATCTAATTATATAGACTTGTAATGCAGAGTTGATATTTTGAGCTAGTGGAGTACTTGGTAGATGTGGTCATGCTGGGCTGACATGGAAATTGTAGCCTAGAGCTTTCTTGATACTGGAAGTACAGTGCTTATTGTCATGGCTTCAGTTTACTGCCTCTCGTACAACAAAGTTGAGAGTCTTTTGCCATCTCTCTGCAAGGTGTGGAATAACCTTACTGTGAGTGTAGTGGAATTGTAGTGGTCTCTGCTGCATCATTTCCCTGCCTTTCCTCCTCCGCTTGCCTTCTCTGATAGCTACTGTTTTATGTAAATGAAGTTCTGTGCTTTGCAATCACGTAAATTTTACTTTCAGCCTACAGGAGTAGGTAGAAAATAATAAATGGGTGAAAAGAAACTAAAACTACTGAATTAGTCCCACTCTACTAATACAGGCTGGTGGTAGCAGCCTTGTCTCTTCCACCCTCCCCGCCCAGCAAATTAATTTAAGAATTAATCTGGACTAGTACTGTGTGGTTTCCTATTGCAACAACTCTGTTGCAATAGGCTAATGATAAAAAACCCAAGTTCTTTACTAAATCAAATTGTGCCCTTTCTCCCAGTTGTATAGGAACTGGACTGCCCATTCTTACCCTGAGCCAGGGCCCTGTCATTCTGAGTGCTATACAGATATTTGTTAAAATTAGTGCCTCCCACAACAGCCTGCAATTCTCCCTCAAACAATCAGTCTGGTTAATAAGTGGAACTTGTCTGTGCTTTCACCTACTCCAACAAGGCTTCTCTGTATTGCGGTTCAAACTTAACTACTTAAATTGATGTAATATCTTCTAGGCTTTTGTTGCCATGTACTTGGTAAAAATTAGTTTTTAAATTTGACGGTACTAAAAGGTGTACTAGATTTCAGAGTGCTGCATCTACGAGAGCCTTCATTCTTTTCTGGTATAATGTCTTCCCTGCAGCCTGAGGTTCGATGTCTCTTTTCCACTTCTTCTCTAAAACATCTATTGTCCATCTGCATAACCCCTAGCAACCAATGAGTCTGTATCTCTTTTATTAGGTTTTTTTTTTGTCCCCAGAACAGTACCTTAGCTGACATGCTTCTAGTGATTCCCTTGCCAAAAGGAAGACTCTGGAGCAGCAAAATACTTAGATTCTCTAACGCCTAATGAAAGACTAAGAATGAGTGAACAATACACACTACTCTAAACATACGATACATAATAATATTACTATGTAACTTCATAACAGTCTGGTGATTCTGCAGAAAGGAATCTGTCTCCTGTTCCTAAAGCAATGTAAGTGAGCGACAGTAGGTAAAACAGCATTGCTAAATCTGTGGATGCTGAGGCCTATCACCTGGGACAAGATACCATATGTAGTTCTACATACTACCTTTAGTTACAGCTGTATAATCTCATTGAAGCTAGAAGTATGGGGAGAGAGGAGGCAGAACTTTTATCTGTATTATTATTTGAGTTAATACAAACGAGGAAGGAAGCATCTAAGTGCTCTCACCTGCCCACCACTTGGAACTTGGTGGCACAAAAGGTCTTCTAAAAGGGAACTTTTGTGCTTGTTTGATGTAATGGCCTAACTGAGCTGCTCTAAGTAAAAAGGTGTTGTTCTCAATGACTGTCTCAGTGCCTTTGTTCAGGCTTGCCTGGTCATATGTGAAAGAAACAGATGTGACAGCAACTGCTGAATAATCACCCTGAGACAGTCATCTAAAATGGAGATGATTTAAGGATGGAGCTAGCTGCTTTTGCTTTTTATGTGGCCTGTCCTATTTCTGGGCTCATGCTGCTGGACGCTTCTTGTTTTACACAAAGGATGCATCTTGCCTATCTCTCTTTTCCCTATGATATAGCCGTATATTCTCCAAGTAAGTGCTCACCTCTCCTGCCATAAGTCTGTGCACAAGCTTGCAGTTAAGTAACTTTTCAACAGGTGATGTGGTAAGTTGCTGAAAGCAGAGCTCTTTGGGCTTCCCTACACCTCTGTGGGAAATCTAACCTGTCTTGTGATATATGTAGGGCAGAGTCTAGCCATATGAATCCGGAGAACAACAACAACAAAAAAAAAAAGATTCAAAGGATTCTCTCATCTTAATCTGGTTTTGCTGGCCAGAGGTAGCTCCTTAGCTACTGGTACTTCTTCCCACACAACTGCACCCCCAGCTGCTGCATCTCTGCTGTCTTCTGACACTACTTCCACAAATACAAAGTGTTCCACAGCACTACTTGGCACAGAACAATGCCTGTGTCCCTGCAGCCAAACAGGATGTTTTTTCTACTTTATTTATTTTTCCCGTCTCTTTATTTTGTATTGAAGCGGATGCTGAAGGAAAGCTGGTCTCTGAAGGGCAGCAGGAGTGCAATTGCAAGTTGCCCTGCAACACTGATGGAACTGAATCTAGGCGACAGCTCTTCCGTACCAGTTTGTCCCAGCTGTACTGGAGGTCACAGCATCCTACCAGGGTTGTACCTTGTCCACCACAGAGAGCAGTGCAGAAGATCAGCCCGCTAGGGTGCTCTGGGCTTTTAGCACCCCCAGATGCTATTCAGTTCTGCCATACCGACTCCTTTCAAGGTCATGAAAGTTAGTGGTTTTCTTCTCCAACCCTAAAAAAGTTTTTCTTCCCCTGTCATCTGAGCAGTGTAAACTTAAGTTACTTTACCATTACCATGCTAATAGCGCCGTGCATTACATTTTTAGGCATTTGAGAGGTCTTGTAAATCCCTGCTAAGGGGAATTATATTTAGAAAGTATCTTGTAACATACTTCATGTCTGGCCACTTACTTTGTCTCTGCAGCTTTGAAAGACTTTTGGCCTCCTTGTCTGAGCATGAATTTGGCATATGCTGTTCTGATCTCTATATACATAAGGCCGATATCAATGTTGGTACTTTAACTATAAAGTGACTTCTAGGGCTGTTAAACAGCTTTCTTTTCCCCAGACACTGGTGTTCTAAAATGAGACGTCCATGTTTTTTCCTTTTTAGTCTTCAGCTATTGTGTTATCGAGAGCAGTGCGTCAACAGATCCGAGCAAAACTGGATAACGGAGTTCTGCCTTCCTGAAAAATGCCATTGCTGGAGAAGAAGTTGCTATATACAAATTTCTAGGACACTCTTAGGTAGCTCTGTGAATTACGCTGTGGGCAAGTCAAGTAGTAAAGGGGAGCTTGGCATATGACACCCTATCTAGTACTATAGTCAACAGTATTAAAGTCTGTGGACACATGGCTGATAATTTGAATACCAGTTTTTTAGCAGCAACTGCTATCCCCATCTGTGGCTCTGAATAACTTCATTTGATACTTATGTTCACTGTACACATTGAAATGCAGCCCACTTCAGAAAACATGTAATTCAAATAACTTTCCCCAGGAAAGTGGGATCTTTTGAAGCACTTTTTTTTTTTTTTTTTCTTTCACATCCGTTAAAGCCAGTCAGTTATACAGAAGCTGCGTAATACCAGGAAGAAGCATAGAGCAGAGAAGTCTTTGGTCTCTTCCTTATAAATATGGAGGGATTGCTCTTCATCACTGGTTTCTGAAGTTGTAATGAGAGTAGAGCGAAGGATAGGGAAGGTAAAGCTTTGAGAGTATTTACCTTACACATGGAAAATGTAGAGTGGGGCTCTGCCTAGCCCTTTGTTGCTTTCAGGATTATCTTGTCTGTAGATTTTTGGGAACAAAAAATAGGTTGGTGTGAGTTGTTTGAGTAAGTTTGGCCATTTCTGCTCCAAGCTAGCTGTGATAGGGAGGTGATTTCTACTTTAAGAATCTCATATGTCCAGTAGTACGTATATAAACCAGGCAGTAGTGTGGTCCAGTCATGAGTCACCCTCCTTCTGCTGCAAAGGAGCACAGATGAAACTGATTTCTTTCCAGAGCAATGCTGTTCACTTTTTCCAGCCTGGAAACTTAAGACTGACAATTCAGAGCTAAAAATAAGCTGGCTGGCTACAGGGAGTGACTCAGATGCAACAAGCAAGTCTGCCCTATCACCACTTCCAAAAAGCCCTGTTGGCTTTTCAGCATGAGTAGCAGAAGCAGGTGGGAAACTAGTCTGAATTTTAATCTCTTTCCATCCAGTCGTCCCATCTCCTGTTGGCACAACTGACTTAAAGAATCAAGAGCCAGTCTCTGCTCTGAAATAATTCTTGAGGGTTCTTCCTTCTGTAGAAAAATGCTGTCTGGCACTGCAGGTAGAGTGTTGGCATACCAGTCCTGCAACAAATTTCTTCCGCTTGTGCTGGATATGAAGCACAGACCACAAACCATAGCATCCTCCTCAGCAGTGGGGTGGAGTGGTGAGTCACTGTGCCTGTTAGCTTTGGAACAGTAAGACTGACTGCAAAATCTACAAGAGGAAATCTTGACTATATCTTGCTTCATTGGGGCAGTTTTATGCTGCTGTCATAGCAGCAGCAGCTCAGAGCACTCAGCTGCTGTGTAATTAGATCAGTGCACATACAAGCAAGCAAATCAGAATGCATATGGAATCACATACCTTATTACTGTATAAGTGAAATATAATAGAGCCTAGAATTTGTGTGAGTACAGAAACAAGCTAAGCGAAGTCATTGCTGAAAGCTTGACTCTAAACAAGCCCTGAATACTTGGGGAAGTGGTTTGAGCAGGTGATGTTCTTGCGCTGGTCCAAAAAAGGGACTTGCTGTTTATAGCCCAAAGCTGATCCAGTCCATGGCTTGGTTTGCTTGGTAACTCCGATAACAATAATAGAACACAACCCCCGAAGTGACCCTCTTGCCAGGCCTGGCTCTTCTTCCTGCAGGACCTTTATCCCATACTCCAGTTCCTTCTGCCTCTCAAGGCATGCTTGCTTGGGGCTGGGCTCCCATCTGTTGTGCTGATAGTAATAAGCTCCTTCTGCAGGTTCATAAAATTACTTTGAGTGTAAACCAATAAGAAAGCTTATTCAGAAATAAGAAGTAGTGAAGTAACTTCCTGTACCCAGCGTTCCCCTGCCTTTCCCATTTTGCAAACCTAGAGAAGATAATATGGAAAGCTAATTAATCTGAAGGCCTAGGCTGAGCCTGCATTTGGTCACATGTAGGGAAAAGATCAATCCCTTGGGCAACTGATTGGTCCCCCATCTGTTCTTGGTATTCGCTAACTCTGGGTCTGATACCAAGTGAATGTGTTGATCGCAGAGGTAGGAGGGGTCCCGGTTGGTAAGTGTTTCTGTCACTGAGGTGCTACAGAAACTCTTGTTATCCTGAGCTATGCTCAGGAAGAGAACATAAGGATTATCTAAACTCCCTGCTAAGTGTTGCTTGTTGAGTTGCACTTGTTGCTTCTACCTGAAAATCAGAGGTTGATGAAGGTCTTGACAGCAGTAACTGACTTCTTAATACCTTACTTCCCTAGTAACAAGTTACCAATAAGCTAAATGTTTGCTATGCGGGCACAAGTCATGAAGGCTCTGAAACGGGACACTTTTTTTTTTCCCTCCAGATTTCTGAGTCCCCTGAATATGCTTATTGGCGGTACTGTGGTGGTGCTGGTGTTCATGGGATTTGTGTGGGTATCGCACAACAAGGATATACTCCGCAGGATGAAGAAGCAGTACCCAACCTCATTTGTAGTGGTCATCATGCTGTCTAGCTACTTCTTGATCTCCTATTTGGGAGATGTCATGGTGTTCATGTTTGGGATCACACTTCCCCTCCTCTGTAAGTATTTTTCCTGTTCTCTGGGGGGCTAGGAGTGTGTGATGAGCTTTCTCAAATAAGTCTGAAGAGTCTAAATTGGCTGTTGCCTTTACTATCTCTATTTAAATGATCCCAAAACAAAACAGCACAAGCAGTCTTTAATGTTATTATTAAATGGGTACCTGTGGTTACTTAAGCGGTCATTGAGACTTCATCTTCCTCCAGAGATGTCATGGCGTGGGAGTGTGTCTTAAGATGAATGCTGCAAGAACTATGCATTCCTCGGGCATTAACAATTAATGTATTTCTGTCATGCAGTGATGTTTGTCCATGCTTCTCTGAGGCTCCGGAACATAAAGAACAAGCTGGAAAACAAGATGGAAGGAATAGGCTTGAAGAAGACCCCGATGGGCATCATACTGGATGCTCTAGAACAGCAAGAGGATAGTATCAACAAACTGGCTGACTACATATCTAAAGTGAAGGAGTAAGCAACTGCAACGTGGCATTTTTACCTGTTGCAGGAGTGTAGTTGCTATTTACTATTGTTCAAGCTTGCTTTCAGTTTGTGTACAAAACAGCAAATGCACGTGGTACAGAGTAATAGTTGCAGGATACAGGTATTCCAAGGTCTTCAGGGCTCCTCTAAGAACATAAGAGCAGCAACTTTTTTTCTATTGTACAGCAGAATGTTCTGGTGTTTACACAAATACATACTAACTTAAACGTGTTTGCTTGTCTCTTCTTCTGGGGGGTAGAGGAGGAAGAGATGGAAACCTAGGGAATGCAGTCCCTCAAACTGTCTTGTAGCAAATTTGTCTATTAGTAAGAGTAACACCCCTTTCATATCAGTTCTACAAGATGCTGGGTAGCGTGTTCAGGCTGGCGATGTTCAAGGTGAGCAGGAACGTATCAGAAGTAGGTCTCTTTTGCATCCTCCAAATCTCCCCCTTGAGTGGTTTGTGTTGAGACCATGCTGCTGGCTTAACTGACAAGTGGTAAAACTGCAGTACTTATAATGAATATGGGTTCCTGTCCTCACCTTGCATTCCTTTTCTAGCAGCCGGGAAGCAGTCTAAATAGATCTAAACATGAAGAATATATGGCACTGTGCCTCTGTCAGTTCCAGTAAAGTGCACCTTTGTTCTCTGAAATCTTGATGAATAGAAACTGCTCCTCTTCTGCAGGAGAGCCAGACTTCCTTGCATACCAGCTAAGCTATGGCCAAGCACGGGAAGGAAAAAGTTTTCAGATACATGGGATGATCTAGGTTTCTACCCTATTGATGTTTTTAAATACTGCTCCTTTAGGACTTACCTTGTTCCGCTTTAGTCTGTTATAGACTGTTTTGTAGATGGAGGTGTATGTGCGTTCTCGAGCGTGGGTCATCTTTTTCTTTCTTCTTAGCCAGAATGCAAAGGTTTAAGTAAAACATGCATCTCACTGACTCAGTACTTCTGACACTTTTCAAAGGAATAAACTGGATTTCAGGTTTACAAATAAAAGCAATAAATGTCAAGATACAGTTTTTGAAAACCCATTCCCAATTCATGAAGATACTTGCCTGTAACAACTCCTGAAAATGGTGTGTGAGATTCTTTTATATGTATTTTAACTTAACTGCCAGCTCTGATGGAATTAACTTGATAACAGGAGCCTACTGACAATAGAGGGGGAAAAAAGTTGTCCAGGTGACACTCCATTTCAGATATTGCATTTCTCTTTTCTAACAAAGTAATTAATTAAACAAAAAAGCAAGGATCCTTAAAGTTGAAGCTTTTATGTAACTTATCATGCTGTTTTCTTAGTGGATTGTGTAGAAATCTGAACATGTCATTCCATTTAAGTGTTAAAGTGATCAGTATTTATTGAAAATGTCTGTATATTCCAGCTGAAGAGTCAATGGCCTGTTCCTCACTTGTAGTGCATGGTCTTTGTTTTTTGAAAACTGTTTCCACACTTAAAGAACATAGTAGCCTATGACTTCATCATTACTGTAGAATTTTAAAAACTGCACAGTTATGAAGAAAAATAAATTCTAATGGTGATTCCTGAGTGCATTTATTTCAGGTTGGGAAAGTGGTTGGAAACTTGAGCTTGTCTCTGTTGGTGGAACTCCCTAGGTGGGAGGTGGTGGATCTGTCACCCTACAGGTCATGTTGCAAGCCCATTTTTGTGATGAGCTGATGGCTTTGTAGGCTCTATCTGTATCTGTATTAACTTTGTTGAGGCATGAGGGACCTCTGAGCTGCAGGAGTGTTAGGGCCTTGCTCTTGCATCCCTACAAATGCTTCTCTACAGCTGTGGAGGACTTGAGCGTTTGTTCGTGCTGTTTCAATCTCTTATATAACTCAACTTAACTGGGATTTTACATTTCTTTTCATTACCTCAGAGGGATTGCTGTTTCTAGGATTACTGGGAGCTGTGCCTTGGGCAGTGCTAGGAAGCCAGCTCTGCTGCGGTCAAGCTAATGGTGCATCTGCATGCGGCTGCTTCCCTCCTGTGAGCGCTCAAGAGGCTGCTCGGTGGGAGAACGCGGATCAGAGCAGGGCTGCGCAGTCCTGCTGTGTCTACCCTGGTAATAGGTGTTGGCTGCTTTGGCTGCTCCTGGATGTCGCAGTAATTTGTGCCTGGCAGCTTGGTGGAGATTGTAAAACACTATATTTTCCTTTGTACTTCCCTGTCCCAGCTGCTGAAGTCTTGGCCTGGCCTTTGAGCCAGTACAGAGAGCAGTGTGCTCCAAGAGCTTTCTGGGGGAGTTGCTTTTTGCACTTGTCGTTTGCTGCTGTGCCCCATGTGATAACTTGGTTAAAAGTATCAAGTTCCTTCCCTTTCCTACTTTTACCCTTTAGCAAAAGGGAGGGCTGTACAAAACGAGTGCAATGAGAACAGTACTTCCTTTTTTTATGTCTCTGCCATGCAGAAATAGCTCTCCCCTCCCCTTCATGTCCTAAAAACTACTTGCTATGTATTAGGCAATACCTGCGCCAGGTTTCCCAACTCTGCGGAGTTACAGTTGCAGGCAGAAACAGAGCTGAGAAGGAGATTTACTAGTTTGGAAGACAGAGGATTTGAAAGAGACCAAGTGATAGATACAAAAAGGACAAGGAGAAATGAAAACATGAAGCAATGATAGTGGAGGCTACCTTGGATGCAAAGAGGTCCTGTACATTGCTAGTACTACAGGAATATTATAATAAATGGGGGGGGAGCAGGGCGGGATGGGATTTAGCTGCCACGGGAAGGATGCTGAGAGTCACAGGCAGGAGCAAGAAGAGACTCACCTACAGGAAATCCTGGCAGGAGCTGCAAAGCTCTGCTTTTTCAGCAAGTGTATCAGCCACAAGATGGGAAAGGAGCTGCACGTGAGCAAAGGGAAAGGCTGTATTCTTTCCCTATGCCTTATAGCTTTAGATGGCTTTCTTAAAGAAAAACAACCAAAAAACCACACCACTAAACAAAAACACCCCACCAAAACCAACTGGTCTCTTGTGTGTATCTTCCACGAGAGCATGACTTACCTGTAGCTACTTTACAAAAGAGGCTTGCAAAAAAAAAAACAAACAAACAAAAAAAAAAAAAAAAAAAAAAAATGA
>VXBH01004598.1:1497807-1560060 GCA_013400035.1 Rynchops niger | reverse complement strand
AAAAAAAAAGAAGTCAAAAAAAAAAAAAAAAAAAAAAAAAAAAAAAAAAAAAAAAACAAAAAAACCCCAAACAAACAAAAAAAAAAAAAACCACCACCAAAAAACCCCACACCCCAAAAAACACTGATGTGATTAAAAAAGGGGAGGAAAAAAACTTCACAAAAATATTACAGAAAAACTAAGTTGTGTATATGCAGGTTTAACCCCAACGTACCCAGCTCTGCTAGGGGTGAGACATGCTATTCACACCCCGTACCAGCAGCAATGGTGAGGTTCTTAAACCCCAGGCAAAGAGAGGGGTAAGGCTGGTCCTCCTGCCGCTTCAGAGTAGTGCAGAGAGAGACCTGAACCAGCATTTCACTGCGCTCCAAGGTGGCTGTAATTAAGGATTACATCGTGGACAGAGGTGATTTGTGGGGAACAAAGATGACAGCCCTCAAACCGGAGCATGGCAGCATCTTTTATACGCTGATCAGGTACGGCGCCAACTCAACTACATTCTGCAATAGAGGTAGCTTGAAACCACCAAGCCGAGGTGTTTGATGTACCAGAGCAGTCGTTCTGTTCTGTGAGCGTCTCGTTAGCCATGGAAGTGCCGCACACACCTTACGGAGAGAGCTTTATTTCATTTCTGTTTCCTTAGCCTGAAAAATGAAGCTGTATACATGGAAACCAAATACATTTCTCACGGACAGGAGAATAATAAAGGAGCACATGTGTGAAAAGAAAGTTAAGATAAAGCACAGCGTGTTCCTGCAGAATCTGGTGGCAGAAGGACAACGTGGAAGCAGAATAGTTGGCTGACAAATTAGAAAGACAGGGTTATTGATGCCTCTGAGAAAATACTTCCACAACAAACTGGTGCCTCAAATCCACTGGGAGGCAACTGGCACCAGGAGTGTTTGATACCTGATGGAAACGCTCAGCACTGACTTTTCCCATGCCAGCCGTTTTCACCACACTTAGAAAAGTGCGTATCGCACACTTTGTTCCCAAAGAGTCGTATATACCACCTGGGTTCTGCAGAAAACGTCTCCTGAAATGGTTGTAAGCAAAAATCTTGAATAGTCTTTATTCCAAGTTGTTTTCTTTGGGTCAGTCTGGTCTCTCACTCCAGCTGCTTTGGCAATGGCACCTGGACAAGGACAGTGAGTATTAGGAGGAGGAAATTTCTCAGTCTTATTTCCCAAACCCATTAAATTTAATACAAACCTCGCGAAACTGTAAAAAGAGCAAAAATGTAACAGCTGGGAGCTCTGGTTGGGAATTTTTTTGATTTGTAATTCCCCACTTGCTGTTTGCAATTCTTAATGCCCAGGAAATCATTTTGCAAGCAATGAGTCCCACCACGGAGCGAACAAGCACACAGCTCTGCGCAAGAGTAAAACCCGAATTTAGAGATGAAGCTGAGGATATTGAGGCAAATAAGGAGTTACCAAGATCACACAGGCAGGTGAGAATAAAACCCTAGCGCCCCAAATCTAAANAAAAAAAAAAAAAATCAAAAGCAAAAACCAAAAACCGCCAAACAAAAAACAACCCCAAAGCCCCAACACATAGTTGCTTCACCTTTCCATGGGCTGTGATGGCAGTTGTTGCCCGGCCCATTTAGGATGGACCATGAGTTGGTCCCTCCATCCCAAGCCCCACAGCCCTCATTTACAAAAGCCTCCTGAGGATTCTGGGGGGAATGGCTGGGGTTCACTATTTCCCCCCAGCACCCGGGTTTCTTAATCATCCTTGTGCAAAGTGAGGTCTGCGCCCGGCCGAGCACCAGCACCATCATCCTCCATCGTCCTGAGAGGTGGGGAGGCAGCAGGTCCCGCCACAGTGATGGACCAACCTGCCATCACAAGCACCATCTGGGCATCTATGGATAAACCATGACCTTTACAAGAGCTGGTCTTGTCGTTTGAGACGTTGCAGTGAAATGCAGAGCGTAGACTAAGGCCTAGAAAAGCCAGAAATGCCCTGAGGAGAGGCCCCGGCTGCAGCCGGGTCAGGCTGGCCAGCACAGACCACAGCCCCAGGACTTGGTCTGCGGGCAGAATGGTCACGTGAAACCTGGACCAGGGTCATGGCAGGACCTGCCGCTGCCAAAATTTCAAGACAAACTGCTCTCTCTGGAATTACTGAGGGAATAATTATTTCTGTGGAGGTATAAAAGCAAGCAAAATGCGGCCCAATAAATAAAAATGTCAATGATTAAACAAAATGCGAATTACAAAATACCGCTTAAACATTTTTAATTGCAAAGGATTTTCTGTCCTTTCTCTAGCCTTAACGACACAAACAGATTCATCAACATCACTAACTACAAATAGATCAGTCAGCTTTTAGTGTTTCTTGAATAATGCTACAATGCAAAGAAACATAACATTTAAGGGAAGCAAAAGGCTAAATCTGATGGCCAGCATTTTGGGAAGCGGCCCATGAATTTGGTACCCAAGTGAGAGCATCACCAAGAGGCAGTTATCAGAATTGTCACAGTTTGGGACTTCCCCCTCACACTAAAGCTTTTCGTTTCATTTAAACCAGGCCAACCAAAGGCGGTCCCGGACCTTTCTTAAGTGACCTTGGGTAAATTTTTTTGTTTCCTGTCTTTCAGTTTACCTTTCATCAAATGGGCCAAGCGTTGGTGCTTTCTTGTGTAAAGTAAGAGCTAAAGCAAAACAGGGCTGCCAAAAAGAGAAAACATGTTTTTTATGGGGGACTGAGGACAGACTAACGTGAAAAATAATACCTGTTGCTCTCCTGAAGCAAACGTCTTATAATAGCATTTGCCTGTTATAACTAATAATGGTTGGACTTGATCTTAAAGGTCCCTTCCAACCTAGATGATTCCTATAATTCTAATGTACTATTACGCTTATGCTAACGCTGAGCTTCTGTGGGTTTTGTTTACCTCCTGAGTGAATTTCCTTTCTTTTACCGTTACAGATGCAGACAGGGATGGAGTCAATTCCCTCCCCTCGCGGCCATCACTGAGCACTTACCGGTTTAAGATAAGCAACGTTACTCTGACGAATGTCATTTAGTAGCTGATCTCTCGGGGTTATTTCGACAAGGGGAGGCGGCCTTCTCCTGGGAACTGGTTTAAGCGTTTTGATGACATCTTTGAGGTTGGTTTTCTCGGTGGGTTCCACGTACTCCGGCACGGCGGGTTTGCGTTGGATCTTCTTCAGCTTGACCACCTTGAAGCTGACTGGCTCCACCCTGCGTGGCTCCTCGGGGGCCGGCTGCCTCCCCTTCTCCTGCCTTTTGCTCAGAGATACAGCCGCGGGGACGGGTGGTTTCGGGGCTTGTGGGGGTTCATGCATCCTCGGCTGAGGCAGCGGTCCCCCCAGCATTTCCCACATGCCAGGAGGCAACCCAAGTCCATTCTCCAGCATCGCTATCAACTCCCTCTGCTCTTTCATTTGCTGCTGCCTCTGCTCTTCTTGCCTCTTTTGCCTCTGCTTGTCCAGGTTTCTGCTGAGCAGGTTGGTCACCACCATCCTGGGCCCCGGCAGTTCGAAGTGGTACCCCATTTTAAGGAGGGTGGCGTTGGCTTTCAGCAGCCTGGCGATCTCCATTTCTGCCTGGTGGCCCAGCATGCTCCGCTGGTTATGGAACCGGAGCTCCGTTAGTGTCTCGTTGTACTGCAGGCATCTCATGATGGCAACGATCCCTTTGCCAGAGATGAAATTGGAATCGATGTTCAACGTGGTGATGCTCCTGTTCTCCCGCAGCATGTTGGCCAGCGCGAAGGCCACGTTGTCATCGGCCCCCACGTTGGCCAAGCTGAACGTTTTTATGTTCTTATTCTTTTTCATGGCATTGACAAAGTCTATCAGCATTTCTTTGGGGATGTTTTCTATGTTGTTCAGGTTGAGCTCTTTCACGTCCGGGTTGTTTTTTCGGACTTTCTCCAAACTCTCTTCTAAATTGGTTTGATTTCCTGAAGGCCTAGCAGTCAGCTTCATGAAGCTGGTATCCAGCGCTAACTTTTTGGGGATGTTTAATTTTGATATTTTCTTTTCATTGGGCTTTTCTATGTTTTCTCCTGATTCTGTACCAGGTTTCTTACTTATCTGATTGCTGTGAGGTTTTTCATTGGTGTATGTCTCCTTTGTTTCTAACTCAGACTCATTTTCCTCTTCCTCCTCCTCTTCGTCATCTTCCTCATCTTCCTCTTCCTCCTCTGCTTCTTCTTCCTCCTCCTCCTCCTCTTCTCTCTCTTTGTCACTTCCATCATTGTTTGTGTCCCCAGGCTGTCTTTCCGAGTTGGACAAGTGCTCATTTTGGTAATGTCTCTCTTTTCCCTCTGCTCCTGGCATCCTCCCGCCGGCTGCCTCCTCCGCGGCGCTTCTCTGAGGGAGACAGAAACTCACAGCTGAAATAATTGAACACGGCTTTGTTACATTAACTTGCTGCTCAAATAAACATGTAGCAAGTGGATTTGGATACCTCTGTGCCCACGCTTTATAGAATAATCCTTGAAAGTGTCACTGCCTGTAAGTCAGGGCTGTGCTGGCTTGCTGAGGAACACAGGAACAATTGTTCTTAAAGTGGCTGAAAACCAGTTTCCCACCTTTGCCTATTATGCACACTGACGATTAAATCCTGTACCTATTTAATGCTAGGTTAAGGTGGTCCTCGAACCCTTCTGGGGGCTAAGAGTTTCTGATCCGAAGTCTCCTTCTGGATTTTGTGTAATTTTTATCGTTTCCTTGACAAGAGAGAAAGTTTATTTAGTATGCCACAAACCATTGGAAATCTGTGCTAACCCCTGCCTGTTGCTCAGCCCCAGGAGGGGCGACGAGGCCACATCCTAACAACAGCGGGGTCACCCAGCACGTGAGACAGCGAGGCCACCCGCTCCGGTACCTGCCAGAGCATCCCAGCTCAAGAAGCACATCACTGAAGATGAAGCAAAATATGAGCTCAGTTTTATTTTGAGTCCAGAGACAGGAGACTTTACTCTGCACCCAGCTGTTGCAAGGCTGTGGGGCTTTAGCATCAAAATTTAATTACAAACCATCTCCAGAGACTCTCCTAGCTGAGATGGTTGGGTTTTTTTCAAGCATGTTTTTGCAAGTGGATCTGTCATCACTGAGAAATGCTGATAAAGCTAATAAAGATTAAGATGTTTTCCTAAAAGATTTGCACCAGTTCAGGCAGGGCAGTGTCACCGCTTGTGCTTCACCAAAAGTCAGACAAAATGGTCACAAAGTCACTTCTTCTGCCCTCGGGGCCGTGGTTCCTATTTGCTGGAGCGGTAGACGGGTTTAGTACAGGGATCGCTTGACCAGCTCTATGCTCGAATTCCAGATTTAACCTCAGAAATGTTAAAAAAAAAATAAATAAAAATGTTTCTTTGAGAGTAAGAGTGTTGCAGGAGGGAAAAACACACAGATTTCTCCCTCTCTCCAGAGGCAGGCCATGAAACCTGCCCTGAGAAGTCCGTGGTGTACTGTGCTGCTGTGTGTCAGCAAAAACACCAGTCTTTAAAATAAAACATAAAAATTCACTTAGGTTCAGGTACGGATGTGTTTCGTCTGGCCAAGTTTCCATTCTATTAACCTATTTTTAAGTGTGGCCCTCATCCTGAAAAATATCTAAGTCTGACCTTAACTTTATTTCAAAGTCACAAGGATAGCAGAATAAATTTAAGTACTGTACCGAAAAGGGTTGGGCTAGTTCATGGAATTTGCATGCTTAGGTGTTAGTAAATGTTCTTTATTGTTAAAATGCAGTGGTTTGGGTTTTTGTCTAATGCGACATTAAATTCTGTCAATTAATTAGTTCAATACATACGATTAATGTAGTCTTCTATGGAAAAGCAATATAGTGGTGTTCCTATTGCAGAGTCAAACAAATTTGAGTTACATTCTCCAAACTGATTTTATGACAATTTCTCAGTTATTTGCTTTAATGAAACAAAATTAGGATTTTTCCTATATTAAAAAGCTTAAGTAAATATTTAGGAAAAGCAATTAAAAGATTACCAACCCTGATGTCAGTCCAGGCTGGATCCTGACATTCCTGAGGCTTTTAGGGTGAATTTAAATTTGTTTGTACCGTGCCTTCCGTAAGGGATGGAAGCAGAGGCAGGTTAGGGTATTAAAGCTATAAAATAGATCCCACAGCAGATGCATAGTAAATATTTGGGATTTTTTGCTTGTTACCTCAGAAGGCAAGAGGGTGACGGGAACTCTCTCGTCCTCGAGCATGCGTCTGGATGCCTTCTGCCAGTACAGGTAGTCAACCAGGGACCGGTGGTCGAAGCTCCCCGTGGGGGGTTTCTCCGTCTGATCCCTCTGTATCATCCCGGTGGGGACCTGGGGGTCCGGGGCCATGACTTCCATCTCACTCTGCAGCTCCTTTAGCTCCTCGGGGGACAGGTTTGCCAGGATTTCGTCTTCATTGATGTCCTCAGGACACACTTCTTCATCAGAGTTTTGGCTGAGTTCAGACATGTTCTTCCTTCTCTCCTTCCTCTATAACTCTTTAAACCTAAAGGGAAAGATAAATTTCAAAGGCTATTGGAGTTTTTTTTCCCTGTCATTCGCAGTAGTTGATTCGGTTAAATCAACAACTTCATGTTTTGGCCATGAGCTGCGGCAGCTCTTGGTCTCAGTGCGGGAGACAGACCGTGGGCTAAGTCTATATTAAGCTGCACTGGCTGGATAAGGGGAATTTATGGCGATGCTGCCATGCTCCATTTTCAGCAACCTGTCAGCTGTGCAAACCCTTCTGACATTTCAGTGCAGCTGGTGCATCCCCCATTGAGTAAGGTGGGAGGCACCATCTTCTAGAGGATTCCTGGGGATTCTCTACGCCTCCCAGGGCTGCACCCGCAACGGGAACCGCCGCAGGTGGGTGCCCAGACATTCATGGCACCTGCGAGGTGTGCAGGTGAAATTCCACACCGCGGGAGGAACCAGCACAAGGTTTCCATGAAGTCTCAGATATCCCAACAGGGCTGGGGACTTGCATGCTTCTCGCTGCCTTTAGACAGGTCTAAACCCTGAGTAGATCTTGCAGCAGGTGGTCTTGGTGTGAGCACAGTGCTATGGTGTGAGAAACCCACAACAATTTATTGTCATTTAGACAATTATTCTACCACCTGATGACCCCTTCCCACCTAGGAAGGGGAATAACAAGGACAACCAAGGGTTGAAATATAAATAGATTTAATAGGATAAGACCAAATAATTAACATTAATAATACTAAAGAACCAGTATTCGTCACAAAACCAATATAAAATTCACAAGGACTATACCGAGCCCATTTGTCATAGGAAGCTGTGTGCTCCCAGCAGGGACAGCCAGCGGGGGACACTGCGAGCGCTGTGGGAGGAAGGGAAGGGCTCACGGTCCAGCACCAGGGTGAGAAGTTCTCTGGATCACCGCCATCAAGGGAGAGAGAAAACTTCTCAGAAAACTTTCTCATTCATAGTGAATGTGCCATTCATGGTATGAAATAACCCAGCTGGCAGCTTGGGTCAAGTGCCCGGGTTTCACTCCTCCTCATCCCTGCACCTGGCGAGCCGGGAAACACCCAGACCTTGAATCCCACATAGCCTAGCTGGTTAAAAAGTAAATATTTTCACAAATTCAGACACTAGTCTTCTAAAAGTGCAGTTTTCCCAAGCATTAAAAGAGAAATTAGTCCTGTGCTGCTCAAACCGGGGCACACAGCCATTGTGCAAGTGATGAGCTCTCCCATATGCCGATCCTGGTTAAGGTAAAATCCTCCAAAATCACAAAAGGCAGGTGGACAGTCGGTAGAACTGGGGTGCCTGGGGACAGAGGCCCATGTGGGGACGGGCACCAGCCCTTTGAACCAGCCTGAGCGGTCCCACAGGGAGCATTTCCCACCCCACGTCCATGTCCTGCTCCCACCCAGTCTGCCCAGGGGCAAAGCCAGTGCCCTGTTTCCTGAGTGGCCTGACTCCATCACGGATATTATCAGCACCCCCAATAGATTTTTGGCTGACAGTTCATCTCCGGTTCATCCTTTTCCTACTTTTTACCATTCTTTCTATAAAATTAATAAGCAACTACAAAGATTTACTTTGCTAATATTTGTAGACCTGATCTAACTATAGAAAATTACCTGAAATTTTTTCTTTTTTTTTTTCCGTTCCCAGTGTGCATTCCAACTAAGAAGTACTCCTTTGTTCGGAGTATTTTATAGGCTTCTAAATTTACGTGGCAAACCAGAAAGCCGTATCTCCGACACCACCGTGCTCATGGCTGCTGGGCAAAAGCAGAGTAAGGTGGGTGGGTAATTCTTCCCCTACAGTCCCATTTCAGTACGCCGCAGTTTAGACGCTTCGTTTGGTTCGGAAGATTTCCTCTCATAACTTCAGATATTCTTTGCAGGGCTATCGAATCAAATCCTCATCTTGCAACTGCGAATCCGTCTTTCATAGGAGAGAAACCCACAAGCGAGAGGCTGTGAAGCCAAGCCCCACCAATTTTTAAGCCATATTTCTCATTACAGTCTCAACCACTCTCTGCTGGAGTCTGCCAGCAGCAAAATAGTCTCTGCATGACCACGGTCTCTCTTTGCTCCTTTGTAACAAGAAACATGGTGTTCAAAGCCTTGTTAACCTCTATTAAAAAGCCATAAACCAAAGATCCTCATTTAATTTATGGTATTACACCGCAGGGAAGAGGGCAAAAATTTAAAGAACAAAATAAGCAGTAAAGGAAATAAATAACAAAAACCCAAGCCAAGAACTTAATGGCTTCATTTGCCCCTTTTGGTATTTCAGGGGAGATTCTTATTTTATATTATGCAGTAGCAAGCACAACAGCAGACCCACACATCAATCTATCTGGTCTCGCAGTTTTAACCCCCAGCGATTGCTGTCCATAATAGAGTCCATAAATGGTTTCCCGATGTTATCAAATAAATCAATGCTCTTCGGTAGCTGGTATGTTACTCTCCCAAACGATGCTGTTTGGGTCACAGAAGCTGTCTATTCAGTGGTTACTTATCACTTGCTAATTTCTTGACTGTAAATAAAGCCCCTGGCCACCTTCTTATATTTCCATGATCTTCAGCCAGGCCATCTTGGGCCATGGTCTTGTCAGATCTGGTAAGCTAAGTAGGGTCAAACCCAAGAAGTCCTCGCGAGAAGGAAAACAGGGATACTGAGAACGCTATCAGGTATTTGAAAAGCAATTTTTCTTCTAAGTAGAAATGTATCACTTGTCAATACCATGATTAGGAAACACTATACTTTTGGGAGTGATGCCTTCTCCATCAGATGCAGAGCGAGGGGCTGCCCAGTGACACCTCTCCTGGTAACATGGGTGTTAATCCCATAGATTTCCAAGGTGAGTATCACATTTTGCCTACTTTAGGTCTCCATAAATCACCTCGAGTACAGGATTCACTTCCTTTTCTAACACATTGCTTAGTGTTTTGGTGTGCTGGAAACGGCACGTTAAGGCAACAAACGACACCCTCCAGGCTGGGGACACACTCACAGCCATATCGAGAAGTTTATTCCCCAACGCAAAACTCCCATCTTCTTTCCAACAACATTTACGGGTACTCCCCTTGGAGCTTTCCAAAATAATCACTCATTTCTCAACCTTCATTAAGACAGGAAAGCCACCTCCATGGGTAGCACTTGCTATTTTCATGCCAATTTGACACTTGCTCAGGAATCCCCCGACTAACGAGCTGCTGCAGGAGGTGCCCCGTTGCCACAGGGCAGAGCTGCGCCAGCAGCTACGCACAAAGCACGAGTGGAAGATCACAAAGGGATCCCTATGGGTGGCAGCTCAAAATTAATGGTAAGTAGGTACCTAACAAGTGTTAAATAAAGGCACTTTAGGAGCAAACCGACAGAAGAAAAGATCTGCCCTCGGTAACGAACAGTTCATACTTACTGCTTGCTTTCTCCAAGGCAGGTGGTCGCGTATGAACGAACTCTTGCATGAAACCCAGCATAGATTGTTTCGTGCAGGATTGTTTCACTTCATTGATTTTTCTCATTTGCACGTTTTCTTCAAAACGTCCAGCCTAT
The DNA here is from genome assembly GCA_013400035.1 of Rynchops niger. NCBI lineage: Eukaryota > Metazoa > Chordata > Aves > Charadriiformes > Laridae > Rynchops > Rynchops niger. Next base: position 1,550,026 of record VXBH01004598.1, on the reverse strand, counting down.
CTTTCTCAAAAGCAAAAGGGTTGAGAAGTTTTTAACTCAAATATCAAGAGGGGCCGACTCCTGTGTCACCATTTGACTCGAGGCAGGCCATCAAACCATGCTTCGAGTGCCTAAAACCTGTTCTATTTTTAGGATAATTGATGGGACACACGCTGATGCCAAATGCTTGATAGCTATTTCTACAATGTTGGCTTTCATTATTTATTTTTTTTTGTGTATAAACCCCACATATTTATTTCACTTTATTACCAGTCCATGGCATTTCCAAGTGCCAAGACATTAACTGGAATGAGTCGGAGAATGTGCCTGTCTAACGTAACCTTGCATCACTTTTAAGAAACTCGTAGGCTTGATGGGGCAGTCTAAAATTGACAGACAGTAGCATACACCAAGTATGTCCTGCAATGCAGTGTAACGCAATATGTGGATTATAAAGGGTCAGATGATGGGATCTTAACAATAACAACAACCGAGTAACGAAAGCAATTGTAGAGGGACACCCTGTGGGAAAAACACCAGGGATCATCCAGGGAAAAAAAACCCACCCACCACACCTCCAAACAGTTACAGAAATAAATATATCAGAGTAAGTTGGCTGCTTAAATAGAGTAAGGACATCTGACTTCTGAGGTGTTTGCCCAAGTCGCCTGGCAGGGAGCTGCAAAGTCAAGCCCCCGTGGGAAGCAGCAGGCGCGGCGGGGGCTGGCGCGGGGACAGGGTGGAGCAGTGGGGAAGGACCACGAGCCCCTTGCCCCCGTGGTCACCAAATCACCACGTCTTACCGCGTGGGGGACTGGCAGATTCTTTCAGCTGCAAGAGGAGCAAATGGAGCTGTATATCCTGTTTCAGTGGGACCTGGATGCTTCTAATTTGTCCCAAAATAAAAGAACATAGTGATTTTTTTTTTTTTCAGTTTCCATTTTCAGAAAAGTCAGAGAGCAGCTACACTGGGTCCTCCCTATGTGGCAGGAAACCACCTCTGTCATCATCCACATTCCTTATTATGAGAAAAAGAAAACACTAAAATGTGTAGAGAGGGAATCAAGGGAATCAAAGCATACCAGGTTGGAATGGACCTCAAGGATCATCTGGTCCAACCTTTCCTCAGTTCTCTCAGCCTTTCCTCATACGTCAGCCTTCCCAGTCCTTTGATCATCTCAGTGGCCCTTCTCTGGGCCCTCTCCAGCCTGTCCACAGCTTTTTTGTATAGCAGGGACCAAACCTGAACACAGTATTCCAGGTGTGGCCTGACAAGCGCTGGGTAGAGTGGGATAAGGACTTCTTTATCTGCTGGTGATGCCCTTGTTGACGCAACCCACCACTCCGTTGCCTTTCTTTGCCGCAGCAGCACATAGTTCACTCATGTTGAGCTTGTTGTCCACCAGGACCCCCAAGTGCCTTTCACAGAGTTGCTCCCCAGCCAGGTAGATCCCAGGTATCATTTACAGCACAATCCCAGGCAAAACGCTGAAACACTCAGCACTAGTTCCGTCTCTGCTAACTCAGTATTTTACTTTCCCAGCTCGTGTTATTTATGTCACCTTGGCAAAGCACTTCCACATACCTGGACATTTTCATCTCCGGGTGGTGGCTCGTTGCCTCGTCTTCCCGAAGCACAGCACTAACAGCCAAACAAACGAACCCAGCCTGTGGTGAATGAAAACGCGTCTGTGAGAGGCCGTGAGCAGTTTTCTTATTTTATGGGGAACAGGCAATTCATGAGGGGACGTTGAATGTCTGACCACGACCTCAGGGACTGAGCTGTGGCTCTGCCCAAGACTTTTTGCCAACGGGCAAAACCAAAAGGTGCCCTGAGCTGCTGCAATGTGGCTTCACCTGGTCTGGGATGGAGCTGAGGCTGGTCATGGCCTTCAAAGGGGACACCAACCCCCTGCGGCAGGGACCGACCCGGGATGGAGACCCGTGGCTGCCCCAGGGCAGCGCTGGCTCCTGTCCAACAGCTGCAGCTTGCCCGAGCCAAGGCAGCGCGGGCACACACGGCAATCAATCGCACACGACCCATTAGCATCACACAGGGCATTTACCCAAGTATCGACTCTTATTAACCAAGGGCTTGTTATTCCAAATCTGTGTGCAAGACAGGCTCGGAGACTCAATACTTTGCATGAGAAATGCAAGCTCGGACCCTCAGAGAAGACGTTCATTCCCCACGCAGTCTGCACAAGAACCCACCTGTGACCGCATAACCAATTTATCTATTATTTACTCTTAACTCCACCTTTATTCTTATGATTTAACGATGCTCTGCGTTTGCATGGTAGAGCCTCAGGAGCGACAAAAGCCACCCACTAAAACCAGTAGCTTGGATTAAACTTTAAAATGTCCTCTCTCCTTTTCAGATAAATTTATAGTTTCCCTCCCAGTGGTGCACAGCAGCACTATTAAATCAGAATTGTTATGACACCACACCAAGGACTCTTGTGGGAGCAACAGCGATCATCATAACCTTTTGAATGAGCGATAGCCTCCACATTTATATGAAACACTGAATTCAGTACAAGCCAGATCAGATATGGTAAGAAACAGAGTCATTCTAGGGAACAATGTCACCCTTCACATTAAACATAGGGCGTCTCTTTCTTTATAGCGTTCAAACCTGTCACAGCCCCATACCTCGTATCAACCTGACACTAAAACGTGCCGGCGGGCAATGATGCTGTCAAGGCCACGTGGTGATTTTGTTATGTATGTACAGGGCACGTCCTTCCCCAACCTCACCCCAGGAACAGGTGGAAGGGTTTCTTCTAGAGTTACTCCAGCTGAGCCCTGGCTGGACGCAAATCTCCTCCATCTGCAGCTCTTCAATGACGCTGTAACGATTAAATATAAATTGAGACTCATGCCTGCTGCACTTAAGATGGGCAGGAGATGCCCTAGGAGATGGAACACATCCCTCTGGAGTCAAGGACTTGATGAAAGATTTATGGCAATTCCCTTCGTGATGGACAGACACGGATAACAAAGTTGGATGGATGACAAGGAGCTGCTTCTTGTTAAAGGTCTTGCTTCTCTTTCATGAAGGCCCTGACAGCTGTGTCCCACATCCTCCTGGGCTACCAGCACCGACCACAACTCACATCGTCCCTTCTTCCAAGGAGGAAGCATCACATCAGGTTTGATTTACTGCATCAGAGTGTGGGGTGATTGTCTTTGATGATAAATCCTGCCCCGGGAGATGATCCACGTAGTCCTGAATCTGTGTCTGACAGCTACGAGGGGAAGGGGAAGGTCCTGCAGACAAGGCAGGGGGTTGTGCCTCGGACAGGGTGTCACCACCCTTACCCAGTGGTAGAGTGGGCGTCACAGTGATGCTGGGAATGGGAGAAAATGTTTTCTTTGGAAAGCTCAGCCGGACACTGCGGACACACTGTCCTGGCATGCGAGGGTGCTCGGCCAATTTGTGACAGGGCAGGTGGAGGAGAGAGTTAAACAGGAGGGAAGGAGGGTGGACAACAAGACAGCAAACGTACAATTGCCTCCTCTTCCTCCGTGCAGGCGTAGGGGGCGGTCAGCTCTGAGGTCCCAATGGCGGGGTCAGGTTTAGAGACCAGAGGCTCCAAAGTACCAACCAGACACTGGTGTGGGCAAGGAGCAGTTCTGGAAACACCAGCCACCACAAAATCCATCGTACCTGATACCTGAAAACATGAACAGATGCCACATGCAACCTCATCCCTTCCCCCAGTAACATCATCTATACCAGCACAAAGGCCCATTTTCTCACTGCTTGGTGAAACAGCAAACACCCATATATGCAGAGGTACCCAAATTACATAAATCCAAATGCTAATTGATTCTAATGAAGGCTGCATTATGTGGGAAAATGTGGGCTGCCCCCAGATTAGAGCTGTAGGTCCCCTTCCCCTGCTCTATACAAATACCACGTTCATTGCTTCGCTCGATTGGAAAGCCAGATTATCCCCGACGGATCCGAGGAACAACGCGGGGCTCTCCCTGCAGTCGGTGCCCGCAGCCTGGTGCCTTCAGCAGGAGAAGAGCAAGGGCGAGAGCCTGGCACACGGCAGGGAGAGACTCGATGCCCAGCGCAGCACAATAAAAAAAAAAAAAAACAACCCACACAGCACAGTTTATCTCTTCACATGTTTGCAAAATAAGATTTGTTTTTCCCCCCCGCTGTATTTATCTCAAACAGCTGCAAAAAGTAATTTGAAAACCACTCCGGGAAGTTTCTGTTACCAACAAGATAAAACAGTCCTAAGGACACAGAGATTTTCCCCTGGCACAAGATCCCTAGGAAAATGAAAAGTCCACAGAAAACAGGTAATTAGACTTAAATTAATAAACAAAATTAAAAGTTTGCTCCTATTTATTTTAATTTGATCGATTCCAGTATTTGTGTAAAGGCCTCGCTATAGCTGAAATTCTCAGGTTTCTACCTTATTTATTCTACTATCTTTCATATTATTTCTACCATATTTATTAAATATGATAGAAAAGCACAAAGGAGATGGAAGAATGGTGTGGAAAGCAGAAATCTTCCTAGGAAAGGGGTGAATTTACCCATAAATTGCCAGGCAAGTGCAGTGACGGGGAGCTTTTCCCCGCCTGCAGAAGCGGCTCTCCTGCATTAATCCCCAAAGCCCAGGAGATGGAGCAAATCTTCAGCCTTTCTAGGATTTCCTACAAACGTTTCGGCACTGGCTGGGTCACGGTGGAGGCTTCTCACCCGACCCCGAAGCCACGCAGCCTTGCTGTGTACAAAACTGCCCCAGCCCTGCTCACGTTGAAGCTGAACAAGTCCAAGATCATAAATGAAAAGTCAGCAGAAACCTGCAAGAGTCACAGCACGCATTGAGTCACCTTGGCCGACAAGTTTCCCAAAAGTGCACTTGGGTGCATGTTAAAGATTTTNTCTAGAGGTCCCTTCCAACTCTGAAGATTGATTCTGTGACTTTAACAATCTGTCTGCGCTGGGGAGGGGGTTGTGGGTCTGAGCCTCCTCCCTCCTCATCCCTGTGCCGCAGGAATGTCCGACATCAACCCCCCCCGGGGCTTGCGGAAACTCCCACAGGAGTTTGTCCTCAGAGTATTTCTGTTCAAAACAGCAGAGAAAAAGCAGGTGGCATTTAAAAACATCAGACACAGCTTATTTTAGCACAGTGCCCTAGTGCCTTTTTAAGGACTCCTGGCAAGGACTGGTTTTTCTTCTTCATCCCTCAACTGACAAGCACTCAGAAATGATCCACTGCATACGGTTTTACGTGGGCTTTTATTTCCCCTCCACACTCATCTCATCAGCAGCATTTCCTGTCTTCTAAAGAGGAGAGACATTTGTGACGCTGCAGGCCTGTGGGTTTGCTCTGGATCACGCTAAATAAGAATTTCTAAATATTTCTTCAAAGTGGAAGGGGCAGGAAGGATTTGAGAGGAGTACAAGAGGCAGGAAGGCTCTTCAGTTCTGCTGGCCAGGCACTAGATGTCCTCACTAATGCTGGGCTGTGGTTAAGCAGCAGAAAGCACAGAGGTCGCAATTGAAAGTGAGCACAGGTAATTTGTATTTCAGCTGTGAACAAATATGGTGAGTTACACACCTATGTCTTTATTACCTCTTCAGCTGCGTTATCCAGACCTGGCCTCTGTGAACAGCCACAGACATGCACCAAACCATCACTCCAGAAATGCAGTGCCACATTGTCAGCTGGAGGTCTGCAAAAGGCAGAGTTAAGGTTCCTGGGGAACGACGGGCAAAAATCAGGTGTTGCCCAAGCAGCACAGCATTGTCAGCTCCCTTGTTGGCAATGGGCAGGGGGTTCCATGGGGACATTTTGTCCTCCCTCTCCCTCCCTGTGCCACCCAAGGCCGACCCCAGCCCTTTGCTACCTGCCCCAGGCAACATCTGAGAAATTGGATCTTCTTATTCTCTCCTTTTCTGGGCCTCCTTCTTCATTCTGTGCCTCCACCCTTCATAGAAGTTTCTAAAGAGCACAACTCTTGCAGGGCCAGGCATGCAGAGAATGACAAGAGGGGTGACAAGTGCTGCACTTGCCACGCTCCTGCTCTTGGATTTCCAGCTTCTCTGCAGCCGAGTTCTTGCCTACTGAAAGGAACAAGCAGGCTCTGAGGTTTTATGCCCAATATCCCCAAATATAGCAAACCTCAACCCAGACCCACCTCAAATTCCCATCTTCTCAGTAATATCCAACTGTCCCGGTCCTGTCTGAGCAAGCCAGGAGGTCAGGCCAAGTGCCAGTGTTGTGCCAACACGGATGTGTTAGACTAAGCTAAATCCTGAACGCAAACAGAGGAGCCAATACAAAACTCAATGGCTACAGCATTAAAACAAAGGAATGCAAACAACACTTTAAATGGGGCACAGACCTTCTCACACACCTCATTTCCTTTTTCAAACAAAAAGCTTTGAGAGCGCTGATAAATAACCACCAGCCTGCACCGACACCATTAGTTCTGGGTAAGGAATTGGACTTTGTACCACTCAGCTTCCTGCTCAAAACACCAATGTTTTATAACAGCAGCAAGCATGACTCAAGGAATGAAAAACCTGCAAACAGAGAAACGTCAAAAACTACTTGGAGAAATAGAAAAGTATGGTGACATGGGAGTACTTTTAGTGTGCACATCTGCAAGTTCTTGTTAACACATACTGTCACCAGCAACCTGGAAACAAGCATGACATTCAGTGGGGGTGGTGAAGCTTATGGATGTCACAAGAAGTAGGAAATGACAAATGACTCAAAAAATGAGTGAGAGGTAACAACCCCAACTGCTTGACAACCAGGGTGCAGAAGGAGCTGCACAGCTAGAAGCCAAGTCCCTCCTCCAGAAAGGTGGACGTCTCAGAGGGCACAAGCCCAAAAGAGGACCCAGCAGAACAGCAACACAAACCCCAAGAGCCATGCTCCGAACGGGCAAGGCTGCAGCAATTTTTAGGTGCAAGGACAGATAAGCAAGAAGCATTTCCAGAAACGTGAGGCCACCTCTGTCTGTGCACGGCTGCCGAGCTGAGGCTGGGCAGCAGGTCCAGGGACAGTGACCGTCCCACGGGGATGCCGAATGAGCACCACGCCTCCCTCCCCTCGCACCATCCCAAATTCAGATTTACAGATGTTTTTTGGGAGAGTCCGAACTGCCAAGTTTCCCCCAGGCGAGGCCACTGACCCTCTGCACCCAACCTAACACACAGGCCAAAAGAAATCAGGCCACGGTGATTTACTCTCTCTTACCTTAAAGCCCTGAAATAACACACACTGCACTTTTCCAAGCACTCAAGTAGAAACAGGAGGAATGCTGAAGTGGTTTTGGTAAGCACACTTTTTAGTTTATTGACCTATACAAAATAATAGGTCTAAAAAATTCAGAAGTAGTAAAAGAATAAGCAAAAAGAGCTTTCGCATTTCTAGTAGGCTATACAAATATGCAAAAAACAAGGAAATAAGTTATTTTTTATTTTGTTTTTGTTTGTTTAATTCCAAATCGCGACTCTAATAATACAAACGACTAAGTACCAGCTTAACAAGTGTGTTCTTCTGTATATATTACATGCTCTGGAATATTGGTAAAAAATGTCAAAAAAGTTTATCAGAAACTTTTCTATTCACAATATGAACAAGGTGTAACTAATCCTTTGTATAAAAGAAAAAGAGCACCATTATGGAATCCTGAAGCACAGTACAGCTGAGAAACGGAAGAGATTTTACTGAATGCAAACGACTCATCGGAAATCACGCAAGATAACCCATGCCAATTTGTTCCTACAGACGGACGACGTGAGGTAGGTTTATCCCTCTTAGATCAAGACTGCAGTCGCACTTTTTTTTTTTTCTCCTACACAAATGGTTCCGTGAAAATGCTGTTCTGTCACTTAGTGACTTTGCAACGCACCTGGTGGTTCAGATGACTCGTGGTACAACCCTAATGCCCCTCATTTTAAGGCACCCTCTTGCCTGTTTGTGTTTGCATCCACCTTAAAATACTGGCCGGTACAATCCAATTGTTTGCCGGGTGATCACCGGAGCTCCCCACCACAGATCCTCAATTCACTGCGGCAGAGCAAATTGTCACCGTCACCCGACGAACAGGGGGTCACTGCGCAACCACCGAGAAAATTTGCCTACTCCTCCGCACAGTGAAGTTGTACCATGGAAAAGGTCATTAAATGGGAGGTTATTAATTACACTTTATCATGGAAAAGAGTTCAAAGTTTACTGCTTCTGTTTCCAAAACCCCACAACTGCCTACAGTTTTACAAGACGTACTGTGTCAGCAAATTCTTTTATTTCCAGAACTTGCTCGTGGTGCTAACAAACACTCTTAACGACACCCCAAAAAATGGATAAACTCACTCAAACCTCCATAATAAAAAAAAAAATCCAACCTTCCTTCAAGTAATGTTCCAATACTGATTAAGTCACCCTTTGCCTCACACACACACACAGTATCTATCCTTCATAAGCTTACGAATGTCCTTCCAGGTCACCATAAGCCATGGCAGTATAAATTTTCATTTCTTCTTCTTTCAGACATCAGAATTGTGCTCCTAGAATTCCTGGTTTTTCCATAAGAGTCTCCTTTTCACATTTATTTTTTTTTCCTCTGAGGTTTGCCTTCAACATCTTCCAATCTTCCAAAAAAGTGCTTGCTAAATATAAATACTTCAACCAAGTGCTGCTTCTAGTCAAGGATTAAACTGTGGCTTGCCCTTGCTCGCATAGGCTATCCGGATTCACAAAGGAACGCCATTACCGTTTTGCTACAGTCTCTCAATGCTGCATTTAACCTTTCCCAGCAAAACAGCCTGCTTCCGCTTCTTGTTCGGTTTGGAAGTTGCCCCCGAGATCTGCCTGGGGGTCACAGCGTTTTGTGCAAGGCATGCAAGGGTACGAAGGCGGGTCTACACGAGCGTCCCGGGCTTTGAATCCTCATGCCAGAATAACCTCTGCTCGTTGCTGTGCAAGTCATCTTCCAAGCGGCTCTCATCCTCACCGCCCAGCTGGCTTGTCTCCGCATAGGCTCTGTAAGAGAGACACGGCATGAGGGACCAGCGAGAGCCGAGGGGAATCCCCAAACTGCACGAACTCACGCAACCCCCGCGGGCTTTTAAGTAATGCTGGTTATTGTGACTTCAACCCCCGTGTAATCTGCATCCAAACACAAGCCCACTTTTGGTGCTGTAATCAGACAAATTGTGTGCGACAGGATCTCAGCTGCTCGAAATTGTCAGGACTGTAGAGCACATTTGATTGCTCGTTTGCCATAATCACATTAAAATAGAAAATAAAACAGATGAACGATCAGACAAGTGATTCGCAATATGGAAAATTAATAGCTAATAAACCTTATCTAGAAAAAGCTGCCAAAATAAACAGTTTCCAAAGCCTAACTGTAGGGAGAATTTAGCAGAACCTGCATTTTTAAACACTGTTACAAGTAGATCTTCTAAATGACTGCAATAAAAAAAGCCCATGGCATTTGGCTTAGAAACAGGGACGTAGCTGAAAGCTTTTGTATCTCTCCTTACACTTTCATTTATTTTAAAACAAACAAAATTAAAAATTCATTAATTTCGTGCAAGTCAGCCCGGCAGCAAGCCCAAGCTGCAACCCATGAAGCAGGAGACACAAAGTTGGGGTACTTACTACAGCTGGCTACACTTAGCGTAAGCGTACTTAAATGTGACAGCATTTGTGGGGGCAGAGCCTTTCCCTCGCCAGGAGGTCTCCGTTCTCACAGGGAACGGCCAGCATAGGACAGTGGGGGGAAGAGACTGAAAACACCAAGTAGAAGCAGCAAGAGAGCTGCATGAATTCCTGCAAGGACCGAGCAGACCCTGGGCTCCCGCAGTCCTCGTGAGAGCCCCCACAAGCAGCATGTCCCGCCTGGTTCCTAGTGGGACCCAGGAACATCCAAGTGAGATGATCTTGGCAGATGGGGTATCAGCTTTGAACGCCAGCACTCAGACATGAAGCTGAAGAGATGTGTTTCCTTTCCTTGTTTTTCCAGAAGTTTATCGGCACAGGCACTACAGCTTCAGAAACACAACAGGACTGTGTCCTGCTGGACTGCTGATGGGGTGGCAGGAGAGACCTCCTGTCACAGGGGGAGAGGGGGACTCAACACTGCTCCGAGCATTGCAGCCACCGGGGAGAGCGAGACCTTCGATGGTTCAGCGCCAGCCAGAGGAAAAGGCTGTGCAACGAATGAGCTCATCCTTCACTACGACTGCTTCCCCCTTCCTCGAATATTGGTGGAACAGTTAGTGGTGGTACAGCTGATCTGCTTCACACAGAGAGGACTCGCTCTCACAAAGTTGATTTTATAATTACTCTTCATCCTGGCCCTCTGAAATCAAGTTGATTTCCTCAGAAGTTTTAACAGCCTGTGAATTGCAAGAAGGGCAGAGAACTCCGGATACGCTTAACTCACCTGCTCTGCAAAGGAAGGTTGCCATAAACATTCCCGTAACAGCTGGCATAAGAGGAATGAGACAACGAATCATAGTCTGAAAGTCCCAGTGCAAGCGGGTTTCGCCAGTTCCCTGCAGCATTTGCAGAAGATGCTGAAATTAAAAAAAATTACAGCAAATTAGATCTTTCTCCGGCTGAATCAGCTAAGACAAATGAGACAATTCTCATTAGCGATCTCTACGGGTTTCTGCAGAACGCTCAAGCAGACAACACAAACACAAAATATGATTTACAAGCCCTGTAGGGAGGAAAGCACTGGGAGGGTGGTATTTTGGAACTAGGGAATCTCTTTAAGACTCTGACCCATTCAGTGATGCTCACTGCACTCACTGTATTTTGGAAACCACCACAGCAACTGCATTTACATGGCATGAGGTTTTTCACAGGTAAACACACCTGTTTCAAACCCATATGGCGCTGTGCTTTTTTTTTTTTTTTTTGGACTACTGCACTTGCAGAGAGTAAAAGGCAGTTTTACCCATAGGAGAAGGCAACAATCAAGTCTTTCTTCCCAAGCATGAAACAAGTAGTTCCTATTCAGTTCCTCATCTACCTTTCAGGACAGAGCTCCAGCCTGGCTTCTACTCTGCTGACTTCAACGAGGCAGAGGAGCGGGGCAGAAGTTGATGCAGGGACTTACAAAAACACTTAAGCATAGAAGAAATCAGACATTACCTGAAGAGAAAGATGACACCCGACTGCTAGGAGAGCACGGCACCTGCAGACCAGCAAAGCCCAAACTCCTTTGAGATCCTCTGTCAGACTCAAAGCCCGCCTGCAGGCTATGACCCTGTTCCTTTTGACTGGAGGCACGTTGGTACCAACCACGGAGATGCTCTGCTACTAAGGCCTTATGAATGTTTTTGGTTATATGCTCCGTTTTAGCCACTTGCTTCCTTGGAAGCCTTAGGGTTGCATATGGGTTGTGCGGTACTCTGTCCACTTCATCCTCATGGTAAGACCTGAATTCCCTGTAACGGTCATATCCGTAATGTGCCGATGAGCGATAGGAAGGATTGACACTGTACTGTCCCTCCGTATCACTCTCATAAACATATCCTCCATTGTAATAAACGTCAGATTCGGTGTATGGGGAATATCCAGAAATATAGTAGCTAGAAGAAGGCTGCTCCTGACTTTTGTGGTAGACACCATTGCGGACATCCTTCTGGGCAAGATTTGGCATACTTCCTGAATTTGCAGCAGAAATGTTATGTTTCTTTGACCGTCTTCGACCCCTGGTCCTGTTGTCAAGCGTCTGAGTAGTATAATACGGGTTGGGAGTAGGTGTCACGCAGTAATATTCTGCGCTTGACTGGCTAGTGTAGGATGATCCGTCATCGAGGATCTCTGTGCTGCTGCTTCGCTGGGACTTTGAGAGGGTGAAGGCTGCCTTTTCAGCAGGAGTCTCGGACAGCAGGTGGGTTTGGGATTCCAGGCTTCCGCTGCGCTGCCGGCAATGGTGCGGGGAAACATCTGGCCTGAAACAACACAGATGTTGGTGGGTTAAAGGCAGTCACAGGCAAACAAACACAGAGTTGGAGAGAGCACGCACAGGCAAGTCAGGCACGCTGCCTCCCCAAAACACAATACAAACACAGTCTTTTCTTTCCACAAAGAATATCTGCATCACAAGAAATTCAGCGTGGCTGAATTTTAGATTTGCTGCCACAGTAGGAGACCTCTTATATAAAAATCTATCATGGTGAGCAAGGTTAATCTGTGACAGGGATACATGCAAAGCTCACAAACTCACATTTTTTAATGATTTACAAGGTGGCTCTCTCAGTTTTTAACGTAGGTACAGTCTACACAAGGAACTAAACTAGGAGCAGCACATGGGAAGATGCGTTTCCTGTAGCACTGTCTCTCAAGGCTGCATTACCCCAGCCAAATAAACCATGAGCTCTTCATAACGCTAAGATTTATAGCATCTCTCCTTCCCCAGCATGGACTCCCAGCTGTCTAATAACACAGGTGAGCTCACATTGCAGCTCTCTTCCCACAGTAAGGGCACTAATTGAGATCTCTCGCCTCTATCGGGCCACTTTTTCAGGAGGCTTGTAGGAACATAATCCACAGACACCTGTCAGCTCGTGAACAAGTTTTTGTGGGGAGACCACTAGCTGATGGACAATACAATTTCATAAGCCTCACTTTGTTATAAAGTGAGGCTACAAATGAACCATAAAATAAATTCTGGCTATCTTGCAAGTGTTTAGGATGGACACTCCTTACTGTAAGTGGCTGCTACTGTAGGCATTGCGTGTGAGCACGGGGGTGGTAGGCATGCTTCTCCCTCCGTGGGGCTGGGGCGGCCGGTCCAGGGTTCGGTAAGGACTGCTGTGTGTCGAAAGCAGGTCCCTGTAATGAAGGGGACAACCCGAGATAGGTTAAACGACATGCAAGTCACAGCATACAGAATACGTGCACCTTAAGTCTTGAAGAAATAAAACGAAGAGCATAAAAAGCAGGTAAGGGTGTAACTGGATATACTTCCCGTATAAAGAACAGATTTGTTACACAGGGAAGAAAAATTCAATCCCTTTTTATGGTTCACAGGGGCACCACAGTAAGGGAGGCCCTCAAAGGTAGGAAAAGCCGCTGCCAAAGGACAGAATTATGAAGCAGAAGAGACACAGCAGGTAACAGAGAAGCAAAGCAATCAGGTTTTAAAGTGAAGCGCATCACAGCTAAAGGGTTACATCTGGCTGTAATTCAACTTCTAAACATCACGTGGAGGACCGTTCTGCTTATCTTGAGGGACAGCTGAGAAAAATACAATGACATCACAAAGCCCAAAACTTCAAAAATACTCCAGCTTGCTTTCAACAGCCTGCTCAAGAAAGACACAGTCCAAGAAATATCAAGATCAGCAGGAATCCTTACAGAGAGAACAACCAGCACCACATCAGACCCACAGAACATGATCACACAACCATCAGTAGAGCTGCTGCTATCAATGCACCCCATGGACATCTTGTTCTAGCTCAGAAAGCGCCCAAATCCCACGGATACATGCAGGAATCCCAGAGAGTCACTGCAGCTGGCACTATGGTGGTAGCTAGTTGAACCCCAGTAACTCTGCTCTCACGTGGAGAACTGCCCATCAGGACTTAGGCGAATTCTATATGCTTTGACAATGTACCTGCTGACATACCACTACCATCCGGAAGGAAGGGTATGGTTTGGTGCTATCTGAAGCCATTAAACACAGTCATCAGGAAAACTACAAGTTGTTTAATTAATACTAAAAACAAACCACAGAAATGGAGACAAAGGGTGACAGTACTGGTGGGCACGAGCAATCCCTTAAATACAGCCCTTGCTCGTAAATTTCTCACCTGTCTCGAACCTCCTTCACAAAGACTACACTAGCCTACCATTTCAGAGACCATGACCACTACTTACACACACTTATCCACACTTTTGTTACTGAACAGGAAATCTAGCTCCCATCACCAAATCTGCAATGGCAGAGGAGTGTGGAAGCAGCAGGCTCCGCTGGAGTGCCTGTAGTAACAGGAGCCTTGGCAGGGACAAGACGGAGCTCACGGCAGCAAGGTGGAGAGCACGGTGGCAGCGAGACGAGCCCTACCTGGAGTGTCTGCTTTCCAAGAGCTGCTCGTTTATGGATGACTTTCTAAGGTGAATCCTCTCCACCCCGAGGGACTTTGGTGGAGGAAGCCTTGGAGAAAGCTGTGCAGAGCTGGGTCTCTGTGCTGGCACAGGAAGCGATTCACTGGCTGTTGGAAAGGAAGACATATTTTGTTAGCAAAATCCTTGATATTTTTGCCCTATATGCAAATCTGTGGCCCCTAAAGCAGAAACACTTTGCACTACAGAAACAAGCTGTGAATCTAGAAGGGTTCTCCTGCCTGCCCTGAGCTCTCCTCCACACAGACAGGACATCGTGGAGGCTTCTACAGATCTCAGCAGCACTGGCTCCTACGGTTACTACATCCAGGTTGGGACTGTGCCAGACCAAAGTGGAACTTCCTTGGGAAAACACCTGTTTGCAGCCCGATCCCTCCCAGAGCCGAGCAGGCAAACTCAGCCTCTGCAAAAGCCAGTTTCTCTCCCTCACCTTCCAGGTCTTCACTTGAAAATGACATTTTAAGAATTAGTTTTGGAACACAACCTAAAAGGGACTGACTTCAAAAGCAAGTGAATGAGCAGAAGACAACTGACAGACGAATTTGGCTGAAGGCAACTGGGAAGACGCTGGTAAGATCCTTGCTCTCGCTTTGCTTAGGGCACAACCCAGGTCCCATCAGAGCCAAGAGGAAACTCCAACTAATACATATAAATGCAGGACAAGCATCACAGAGAACACTTTCAGAAGCCAAAGCCCTGGCTCTACTTCTACAAGCAGGAATCAGGTGTAAGTCCATTTTAAAGCACAAGATGGGTTGTACAAGTCTAAAACTAGGAAAAACTAAGATCAGAATCAGGCCATAACTGAAAAGTGAGTAACAATTTAGATAATGTTTGTCCCCAGATGATGATTATCCAGTTTAAGGGAGAGGCAAGCCAAGTCCTTTCCACCTTGTGGAACAGGGCGTGAATATGTGTGTCTGGGTGTGTGTGTGAAATGAGTAAGCTGAGCAAACACCATACCCATGCAAGATGCAGGCTCACTAGGTAACAGATAAACGTAAACAGATCGTTAATATTTGTGCCTATTCTACTTTTTTTGTAAGTTTTAGAGTAGCTGTGAGGACAGAAGAGCTGGGCAAATCCTCCCAGCTCGTAACTCCTCCAGCCACTCATCCACCTCTGGCCAGGTTCTAGGGATGAAGTATTTGTTTGAAATTCAAAGCCCTCAGCTCACAGCTTGGGCACCTTCTCGAAAGACAACTCAGATCAGCTCACAGAGCAGACACTTTCAATAATTAACCCATTACAAAGACTAACATTCCTGGGTAAGTCTTTTCTTCTCCACTATAAAGTAATTTGTCATCGAATGCCACCAAAACGTGGTGGCTAAAGGAGATAAAGTCAAAGGAATGTCTCTAAACAAGCACACTTCATAGGAAGAAAAAGATAAGCAACATACCATCATCATAGGTGGTTGTATCGGAGAGGGAGCTGCTCTCAGACGGAATTATATCATCTGTGAATGAAAACAAGTACTTTAAACATAGGAGACCCAACATTCATTTCCAAATATCACACACAGTTTATTTTCTTCAGCTTCAGAGACAGCTGCTACTTGTAACGCTACAATCTGTATGCTTTAGCCCCCAACAGCCTGAAGACAGCCCTGCTCTGGAGTACAACCATGACCTAGTTGTGCTCACTGCAGTTCAACAACCTGCCTACATAAAGGAGATTTTTTTTTTCGACTGCAGCAGGAATCAGGCCAAGGTTTACAAAGGTGTTTTCCACCCAACTTCCAACAGATCTCACGGGGTGTTCTGGTGCTCCAATAGGAGTCAGGAGCCTACAGAGACATGTAGATCTTGGCTGCTAGCATCCAACCTCCTCTAGGCACACCCGAAATCCCACCAGGTAGGTACGAAATGCCTTTTGAAATCTGGCATTCACTTTTGAATGTTTCATCAGCATACAAATTGTTTCAATTAAATTAGTATCAATCCAGAATAATCCCACTGATTTCAATCAAGTTATTGCAAATTCCAATAACACAGAGAGCAGTAACTGTTGTATGGGCACTGCAATTTTTTTCTGTTTCTTTTATGTTTTGTTATTTATTCAAAGTGCTTTACTGCAGGTAAAGCTGTCCTCTCACCTTGATATTGCACATTATCACTCGTTCCTTGCTAAAGTTTAGAATAGACCAACAGTGGCAGAGAAATTAGGCTGGTGATAAAAAGCAGCACAAGAGAATTAACCCAGAGAAAAAAATCTGTTCCTAGGCTGTTTCTGGCAAGACACGGTGTTGATGGGATAAAAAGCCTCCATGAATCTCCATGCAAGAAAGACGAAGCAAGAAAATACGATGGCAGCAGCTACTTTGTGTATCACACCTGTTTCCTCCATCACTCATCACGAGCACACACAATGTACGTTGCTCCCTTGGTGTCACACTTTGCTGCGAGGAAAGGTCTGGTTACAAGAATTCGGTAAAACAGAGCAGCTTTTCAAGAACAGCAAAAGATGAGGGCTGGCCCCGGCCCTGAGGGGACTTGTCAGACCACCGAGGATGGGCTGCAGCTCTGCTTGCAACCCGACACTGGGAAAAAGCTTCCGGGGAGCTTATTCCCATGAATTTGACCACATGATGGTGAAATACGGAACTGGGCCCAGGGCCAGGAGGAAAAAAACCCTAACTAGAGAAAAAAACATCCAGTCTAAAGCTACACAGCTGGATTTCTGTGGGGTCTGCAATGCTGACATATGTGGGAGCTCTGAATTTAAATCCTAGATCTCTGCAATTCCCTGCAAAAGTGGAAGAAACTCTGGGCTACAGAGGAAGCAATGGAAAGTGGAACATGAGTCCAGTATGTCCTTCGCTTCCCATCCCTTGGGAGCTGGGAAGAAAACAGCTATGGTTTGATTCAATAAATCAGTGTTACTATTTAACACGTTATTTCCAACAAGTCATTCCCCAAATTTACAGACGCAAGTGACTCATCATGGCTCAGCCTTCTGAAACCTTGTACCTTGAGCCCGAGAGTACAGAGAGCGACGGTGAAAAGGTTACACACAAGAATTAGTTATTGAAGCAGATGACAGTTCTGCTCTACGTCAACATATACACGCTGCAGTGTAAGAGCCAGGAACGGAAAGGGAATGCAGCTAACATTGCTGGCTGTCTTGTAGTCCCCACCTGCAGCGAGACCCTCCAACACAGAGTCTAGTCCCGTCTGGCTGTGTCCACCTTCCCAGACAGCAAGCAACGATGTCATACACCAAATGTGGCAAAATTATGGCCTAAATGCATAAGGACTAACTCCTAAGTTGCTTGTTTGCACAACAAAGCAAGAAACTGCCTGCAAAGAGCAGTGACTGTGCACGGATGCTGCCTCACCGGTCTTCAGTGGCTTCCTGGTCGCCACTACACATCACGTGCTCCAGGTAATACAGGACCTCCCACAATTAGTATCCAGATTGGTGAGCCCTCAGCCTGCAAGCACTTAGCCTATCAGATGCAGCAATTGCATCTCTCTTCTCTTTTTTCCTTACTTAACTGCCTTGGAGAAGATAAAAATCACATAGAGGAGATGTAAACAAATCTTTTAAGTGACTGGAAAAACAGATGTTTTCCTCATCTCTGTCAATCAGGAACTAGCTGGGCCACATTAAGTAGTGATCATCACCCTTTCAGAATAAGCCCTTTGTGATGATGGATAGCCCAGTGCTGCTGTGGTTTGTGCTGAGTAAGAATCCAAACCAAGCTCTCAACGGGAATGGGATCCCCAACTGTGCAACCTGGGAGTGCACAGGAGAAGGATCTCCTCTGGGGAAAACACGTGTTGGCAAGAGGTCTCACCTCAAGGGTCAGTAAAAGCATATCAATATAAACAGCATAAAAATCTTGCATTTTCTTTCCCACCTGGCAATTCCCAGGAAGAATCCCACAAAACAGCATTTCCTTTGGGACAAAGGGGAAAAAAGGAAATCAATTAAACATTAACAACTATCCAAATATATTTTCCACAGATGGGAG
Source organism: Rynchops niger (assembly GCA_013400035.1). Lineage (NCBI taxonomy): Eukaryota > Metazoa > Chordata > Aves > Charadriiformes > Laridae > Rynchops > Rynchops niger. The sequence continues at coordinate 1,531,927 of VXBH01004598.1, read as the reverse complement.
AAGTAAAACATATCCTAAAACTGTTAATCACTGTGGAAACTAGAAAGCCTGCAATACCTATGAGCTTTTACTACTCCCAAACTCCTTCAGTTGGCTTGGATACTAGCAAGTTTCCATACTTTATCCTATGAAACAGCAAGACATCTCACCTCAGGAAAAATCACTTTCAGAATGGAGGGGCCAAGGGTATCTGCTTTCACTGGGCTCATCAATGGCAAATGCCTTTAGTCAAAAATCTGTTTGCCACTATTTGCATGTATAAACTCTTGAACTTTGCTTATGCCTTCCTGGAAATCAGTAATTTTTAATCAAGAAGCAAAGTCTTTGATCCTTATTTCATCGATCTTGTAGAAAAACTCACAGGCTCTGTTTTTGCTCGAACTGTAACGTTGCAGAAGGGAAGGGAGAGGGATCTTGCACGTGGCAGCTCAGACATACAACTGCACTCAATACACTAAGAATTAAGACACCACACCAGTCTTGACTGAGATGCTCCTGCCAGCCTTTCTAAGCATAGCACCTTCCGTCCCTACCTGGTGCTGGAACGAGTCTCCACTTGTTCCTAAAACTGCAGCTTATTCTGCCCTCAGCCTGTAAGCACTTATCCTATCAGATGCAGCAATTGCATCTCTCTTCTCTTTTTTCCTTACTTAACTGCCTTGGAGAAGATAAAAATCACATAGAGGAGATGTAAACAAATCTTTTAAGTGAGCCAAATTACTTTTTTCTTCCTGTTTTCATCAGAATATGGGGAATTCTTTTGTTTACCTGGTAGAGTAAGAGCTGATTTCTGGGTTGGTTTTTTGCCACACTTGATTCTGTACTCATTTATGGAATTTTCTATCTCTTGCAGCTTTTTTACAGCATCAGTATACTCTTGCTTTCTTTTTTTCTTCACATTTTTGCAGAGGTCTGGCTCACTGGCAAGTTTCTTCGCAGCTTCCACCAACTTTTGCTGTATGATAAAATTGCTCTCCAAGTCCTGCAAAGTGGGATCCTGGAAATTTGCAAGATAAGTTATTTGCTTGTATTCTGGGTAGAAATTATCAATGCAAGTCATTGAATAGAAGATCCATTTTTGTGGTAATGAAGTGAAATCTTGAGCACAAACCACAGAAATACCAAAGTTTGCACAGAAGAGAATCTCAGCATATGAAACCCTTAGACCTTATTTCTACGACTAGTGTATGATTATGAGATCTCTTGAGAAAGGTCCAAGGTTCTCGAGCCTGGGTGACATGAGAGAGACACCTAAATTCAGGTTTACATCACTAAACCTCTTGCTCCGAGTCCAAGCCTGAAAACATCTGTTCAAAATCTCAAGTTTGGAGAAAACAAAAATGGAAACTGATGCCACCATACCTATGTAAGAGTGAGTTAGAGGCTTTAATTAATTGTTTGTCAATAGCTTTGAGATGCTCACATGAAAGCACTGCAGCAGTGCTAAGCGATGTATTATTAAATGTGGTCAGCAAGATTTTATTTCAATAGCTTTTAAGCAGTCTACATAAAATCAGTTTGCTGCAGACATGGATTACACCCGTCCTGTCAGCCAGGGCAGCGAGTTTTTGGTAAAAGACTGATACAAAGTGCCCAACACCTACTTACTACTTGGATGAAACAGCTTGTTAACAAATCTCGCAAGGAATGAGGGGGACTGGTATGTGTCCAGAAACTGCATATATCTGAGTTACCGTATCTCCTGAGTCAGCCTCTGCCAGCGAAGTTCATATTAGCTTCTTGAGCAATATAGAGAGCTTTAACTTAGGTGGAACTTGCATTAAGCCAGAGATAAATCTCCTCCTGCTGTCACCTGTCACATAACTATGCTCACGGACAGATGATTTTGCAAGGGGGACAGTGCACGCCCCTGCCACATTCTGGGTTCAAACACAATCTCAACCCGACACAAATCAATGCGCGAGAAAAGCTCATAACCAAGAGTTGCCAAATGGCATTATGCACCTGCTCTGCTCCCATTAGCAGCAAAGCATCCATTAAAATTCAAGCAGCATGGCCAGATCAGGGGTTCAGGTCAGGGGATTTTAAGGGCTTTTGAAACGGCCAACTTCCTGATCATTTCAAAGGCAGCACGACTGAAATAAGGGCGGTACCTGTCTAAATTTCCCAGCCTATGCAAGCGACTGTCCCAGCTACCTCCTCTTAGACAGTCAGGGAAGAGCTGGATTATTTACAAGCGGCTTTGGCCACCGGTCTGGCCACCCCACCTCTGCCATGAAAACAAACTGCAGTGCTCACCTCCTCACTTGGAAGCAGGTTGTCATCCAGCTTGAACGCCGTGCCGACACGTCTTCTGACCTGGGGAGGTTCCTCTCCAGCGCCCAGAGGATACTCCTTGGGCATCTTGCCTGTCAGCTCCTGGAGAACAGAGAGGGCTCCACGTGAAGGTCCGGAGGGAGAGAAGGGCTCTCTCACCCACCCCAACCCCAGCGCATAAGGCGCAGTTCTCACCGCCTCTCGCAGGCAGATTTTCTTCAGCTCCTCAACTTTCTGAAGCAGTTTTTCCTGAAGGAGTTTCTCTTTCTTCTTTAGTTCCATAATTTTCTCCTTCTTTTGTTCTTCACTGACCTCTGAATCCTGAGAGCCTGAAAAATGCACTCTCTGTATCAGTGGATATGCAGATAAATGCCCTATTTTCTTTTGGTCAAGTAAGCTGAGACCTCCCCAAAGCAGTATAGCCCAGCAAAACACCACATTATTCAAAGTTGAACATCCAGCTCTAGTGTCACCCAGTAAGCAGGCTTTTAGGAAATCCGCACTTTTCAAACCCCCAATGTATATACTGGCATGATAAGTCCTAAGTATACACCCCAAAACCCCACCACCTAAAATATAAATCAATGCATTAGGGATTTCTACAATATACTTGATATTTGGGCTTTGACTTCACTTTCAAGACAGACAGCGAGGCTCCTCACTTGGGCTTCACCTCAAGGCACCTGCATGTGGCAGCCAGGCTTTTACCTCCTCTCTTTCCCCCTTCTCCACAGTCAAGGGACAGATCTAAAGTACAGTCCAGAGCTGAGCTTTATTTGGAAGCATTTATCATCTTTGCTCATTTCTGAGGAAATTTGGGGCAATTCAACTCCTAGAACAAGTGCTTAAAGTTAGCCTGGATCAAATTTCTCTCAGACTTTGATGAGACTTACGGTCATTCAAGGACTGACTGGTAAACTGGTATCAACTGATATTATTCATGGACCAAAAAAGTATATGGGTGCTTATCCATCTAGCATAGTTTTACTTCCTCACTTAGTTACGGGGGGAAACTGCAGGTTATACCATTGAAGTTACTGTTGCAGATACATAACTAAAACATGTCACTGTACGTACAGTCATCTAGCCTCATTTTCCCTTTTCACATACACAAGCCCCACAGTACTTCCTGACCTCGCATTTACACGAAGTATTACCTGATGAGATCAAACTGCCATTGCTGGCCATAATAAGCTGGTTCTTTGCCTCCAAAGTCACTAGCTTTGAAACTTTTGGTGTTCCCATCTCTGTCAGATCCATGGCGATACCATCCAAACTTCTGGCTGAAGGAATTTTTGCCTGAAGCAGTTAAAAAAAAAAATCCAGCCTCATCAAGTTACCTCTAAGTTCGGAACACAGAGTCACAGAAGAGGACATTTCACACATCTCCCACAGAATTAAGGGCTAAAGCAACAGGTTCACACAGGAGCTCGCGGTGCACAGGGCTGCGCTGGCATTCCTCTCCCTCTCTGCCCCAAAAGCCTGAGCCATCTCCCAACCCAATCTCTTTGCTGTTTGCACTGTGTTCAAAATGAACGCGAGAAGGGGATAAAAGAAAGAGCAGATTAAACACTGAGACGTGGGAATTCCCTCTTCTGTGATTACACTTCCACAGCCCTTAATCACAGGCAGGCTAAAATGGATTGAATTACAATACTGTCACTAATGGACTGCTCAAAAAGCTGACAAAAACAATTTGTAGTTCTTCTCTGGGGAGTAATTCATCCATGGAAAAACATACACCAAAAGATATACAGGAAAGGTGTTGAAACTTATGCCCACAGTATAAAATGCCTTACAACTTACTTTGCTTTGCTTTCTGTCCAAGTAAAACTGGTGTTGACTGATTGCCATCACCCAGATGGACTTGATCAGGGAAGTGTTTGCATACCAGGTTTGCACTACCAGTCCACTCTGACCAAAGGTCCTTCTCGACACTGAAATTCTGAGATGAGAAGAAACGCAGTTTCAAGACAGGTCTTTGAGGTTTAAACTCCAAAATGCCTCTTTCTTAACCAGGCGAGGCTCAGCCTTTATTTTACAGACATGAAAACTCTGATTTCATTCTCCCCAGCACTCCATGCTGCTGCCTTTCCTCCCTCCTAACCTTCCCTTAATTTTACAAAGTTGAAGTCCCTCCTGGTTGAGCTTTGCAACACAGAGCAGCAGCAACTGTGGTGCCTTTTAGTTCAGCAGCACAATTGTGCTTCTGGGACCTATGGTGGGGTACGCTATAAACTTAGAAAGGGTGAGCAGACTGTCAGGGGATCCTGAAAAGAGAGATCAAGCAGGACGGGGGATCAGCAGAGCATCTCGCAGCTCTTCCTGGCCCAGCCGAGAGGTGCAGCGGTCCTGTGCCAGAGGCAGACAGGATGGCAGCAGGAGAAGCAGAAAGGAAGGTGGAGTCAGAAATTCACCCTGGGCAAAATCTTTCTTCTTGGGAGGGATCTTGAGGGGAAGGCACAGGAAAGCAGCCTGCGGGTGAGCTCCCACCCCAACCGGTGGTGCTCCTTCAGGCCCCTGAAGGCTCAAGCTCAGAGGGAGCATTGCTGCCAAGGCAGGGGAGGGCAGAAGGTGAGCAAGAAAGTCATGTCCAGGTCCTGCCTGCAGTCCATGCAGGCTGCGTTCCCAGGTCTCCTACTGCACAGGCACGTTACAGCAGGCTCTTGAGGAAGAGTTTTCTGAAGCGAGCAAATTTGGCCATGACAAATAGTCCTCCCTCTGCTCCAAGAACTCCCTTGGTGGACAACACAGGCAATCTGAGAGGACACCCGGAGCTGTAAAACATCAGCAGTTGCTCTGGGTTGCTCACTGTGGCTGTGACCTTCCCTCTGCAACATCAAAGCACTACTTGTCCATCACCCTCAGCCTGGATCCAGCCCTGGTCTGTTCTGCCAAATGCAGGATCAGGCTCAGTGTCACATGCCCAAGTAAACTCCAAGGCACCTCCCACCCCTATCCGCTAACGTGAGATGACGAATCCCCAGTCTGGGTAAAGATCCATCCTGCTGCTACAACCGCCTCCTCCAGCCTTACCTGCGGGGATCGTGTACTTCCACAGCAAATTTCTTTTCACGGAAATAGAGATTTTCCAGCTGTTTCCATTGAAATAGCTAGGAGAATTGGGAGAGAGAGAAGCAGAACACCATCACTACAAGAATCACCAGTCTTCTCCCGACAATGTTACGTCATTTCAGCAAATTACTATTCCTGTGTATCTGCAGCTATTACACGGGCTCAGCAATCACAACACTCATAACATCAATTAAAATAAGCACATAAATATAGATGTAAAGGATGCCCCTGAAGTAATTTCACACTCTTAGGGACAATGCATTGCAAGTTGAGGACTGCCTGTGACAACATCTGTTTCCATCAATAGCACATTTAATTTCACTACTAGAAGTTCAGAGAGATTTTGGGAGAGCAGCTAAAGTTCTTTTCTCTCTGATTAAATGCAAAAATCTCTACACAAAGTAATTGCATAGACACCCGTGGTCTGCTCCCTCAGTCAGATCAACCCCAGGGAACAGCAGCAACTGGGGGAAAACGAAGACCTTTCTTCTTAAGACAGTGGGCGAAAGATTCAGCATGGCATTTTGGAGCAAGGGTACAACACGTACAGAGAAAGAGCAGCTACAGGAGGAAGCCACCCCACAACGCATACTGCTGTAAGGAAACCACAGATTTCCTGCAAAGTGCCAGCTGGGAGAAGAGATTAAAGTCAAGCAGGGCTTGGCAGCTGCACCCGTGGGATCAGAATTTCATACGAATAGGCTCTCCCTTTGTGCCAGCATTAGCCACCCTCCGGGGATGATCCATCAGGGGTTGCATCTCCTCAGCTCAGCTTTGGCCAAGCTGCTCCCCCATCCCCTGGTTGCAGCATCCTGTGGTGCCACCTCCTGCCCCCTCTCCAGCAGTGCTCGGGTGCCTAGGCCCATACAGACACCTGTACGGCTGTCCCCAGGAATGTCACCTGAAGATGACGGGGTGCACCAGAGCATCAGCATAGGCTGTACTTCCTTCCTGGAGCCGGAGCCCAGGCAAAGGTACCTGAGGTTCTTCCACCCAGGCTGGGCAGGCAGGACCAGCATCAAGTGGGAGAGATCAGCTTGCAAAACCCACGATCCAGCCAAGGCACCCGGGCCACCACAGTGACTCCCTCCCTCCCCACAGTTGTTCTAAAGCCTCCACAGGAGCAGCCACCACACTCCAGAAGTCCCCAGGACATTCCCCCTGACTTCTGCCAAAGCCCCACACGCCACACTTCGATGATGGAGGAACTTCAAGTTTTGTAAAACAGTTATATATTACACCATGCTGCACTTGAAACATTCTTAACACAGATCGTAAATGAAAAAACCCAGTGCACGTGTTTGTGGGGAAAACTCTGGCTCTTTCAGCAACCTTTCATTCTGTTTAGTTAAAGCTTGCTTTCCTTGTACTACAATTTATTATTAGATCCTCCTATATGAAAAATGCAGCAAGGGGAAATGTCATTTACTTGAACTAATAAGTCACTTTCTTCAAGATCGTAGAAGTTTTACTCTGCTGCTTAAGTAAGTTTATCTTTGTATTAAAAGCACCCTGACCAGTCACACTTCTTTCAGAACTGCCCTCTCTGTAACTTGGCATTGAACTTTTAAATAAATGCTTCTAAAAAACCCCAAGAGAACAGAGCTCAGGCAGTATGTCAGGGCATTGAGCAATAGCACCCATGGGTGCTCAGGCACGCAGGGATCCCCACCTCGGCCCCGGTGCCCCAGCCACCCCCGTGTCCCCATGCAGCCCCCATGTCCCCGCACTCACCTCCCCGCAGCACCGGCCCCTCCAGACAGCGTTAAGGGCAACATGAGAAGAGCAGAGCGAGAGGCGGCCGTCGTCCTGCCATCCCTCCCTGCTCCGCTCCTGCCGGCTTCGCCTCCCACTGCTGACACACGCCTGACATCACCCGCCTCTCCCAGCAGTGACGCCTCCCCGACCCACCCTTTTCCCTCTGATAAAGGGAAAACTGAGCCCAGGAGGGAACAGGAGAGGGTTTCTACCCAGGGGTTGCACCCTTCAGAGCCCCCCCGAGGCCCGGCAGGGGGCTGAGGTGGGAGGAAGCCTGGCCAGGGGGCTGAGGTGGCCAAGCCCCGGCCCTGCCGCCATGGACTCGCGCCCAAGAGGTAACAGGTTGGACCAGAAGCATCGCGCCGCATCGCCGGCCGCCCTGCTCCCACGCTCGTAAAACACGATGGGCGTGCTTCAAACACCACCTGTGGAAAAAAAACTGCCTCGCTGCCTCTTTATCGGTTGCAGGTGATGACTCCCTGTCCCCTTTATCACTTCCTCTGGGTTTTTCCCCTCCGGACATGCTCGGCATTCCCCAGGGCTGCGGGAGAAGGGGTCACCTGGCGTAGGGGCATTCGGCAAGGGGACAAAATGCAGCTGCCCCACCACCTCGAAGAGCCTCCTGCCCGGGCAGGGGGACACACCAGCACTCCAAGGGTCTGGGTGGACCCTTCCATGGGGAGCTGCTCGTGCAAAACCAGCGCCAGCCCCCATCCCTGATCATCTGTGATGCCAAGAATGCGAGAAAAGAAAAAAAAGCCTTTGCATTTGTAAAGAAACCTGCATGGAATTGCCTCAGGATGTGGGTAGAGCTTTGCCCAATTTCCTCCCCACCCTGGGAGATCCATCCCAGCCCAAGAAGGAGCTGACGGCGCCCCGAAGCATTTGCAGCTGGGTACATTCAGCACAGAGACATTTGCCACCTTGCCCAAAGACACACAGGACTGGGACAACTCCGGCTCCCCCTTCTGCTGCTCCACTGCAGAGGAGATCAGAGATGGGGACAGAGAGGGGGAAGCAGCATTTGAAATGCTGCACTCAGGACGCATTTTTGCTCTTACAGACTGAGAAGTGCCCTATCCTTAAGCTATCTCACTTCAGAACAAAATAAGCTCTTAGCAATCAGCTCCTCTGACAAACTTCTGCAGTCAGGTCCTTAAAAAAACCTCACAGTGATTATGAGTGGCATCAGAATAAGTTGCGAACTAATAATATTTATATAGGTGCACTTAAAAATAATCACGAATGAATGTATCAGTGAGCTTCTGCCTAACTTGTCTGGATTCATGAAGACAAGAGGAAAAAAAGGCCTCAATACAAACAAGGGCAAAAAAAAAGTACTCAAGAGTAAGCCAGAGTAAACCAAATGAAATTCTATAAACTCCTTCAAGTAATTTTTTCCTGAATTACGGACTAAGAGCTATATGCAAGAAACTATCGCTGCACTAGAGTTTTCCTGCTCCCTTCAAGTACACCCTAACTCTGTACAGACATGTTTCTAAATCATTCCTAATTTCAATCTTACCTCAACTACATGCATATTAAAAGACAAAAGAGCTGTAAAAAAAAAAGAAAAAAAATAACCAGGAAATCTGAAACTGGTTTTTGAGGGCTGGAAGAACAATTAGGAATAATTAAAATGTTTTTTGTGGACATTTTGCAATGTATGTTCCCTTTAACCAGATGATTAGGTCCACCTGAGCTAATGAATGTTTTCTTAATAGCCTTCCCATCTATTTAGATTGCCAGATCCTTAAAGGCTCCTGAAAACTCCCAGTGGGCATAGCAGGGGCTGCTTGTCGACTCCACAAGCAGAATTTGGTCCAGGTTTGTTTTCTGTGTCTTTTTGGAGAAGACAGAGGTGCAAATCTCCCCAGTCACACTTCATTAATCAGGCACCTCTCTGCACCAGCCTGACTTCTGCCACCCAGATGCTGCTTTTGCAAGCCTGTGCGTTTAAGCTCCTTGCATTTCTTCTGCGATTCTCTTTCAGATACTGCAGAAACACAGAAAGATATTGCCCTCCCAACCCTCTTTTCCCATGCAAAAAGAGCTCTAGTTGTCGTCTAACGAGGCAAAAAGCAGACACAGGCTGCTTAAGTTGTGAGACAACTTAATAAAAGAAGCAGCTGGTTTTGGTTTTTTACCTGGCCAATCTTGCATTTAAGTTTTGAATAAAATGCACGTTTGTCTGGGCCCGACAGCAGGAACTTGCCAGCTTGAAAAACGGCTCCATCAGGATCGCAGGCAGGAACTGGCAGAGCCCCCGCCTGAGAAACGTGCAAGAGAGCTTCTCAGGGGCCCTTGCCTTAATATTCCTATAAGCATTTTGTTTAAAAAAAAGACTTAAATTATTTTTTCTTTGCAACGGGGCAAAAATCTGGGTTGTGTGTCCAACCACTGCTTGCACCAGCCCCAGGCACACCGCATGCCCAGGTTGCTCCCAGGACATTTCCAAGGTTGATGGTAAATTCCAACCAAGAGCTAAATTGCCCAGACATAAGGTCAGCACGAAAGCGAGAACCATGCTGCAGCACTTGCCCTTCCCTTGGGAAGCACTTTCAAAGTGCCTCGTGGTACGTGTGGTGCCTGTAAGGGGGTTCGGCAACCAGCATCCCAGGAACTAGCTGGGAATGGCAATCTCCAGACAAATCTGGCAATTCAGGCAAAGGAAACGTAGAAGATTTCTGCTCACAGGAATGCACCCCACCCCGATGAAGGAAATTACCGCCCTGCCGGCAATGCTGGAAGAAGGGCTGCGTTGCAGCCCCTCTGCTCCAGTTTGCTGTCTGGCACGCTACCTTCAACTGAAATCTTTTTGTTTTAGGTTGCTGTACCTGGCCGTGTAGGGAGGCACTGGAGGAGGTGGCGGGAGAGCCAAACTGCCCCACCTGCAGCAGCTTCTGAGAGGAGGCAGCAGACAGCACCCACCTGCACCAGCAGAAATTGGCAGAGCTCACCTGGAGGCATCCTTCATCTCTTACATATTAAGCCATTCCTCTAAAAACATCTTCAATCAGTTTTTTTTTTCCCTAATGCATTACAGTCCACCTTTGCTCGGTTCTCACTAGCATTGGCATTAGCAAGAATCAGAGATGTCTCAGCATCAAACTGTCCCAAAACGCATATGTTTTGGGGCAGGTGATGCTCAAGCAACTTTCCGCGCATCTGGAAAGAACTGAATTTCAGAGCACTCTCGTAACAGCTATGTGTTATTTTAAATAATTATGCGAGCTTAGTGTCTTATGTCTAAATCAACAGCTTCTACTTGATGAGAAATAAACACCATAAAAGAAATCTCTGCCTAATTAGATGTGCCTGCTGAGAAGCCTACAGAAATGCTGTTGTGTTTTGAACCATTCAGCAAAGCAGGACAGCAAATTTACATTATGTAAATGTTCTGCAAGGGAAAAAAACCCAACAACTTTCAGCATCAGCTCTTGGTATATGTTTAGTTAAAATAAAAATATCATAAATATTACCCATTTCAAAACCAGTATAGTCTAATAAAAAACACTTCGGAGAACAAAATGTATTCAAGACAACTCGCATTAGAATGAAAATTCTTGTAGATTTGAAGCAATACCACAGCAAGATTAGTTGTTCTCTTCAGACATTATAGCTCATTTATCACTAGGGAGTCGCCCACAGAAACACAATGAAGTGGGAGAACAAGTCAAAAAGCCAGCAAGCTGCCTTCTCAAGTTCCTGTCCCTCAGAGGATCACCACATATTGGCTGAACGCAGAATAAACCCAACTCAGACCATAATATACGCTCCATAGACAAGACGAGGCATTGTTTATCTCACCAGCAAGAAGAATTGGAAGAGAGATAAAAGGCAGGTCTATTCTGTTTTGAAACAGCATACAGAGTTCCTGGGACCTGTTTTATGCTTTTCCTAATTGATTCAGAGGAGATTGGGGACGGGATCTTGGCGTGCCATCCCATAGCAAGCAGGAGGCATCTCAGTATTAACTGCAGCTGAAGGGAGACTATGTTTGCAAAGCAGCAGGACTGCAGAGTTAATCCCAGGTCTGAGCTGAAATCTGAACAAGTGTTGCCAAACCCAGGCTTTTTTATGCCCTGTGAGACTTCAGGATTATAAACAACTGAGCCCAGTGTAACCTCCAGCCAGTGTGGAGCCACTGCTTATATCTATAAAGAAAAAGACAATTTTCATAAATGACACAAAAAACTAATTCTCCATTTTCAGTCTATTACAGTGCTGGAGCACAGTGCTCCCCTCAGCTCCATCAGCTCGCAGTCCCAGGAAAGGGGTAAAACATGCGCCCGCTTTGCTACAAACCACTTCCAAAGCGATACGAGCTCTCAGGAGTGACTTACAGCAAAAGTCCTTTCTTCAAACCACCTCAGGTCAACCAGCAAAATGTTATCAGCCGGACTCAAACCTCCCCAGCCAGCTTTACACAGACAGACAGGGCAGGTTCTCCTGGTCCAGCCCCGAGTTACACACCGTCCTCTCCAACAACACGCGTTCCCCTCACAGATGACTGACGGGACATGCGCAAGCATTGGCAGGGCTGGGCGATACGGATCTGGAGATTGCTTCATCCAGGTCTGTCCTGCAAGTTGCTTCCTGCGAAGAGTTCTCAGCCTTGGACTTCACAGAACTGTGTTGATCCAACAACAAAATCTTGGGATAAACACTGTGCTCCAAGGCTCACATTTAGGTCTCTCTGCCTAAAGACCTACTTGGATAAAGCCAAACGATTCCACTTTGAGGAGGATGGTTACATTTGTTGGGATTTAATTGACACTGCATTAATGGGTGCAGTTAATTTTATATGTATTATTATTATTTTTAAAATTTTATTTTGAATATGGACTTGGATCTTGCCACAGCCTTATCTTGGCCTATGATGAACACATTAAACAAATGCCGCTATTTCTGACAGCGGCCATTAGCATTGCAGAACAGACACAGGGAGCAGAACAAATCCCTCCTGGTGTGAATTCAGCTGGAGCACAGGCACCAATTCCAGTTCAAAGCCTCCCACATGAAACTCAGCAGCTTTCCCACTGCAGCCAGCATCAGAGAGGTTTGAAAACCTAGAGATCACTTCTGTCTTTAAAATTAGGAAAGACCAGCTTCATTAGACTTGGACTCAGCCCTTCCCTTCTATTAGCTTAATCAGCTGCATGTACACTGAAACATCACTAACTGAAGGAGCAGAGCACAATAAGGATGCTCTTTCCCAGATGGCTAGAGATAAACACAACAGCACTTTTGATTCCCAGTATAAACAGCAGGAAAACACCAGCACGTGGCAGTTGTGAAACTGCCGTTTTCCATGCCGAAAAGCAAAGCAAGAAAATTCTGCTAAATTGAGCAAAACTAGCACCTCTGCTCCAAAAGACAGGCATAGCTTACATGCCTACTCTCCTCTTGCCTGTTGCTTTAGAAAGGGCTGTGCTTGCTGACTCCTTGGAGATTCATGCAAGCTGTACAGACTCTTCTTCCTCTGAAATATATTCTGATACATTCATAAATACAAGCAAACAGCAACACCAGTTAAGAGGAAACTTCTGCTTGCCGCATCGCAGGCAGCAAGGCTATAGCTACACTGAAATGCACAGCAGTATTGCAACACTTTAGCTCCAAACCCAAGTCTGGAGGTGGTGCCTCTCTAGACTCAGCATCTGCTTTCGCCCCCCAAAAGCAATCTGATTCCAATTACTTCCACGGATCACATCAGAAGTGCACTTTGTATTTCAAACCCTGAAACTTTTGGTATGGAAGAAACTGTTTGCGTATTTAGCCGCGTGTTAAAAGGAGTCACGACTCAGGACAAGCTGTGACTTAAGTCATTTTTGTCCCCTCCTATTAATACCAGACACAAATCGGTAATATACAGCCACATCCATCCCCACTTTTTCAATCAGCTTATTGGCATTAAACTTTCCCTCTGCATATGGGCTCCTCTATCCCATCTTCCCTTTTCATCTCTACCATGTTGTATAATTATAATTACAGCAAAGCAGACAACTATTATCATTCCCATTGTAACACTTCCACTGCAGAGGTGACCTTTGTTTTTTATTTTATTTTTCTTAAACACAATGCCTGCTGCATTCAAAGGCAACGCCTTGTAACTAACTGTAGCAGGGTGTGACTTGGTATCTGGGCCCTGCTGACCTTAAAAATTTTTCTTAATCTGCCTGGTTGATGTTGTAAACTGAAATCCCACAAGCATAAAAACTGCTTGATGAAGCAGTGCTTCTAGCCAGGCAGACTGTGTTTTCTTGGAGAGCACTGCTGGTCACAGCTGCACATCTTGGCTAGAAAATGATCCGTGTTTGACCTGACTGGAAAAATCTTGTAGATGTTGCCTAAGAATAGGGAAGTGCTCAAGAGCAAGAGGAGCTCCTTGATGCTCTCCTTTGACCATCAATGGCTGCATTAACATTGACTTGATTTTCTAGGGTTCCTCTTGTATCACTGCTATCTTAGAACAGGCATGGTAGGAGAGATCTGGGGCTGAACAAAGTGCTTTACCAAACAAAGCAAAGCAAAGACATTTGAGTTCAACCTTGAACACACAGGTATATAAAAATACACCAAAAGAAACCAAGTCATAGCCTGCTCTGGAAAAAGAGAAAACCAAGTTGGGAGCTTGAAGGGGAATTACTCTTACCAAAGAAGTTTTGTTAAGCTGTGTTTTTTGGCACAAACACACTAAACAATATCATTTTGAAATGTAGAATTCCCTGGCAGGAAGCACACACTTCGTGTGAACTCCTGCCCAGATCATTCCCGGGGAAGAAGAATAGCAAAACTCCAGGTCTCCATCTCCTCACAGTTTAGATGTTCCAACGAAGACATGACCAGAAAGAAACCACACACGTCCAACCCAACAGCGCGGCCCCTGATGTGCAGTCCTGGCTCGTTTCCCCAGCCAAGAGGGTTAAATAACTCTTCAAAGACTTTCAGGGCTCAGTCCCATCGCAGGGAGATGTATGCGGTTACAGGACTGGGCGAGCTCCCAACACATCGTGTGCTTGGGCTGGGTGATGGGCTTCCAAGGCTGCCGGCAGAAGAGCCTGTTGGGGCTGGCTGACAGAGCTTTGAGGGAGCCAACAGTGTGATACAGGACCCTCTGCCCTCTTTAAACAACAAGGGGGGCTGTTGGCAGAGTTCGCTGTGCAGGAGACACACTGGGGAGCAGGGGGTGGAAAAAGAGAAGGACAACCTCCAGCTTTTGGCATTTACTCTCAATTTCCCCCTTACAATCATTGCATCACAGAAACGTACAGTTACCTCAACAGGCCTGCAGTTTCATGCAATACCCCTCGTATTTCACAGATATCAGTGGAGCCTTTTATCAATCACTTCACACACAAAAAACCGCCACGAAAGCCAAGTGAAAACACTGCTCGAGTACAAGGCCTTTAGTTCGGGACCTGCAGAAACCCAATAGCTTCATACTTCTGTAGCTATCCCTGGAGGCTGCCAAAATTCCTGCCCAGGCCGTCCTGAGACCACCAAACTCAAGACGACACATGAGCCAAAGCTTCCAAAGGGAGTTTCCACTATCAACCTGAGAGGGAGAGTTTTACTGCCCCAGTGCCAGCAGAATTCTCCTTCTGCCTCCAACCCTTGGTCTTTTGCTCACTTGTCTAATAAGCAACAGCTTAAAGTATATTCTGACACGCAATACCATCCCATATCCTTCCCCTCCCCACCCCCCCCAAATAAAAATCAGAGATGCAAAACACTTACTTTTCTGGGCTTAACTTTGTCTTGTAAGTCGTACTGGCCTATTCCTTTGTAACTTATTCCAAGCCACCACGGGATTCCTTGTTTATCCTGAAAAATGGACGTCTACATGAACTAAGAGCTACTTAAGAATTAAGCAATTCCAAGACTACAGCCCATTGCATTCTGTGACAAGTACAAGTGGGTACGGAGCAAAGATATTTTTGCTAACAAATTGATGTGAAGTGGAATGCTGGAGTGAATGTCGAAACTTTCTCCCCCTGCCTTCTCAGGCAGAGGCAAGAAACCAGGTGACGGTTGTGCAAAGTGGACAAAAAAGCGGCAGTGCTGCTGAGACAAGGTGTCACTTGTTGCAGGAGTGGCTGTGATGGGGGAAGGATATGGGACCAAAAAAAAAAAAAACAAAACACCAAAAAAAAACTGTGGCCGGTGACTGCATCCACTAAACTCAAGCATAGACAGCCACAGGAGGAGAACAGTGGAGAACATCAGCTTCTCAGGTACCACAGTCATGGCCATAACTCAAAAGTAAGGAGACATCATCTCTGCTGAATTCTTCTGCACAAAACACTTTAGCCCAGGCTCTGCTCTACGAATGGGAATAAATGGTGTATTTCCATCACTCTCCAAAAATATTTCCCAGCATTTCCCCTGTCCAAGTACACACCCAGTAATCACCAGCCACTTAGTAGTTCTACATTGTGTTCCCCCCATCTTGATTAGAAATGTCTCTAGGGAACCTATTAACTGCTTCGGATCTAGAAGTGATAGCCAGTTTAATTACGCTGATACGAATTTGGCTCCTGATAGGATTACAGAAGGTTTTACAAAGATTCCTCTCTGTGTCTTCTGTAGCATGTAATGCTTTGCTGCTCCCTGGAAACAATTTTTAAAGAATATTGAAGGAGGAAAAATTCTAGAGGTTGAAAAATGAGGGGTTTAATTCTGGTAGAAGAGTACTGAATCATCAAATTACTCCTATAGGAATGTAATCACACGTAATAAGCTAAGCAACCACATTATCTATGGGCATTTACTAACCTTTACTCCATAGTAATGAACTCCATATGTTGGCAAAGCTTCTACCACTTTCATGTACCTGTAGACAGATTTATAGCGTATCAGATGATTTTCTCTGGAGGGAATAATATCTATTAACATATTTTTTTTCACACATACATTCAGGACATGTCATTTATCATTTGCATATTTTGAAGGTCTTAATTGAAGGCCCACGTTTTCAGAAGAAACTTAGCATCCTGGCTTGAGGAAAGACGTGATATTTTGGCCCAGCTAAAGCGAATGGAAAATCTCTCATACAACAAAACATTCAATCTCTTATCAGGAGGTCAGAGAACTGAAAGTAAAAATTCTGAACCAGACATGTGAGCCTTTTGGTAAATGTTGGCAGTAAAGACCCGCTAATAATTATTCCATTATGGTGCTTTGGTTACAATGGATAGGCTCCAAATGAAAGTGCTTATGCAGTTGTACAACTGTTTCATGAGGCAATTCAGGCAGCCACTGAACAGACAATTTTTTCCCTATTGAAAGAAGCCCCTAAATGATTGAGACGGAGTTACAGGCATCGAGGTACGTGAGAAAAACTGTAAGTTGTCTACATCGTGCAACCACGGCAGTCATCTCAAACTTCATGGTTTCTAACACCGCCCACTGAATTTGCCTGTAGGAAACACATTAATGGTAAATTAAAAAAACTCCACAGGCTCTATATGGATCCTGTTCTTTTGAAAGCCAAAATTCTGAACATTTCACCATACATGCATTCATTTTTTTTTACAGGACCTAAGGTAATATTCATCCTCAGAGTTCAGTGTGAAAACTAATTGATGGCAAGCGGGGTATAGATAAGAGTCTTCCAATAAAGTCAAGTCCAAATAATTACTTTTATACTTGAGGTATGTGAATAAGGACACATAAGCTTAACTGGAAGCCTGTGAAATCTAAAACTTCAAATAATTTAACTTTAAAATATAACTCAATAGAAAAGAACCTGGCAGATACAAGCAATAATGACCAAAACAGCCTGAATTGCCACTTCTCAACAAAACAGAAAAAAGAAAACTAAAAATATCATCTTCACAAATTAACAAGTGTCATACTCACTGAACAATGGCTTGTCCTCTGCTCAGACCTTTAATTTGTGTATAATGCTCTATTACTCTGTCCTCACTGCAAAACAAGCACAAAACCCAATTTAGAGGCTCAGTGACTGTTTTCATGTGTGACAGCATCTGTCGAAATTCAGACGCCTGCTCAGCATGCAGAGAAGGGCCCCCTCTGTACATTTCTCGCTCGGGTTTTACATTCTGTTTCTTACTGATTTCTTTCCCACTCTTCATTAAGCAGCATGGAGCTGCCTGGCTGATCCCTGCCATCGCATGCCGCGTTCCAGACTAATTAACGAATCATTTCGGATCGGCCTGCTCTGCTGCAGGTGCTGCTGCAGAATAATGGTACTAACTGTATAAATTCATTTTCACATTCTAAAGGACCAAAACTTCAAAGGATGGTTAATAGTCCATATGTAAGACAGAAGAAGTTAAACCAGAAATGTTTTCCTTCCATTGTATTTCCCCTGACATTTCATAGGTGAAGAAATATAGATTTGTCAGCAATGACCTTTTTGCATTTTTCCTGTTATATACTTCAACATTTTGTTCTAGTGGGACGTGAAATAAAATAGGCATTTAAGTGTCAGACACTTGAAAGCAAAGAAAAACCCAGCAGTATTCATTCTGAAAAAACCCAAATCATAAGTAAGGACTGGTATACTTGAAAATCCATCAGGTACACAGGAAAAAAAACCCAAACAAATGAGGGAGTCAAACTTGCACGAAGGGTATCAATTCCAAGGAAACAATACAGTTGATTCATCCCAAATGCCGTGTTCCTCTACAGCATATTCAAGCCACAAAACCGGACCTTTCTGTTTCCAGCTTTTCCACCTTATTGTCTCCCCATGTCCTGTTGAAGAGAGCGGCTGGGTGGGCATCTGGCAGCCAGCCCAGGTCAGCCCACCACAGAGGCTCTGCTGTGTGGCAGCTGAAGAGCAAGGTGCTCTTTGCAAACCCAGGTCTGGCTGGAGTTCAGATTTCGGCTCTTTCTAACTATGCAGTCCCCACATATTCTGATCCAGCAGTTCCTGATCAAGCAATTTAATTTGAGCAAATATTCAATGAGGGATTTGCATCAGATTTCACGTAGTTTATAACCTTATAAAAACTGGAAATGCTTGAACATGAGCTATTAACTCTGAGTCCTATGTCATACAGGCTGAAAACTCTTAAAAGAGTTTGCAAAACTGTTTAAAAGCGATCTTGTCATTACTGTTCATAGCAATGATTTACATTTTAAATTAAATAGCTCACCAGTAAGCAAGCGATGGATGCTCCTGCAGTGTCTTGGTAGGAAAGACAGGCAGTGTCTTCAGGTCTTTTCTAGTGTTTTCATCACTAAAAACCAAAAATGGCACAGCGTCACTGCTAGTGAATCACAGATGCGATTGCTAGTTTCATCAGAAGGAAAGGGCTGTATTTGCTACCCAAGAACATGGTGCATTGCCCCATATCAGGCTGTCATAGCAATGTAACTCTATAGGCCCTCTCACATGACAGTGATGTATATGGTGTAACTCATTGTACAGACACATGATTCTCAGGCCACTGCGGTGGGAGCACCGTATCAGTATTTACTTTGCACACACTCACTCTATTTGCTGAGTGCAGAAAGAGCCCTGAAACAGCCGCAGACCGAAAGCCTCTGCCCAAAAGCAAGACTTGTAGTGCTAATTTTTGCTCTAAAATCCTACCTCTGGACAATACATTTCATGAAGCAGCATGGTGTTTGTCACATCTCAGAGTTCAGCACTGATCTGATTCAAGACAAAGGGTTTCAGTTCGTATACTTTCAAATATTTTCACTGAAAATAGTTTCCCTGGACTGCTCGTTCTACAGAAAGTTCAAATATTTTGGACTCCAGGCCCAGCCTGGAACAAAATAAAAGGGCTTGAAGTATGTGAATGCAATTTGTCACAAAAAACCCCAGCAGAATATTTAAAAACCTATTTACAAGCACGAGTAGAATGGTTAATATTTTCTCCTTATATGCTCCATTAATGAATCAACTGAAACCTGCACGCCCCATTTCTGCAGGATTTCTGCATGCCTTCGCAGCGGTGCCAACAAGCACGAACACGACTTTTCTATGTATGGAATGCATCAGTCACGTCCATCAGCATCCGCCTCGATCTCTGCATCCAGGCTTTCCTTGAAGGTGTTTTCCTGCTCCCGATTTCTGTTTTCATCCGATTCCACTATTAGATTTCATCTGAGCTACATTCCCTCTCGTTCCCCCAAATGAACGCCCTGTGCATCAGCAGACTGGTCCAGAGCACAGAAATCTGCTCCATGGGCACCGCGGATCAGCCTCCGCAGACAGAGGAGGCAGCAAACCCCTACCATGTTTCAGTCTCACGCGGCAGATGTCACATGGAAGACGCAGTAAGTTAAAGCTTTTTGTTCCTCGGCAAGCACGGGCTGATCGCTCTGCAAGCTTCTTCCCCAGCCCTGACAATGCGCCTCAACCCTGACTACGGGAGACCACCTCTGAGGATGAGGAAACAGTTCAATCAACAGCCTATTTATTCTTCAGTGTCTTTGATGAAGTTGCCAAGAAGGGGGTCAGTTAGCACCAAGGAGCTGTTGCTGCTGAGCTTTGCCGGGCCGGCGCTCTTCTGCCAGGAATATGCACTTTTCTTTGCAAGCTGGCCAGCACCCAAGTGCCACAAACGGGGACATCTGGGCAGAAAATCAGGATCTCTCCTCCCAACACTCAAATACAGCCAACGCTCACAAAAGCCGAGGGGATTTTATTCACCTCTTAAAAGCCCATTTTGACGGGATCAAAAGGCTGTAGGACATCTCAGCTTGCAGTGAGATGGTAAATTGCCAGCGGTTTGTAGGGACACATGAAAAACACAGACAGAGCACACCCTCCTGAGGCCTCAGAAACCAGAGCAGAAAATAAAAAAACCCCAAATCAAAAAACCAGGCCCTGAGCTACCTGGCCTGATCTCCCAGCTGATGCCCTTAGAGCAGGAGGTTCGGCCAGACAGCCTCCTGAAGTCCCTTCCAACTTAAGTCATAGACTCTCAGAATAATTGATTATTAAAATAAAAATTTCCTCCTATTTTTAAACCTGACTCATCACTGCAATGGCAGCTGTAGCAGTCAGGGTTGGCAGGGAAATGCAGTGAAATAGGAGAGGTTTTGGAAGGAAGCAATAACAAAAAAAGGCTCATTTTCACCAAACGAAAGGGCTGGTCCTCTAAATATAGATTCTCAACCCACAATACTCATAATCAGAGGTTTAATGGCTGGTCTCTAAACCCCTGTTTAGAAACCTCGTTGGTAGTGAACAACAGAACGCCCAAGTGAGGGCTGAAACACTAACGAGACTGATGCTGGGAGGCAAGAGCTGAGCTCTAGCAGAGGCAGCCAGGCAGGGGGGGGACAGGTGACTCCCCAGCTGTCACAACCGCAGCTGGGTGGAGAGGTCCCAAGCTCTCCTTCGCCAGCCATCACAGGGCCAGTAGCCTCCCTGTCACTAAGACTCCACAGGAATGCCACGAATCCTGCCAGCTGCACACTGTCGTGCTCTGAAATGCCACCTTTTGCACAATTTGTGGCCTCCAGTGGGGCTACTCGCCTTCCCGTTTGGCTGTTGGTCCCCTCATCTCTGGACCTGGCTGAGAAGCTACTTACTTCATCCCCATCAAATGCCAAAACCAGGGCGCCAGTTAAGCTTGAGTAATGAGTAGCAGCTCATCAATATGGAAATGTCTACCACTGAATTTAAACCGAGCACCAGCCAGCACACTGACCTCCCTGACAAGCTCTTTGGGCTCTGAGCTGGGACATATAGTGACCAAAGGGGCACAGTCACATCTGTGCCATGACACAGGGCACGTCCCTCCAGCACTGACCCGGAACCACGGGCACTGCTGCAGTTTGTTAGAAAGCAGAGTCCAGAGACCTACAGCAGAGCTGGACCTTCTCTGTTCTTCTGCCAACCTACAAACCCATCCAACTTCTCGCAATAACAGAGAATACAAGGGCAAAGTTGGCCCTTGGGACTTGCCTTCCCAAAGGGACTCAGATTCAGACACACGGTCCCATCCATCTGCAGCTGAAGGGAGTCCATCAAAACAGACTTATAAGACCTGAAAGTCTCTGAGAAGCCACATGAGGATTTTGTTTTTTTCCTGCATAATTGTAAAATAAGTCATGAAACAACCCTAGAAAAATGTAAAAGACCTGGGAGAAACAGGGCACAGCTCCTTGCGTGCTGTATGCCTTCAGACAGCACAGGCTGGCATGCAGAAAGCCCTGATTTGCTGACTGCGCACCGGAGGATTAGCATTTGGGATGATTCACGGCTTCAGGGATAATAAAAGCCTCAAATGGTCCTCCCCCTCCTTCCACAGAGTTCATTATCACTTCATCTGCACTGCACTGAGGAGCCCAAGCACGTCTCCCCTTGACCTTCAGGATCACTTTCCCAAGCCCTCCAAGACCCAGCCGTTCCCCAGAGGTGACAACTCCAGATAGCAGGAGAGACGGTTTGAATTATTACCTGTTCCTGTTTGGTTTCTCAACGATCACAAGGCGACACAGGAATCACAGGGCAGACAGCCCCAGCTCCAGATGTCCAACTGTCTATGCTATCTACCAGCCAAACACACCAGTGTTGTATCTGGCACGTCCATGGTCTCGTCAGGGCAAGAGGACGACTCGGCTGTCAGGACAGAGAGGCCCACTTGCATTTAATCTGACCTCTGCTACGGAGGGGGCTTCTTGACTGGTGGTTCTTGGCATAATTTCAATACATAAACTTAAACCGCCCAGAGTCAACGGGACTGAATACTTTTGGCAAAAGGTTTGTTTATTCCCCAGGAGGGGAATATAGGAAACTCATCTGAAGTATTTTTCCACTATGGAGAAGGATTAAAGAAAACCAGCAGATGGACCCTTTCCTTCCCATTCCACCCTTTAAATGGGAATTTTCTCTCTATCAGACATTCAAGCAGAACTTTAATTGATCTGGGCAGTGTAAATGAAAACCTACACCAGACCCTTCTCACACCAAACTTCAGCTTGCTTTCTTGGTACTGTCTTTATTTAACTTTCTGTCCCAACATGAACAAACATTGGGCAAGATGCTGTCCCTAGCAGCATGCCCGGCTCACCAGTGCCAGCGCTATGGAGATGGAAGGGAAGATTGTCTCTAAAATAACCAACAGTAATATTTAACCGCATACCATACCATGAATACCATGGAACCTTATGAAATTCAGTAAGGGCAAGTGTAGGGTGCCACACCTGTGGAGGAATAACCCCATGCACCAGTACAGGTTGGGGGCTGACCTGCTAGAGAGCTGCTCAGCTGAAAGAGACCTGGGAGTCTTGGTGGACAACAGGACGACCACGAGCCAGCAATGTGCACTTGTGGCCAAAAAGGCCAATGGCATCCTGGGGTGCATCAAGAAGAGTGTGGCCAGCAGGTCAAGGGAGGTCATCCTCCCCCTCTGCTCTGCCTTGGGGAGGCTGCACCTGGAGCACTGTGTCCAGTTCTGGGCTCCCTGGTTCAAGGACAGGGAACTGCTGGAGAGGGTGCAGCAGAGAGCTACCAAGATGACTAGGGGACTCGAACACCTCTCTGATGAAGACAGACTGAAGGATTTGGGTCTCTTCAGTCTGGAAAAAAGACGACTGAGGGGGGACCTTATCAACACTTATAAATACCTAAAGGGTGGGTGTCAGGAGGATGGGGCCAGGCTCTTTTCAATGGTGCCCAGCAACAGGACAAGAGGTAATGGGCACAAACTCGAACATAGGAAGTTCCACCTAAACATGAGAAGGAACTTCTTTACCCTGAGGGTGGCAGAGCCCTGGCACAGGCTGCCCAGAGAGGTGGTGGAGTCTCCGTCTCTGGAGACATTCCAAACCCGCCTGGACATGTTCCTGTCCAACCTGCTCTGGGTGACCCTGCTCTGGCAGGGCGGTTGGACTAGATGATCTCCAGAGGTCCCTTCCAACCCTATGATTCTATGAATAGGAGCTCCCACATTCAAACTATCTCAAGCAGCAAACCAGGACCAATCCCACATGCTTCCCACAACCCACTGATGTTACAGCGAAATTTCAGGCATCTTGCTAAAACCCTACCAGAAATCTGGGAAGGAACCAAGACAGACTATCATGGCATGCCCTGCCTAAAGCACATTACAGAAAATTAAAGATACTTGCATATTTATGCTCCCAGAAAGTGTATCTTCACAGCTTGTAATCAAGTGATAGGACACTCCCTGCCAGGCAAAGATTTATAGAATTGTGCTAATTAGGACCATTTACCAATGGCTACCCAGGCTCCTCCCCACGCCCACTGTCAAAAACATCTTATGCCTGTTGCTAACACAGGTAAGAGCTAAGATGCAATAAGATGTGATTAAGGAGATTAGCATAAAATGTGAAAAGCAATAGACACACCCAGAGCACCAACTGTATTGGACTACAATATAAAAGCTTATCAGCCCACTAACAACTTGATAAGGACAGGACTTCAGACAACTTTTAACTGACTACAGTGATGGCAGGTGTCTCTGCCTCTACTGAATTGTGTTGATAACACTTTAGTGGGAATTTATCACCTGGGAAAGTGCATTCTATAGTGATTTTCCTCTGTTCTCAAAGCCCCTTGACCTGACGTAAATACTTGCTCTTCTATTGCTAGGTGATCATTAGAGTAAGTCAACTCCGGGGTCTTTCTGAATGTCACTATTTTATATCAGGCTAACTCTTGAAATGAACTTTAGGCACAGCATAGGTAGAATTTAGAGTGTCCTTGTTTTTCAAAAATAACAACCAAACTCTCAAGTTAACCTGGAAGTTATTATTTCATGGACACCTAAAGATCAGCAGACACTTCTGAAAAATCACGTGAGCTACAGGGAAATACGGAGTTTCACAGGTAAAGGGCAATATGGTATTACCCTGCATCATAAAGATGCTTCCAAAACTTTCCATTAGGATTTTTCTTATTCTGTTCAAGATATTTAGAGCTAGCAAAACAAATAGAAACAGCACACAAATAGATTTGATACTTAAAAGCCAACAACCTAAGTTTTCAGAAGGCTGGCCAGGTTACTCAGATGATGTTAGTAAAGGTCCAATTTCGTCAGAATAACCACTGAATTCCTTTGCTATGTGATTACAAGCAATGCTATAACAGTACAAGAACATCCCGTGGAGCTGCCCACACCTCAGCTTGCTCCTAAGGTGACCTTCTTGAAGTGACCAGACTTGGGGTAGCATCACCAAGGTCTCCAGGGTTCACAGATGAGTGCCGGCAACACGTCCCGTCGCACTGCAGCTGGACTTCTTCAGCAACAGGTGCCTTTTGTGTAGGCTTTTGTTTTGTTCCAAAATAAATGGAAGGGCAGAGCATGGCAACCTCACGCTCCCATGGAGGTTGTTCTGCCTTTCAGCGTACCACAAGAAACAGCTGTGAGGAGGAAGCAGCAGCATAACGGAGGGGAAAAAAAAAAAAAATAAAAATGAGTGGGGTTAGAAGTGCAAGAAAAAAAAGGCGGGGAAAGGAAGGCAGAGCGGAGAAGGTACAGGGAGAGCCGATGGATTTCGCAGCTTTCGAGTATGTCAGAGCAGCAGGATTCTGAAATGCGCTCTCTGACAAATCCTCTTTTGTGACAAATGCCAGACGTTTCCCATCATTTCCCAGCCTTACAGTTTATGGTCTGCTGGCACACTCAAGAAAGTTATTTTTCTATTGAAGGAAGACCAGGAACCGGAAAGGCCATGAACAAGGGGCTCCCATTGGCATCCAGAGCCCAACCTTAACCCCCAGCCAGCGGGGAGCTGGGTCAGGGCTGCAAAATCTGCCACTTGAATACCAGATAGGAACCGCCTGCTCAGAAAGGTATTTGAAGGAGCTTTTCTAAGCACCTTCCAAACCCTGTACGTGAAAAAGAACATAAGCAGTGCAGGTGGCTTTTTTCAACACCCAGCTTGTCATACATCTATGGTGCGGCTGTGCTGTGGTGCAGCAACAGCTTTAGTTTCACAGCTTGAGAGCTACCTGCACCGAACACAACACTCTGTGTTCCAGGAAAATCTGGGAAAAATCTGAGTCCCACGGCTAGGGCTGGACAACCCTTCCCCATGCTTAGCACAGGCTGGAACACAGCCTTGGACCTTCAGGCCTGACCTCCAGCTCTAACCTGCTCCTTTAGGCTAATTCCTCTGCTTCCCCAGCCCTGCCTGACCCTCTGAAAGGGTAGCAGCAGCATCCACAGATCTCACGGGGGTCTGGTGACCCTCTGCGTTGGCTTTTGGAAGGTAGACCAAGAGCACCATAGAAAAAGCAACATTTCTCTTGTCAGCTGTATGTACACACCTCTATCTCAGGACACGGGGACCAGACAAACGAGAGCATGAGCTGCTCCCAAAGCCACCTTGGTGGATGAGGCACCATTCATATTTCCACTTTGCAGATGAGGAATGGAGTCTTGAGGAAGCAGTTCTCCACAGCTGGGAAAAATCTGTGTCCTGAACCTGCCCTGAATTCTCAGTTCTTTCACAGCCCTTGATGCGAAATCGGAATATTCCAAAGACAAAACCCTTTGGTCCTTGAGCACCACACCTACCACTGCGGATGGCTCCCAGTGCCACGGATCCAGGGCAGCACAGCCATGTTGAGAGCACTGCTCACACGGACAGCACGCCTTCCCAGTCATCCCGTCAGCCTCAACAGGAAGCAGAGCAGCTCTGCTCTACCTGGGGATTTACTACAGAGCGAAAGATGGCTATTCACAGTTGATACAACGCTTGAAGGATCCCAAGCCCTTCCTCAGAACAACAGACTGTTATTTCTAACATTCACCCTTTCTTCCTGTTCACACAAAGTCAGATTAGCCATATTAGTTGTGGGGTTTTAGCATGTCTGAGTAGAGCAGCAAAGTTTAAAGCGTGTTATCACAGCCCTGCATGCTGATACAGAGATATGTGGAACCACAAGAAAAATAAAGTATCCAAATAATGATAAAGAGCTGACAAATCTGCAAAAGCAAAAAAGCTGAGGCTGAAAAGCTGTTGTTCCATTTCCTTGAAGCACAAAATACACTCCACGTGATACATCCCAACCACCACAAGGAGGAAAAGCAATAGAGATACTATTTTTTTTTTTCATTTTTTAAAGTGAGAATGTTGTTCCAAGTCAGCCCAGAGCCCAGACTCCTGCTCACAGCTGATGGTACAAGACTGGAGAAACTCTCTGTAGGCCTGACAAAGTTTTCCAGACATGCAACAGAAGGCAGGCGAGCACGTTAGAGCACAAAAGTCATGAAATCTAATTTGACAACAGGAAAAAGCATTGTCCTTTAATGCTGAACCTGTACTTGAGGGAATTTCTAGCCACGCTGCTGCTCCAAGCCTAACAGCTACAACAGCAACGTGTCTGACTTGTCCCCTGCATAGGGGACAACTTCGAGGACGATTTTTTCCAGGCCCCACCCTTGCCTCATCTCTCATCTGCTTTGGATGCAGGATACACATAAAAGCCCTCCATTAGCATCAATCCTCCGAGTTAAAAGTGCCTTAAAGAAAAAAAAAAAAAAAAAAAAGGACTGTAGAGGGACACTCAAAGAGGACAAAACGCCACCACCCCTTTGCCAGCCCACATGTACAAACATCATGTGTACGAAATCTAAAAACGCATGTTCTTACCAAACTGCCATAATTACATGTAAATATTCAATTTACACTGCCATATGCAAGTAGTAAATCCCATGAGATTACGTTATTAAATTACTCAAAACAGCCTTCTTTTTTCCTCTCCATGTAATTCTTTGCTCATTTCACCCACAGTGCTTCCACCTAATTCAGCCTAATTCATCTGCTGCATAATAAGCGTACTATACAAATTCCTTGGGAGCCCTTGCAGAACCGCTTTAAAGTAGGAAACGGGAAAAAAACATTAAAATTACATCATTGCAGAGACGATGCATGCTTTGGTCTGCCCTGAACGGTATGAATCTACAAGTAGCACTAGTACAAAAAAACCAACTTGCTGTTGAAAGTCTAGCAGAAAATTGGGGTCTTAGATACATATTTTTTTTGCAATTGCACCTGGTTTACATAGTGAATTTGTACTTTTTATTGAAAAATAATGCACCAGGAGAGAACAACATTTTCACCTCGGAACTGCTGTCTAAGTGCTCTGGGAGATGGAGCTCAGCATCCCCCTGCCCGGCTCCCCTCCGCAGGCTGCCTTCCCTCAGCTACCTGTTCCCCATGGCACACTGGGGTGTAGGACCCCAAAAACCAAAACTGCAGTGACTCACCACAAAAAGCAAGATTCGCACACTGCTATAGAAAAATTACTGCAGTTTTCAACCAGCTTTTCTTTGAAGGCGGCAGAAAATTCCATTAAGCAGAGAGCTCTTTGGGAAAGTGGGTATCTAATACCCGTCAAGCAGGGGAATCAGTATCATCGTATGAAATACGTAAACATGGTTTTCCCTAAACTTGCTTATTAACTACTTCAGTTCATTAGATGTTCCCAAATAAAGTGAAATAAATAATCGATCCCCTCGGCAAACAGGCTCTAACTTAATACATCCTTGCTCATCTTGTTTCCAGTTAGTTACTGCAAAAGAGTGAGCTCAGGAAAGCACACAACTGGGTTTGACCCAGACAGAGTTAATGGTTCCTGAGCAAGTGCCCAGCAAGGCATTCAAAGAAAAAAAGTGTTCTGAGTGGCAGCTGAAAGGCAAAATACACAATGACTCAACTCAGCAAACAAGCAGCCACAGAGCAGAAGGAGCACAACTGCAGCGGCAGTGCTGCGCACTGATTTCCAGCGAGGAACCCACAGCTCATGGGGAGCAGCGGGTCACACTGGAGAAAGCTGCTGCAAGTATCAGTGCACGGGCATTTAAAGAGCGCACTTGCACGAAAAAGAAAATCAAAAACCGAACCACAGTGCTGCCTATGACAGGCACCAGGTGGATGCCCGGAGAGTGAATCCTATAGTGATCCACCAGCTCTTTTGTGTCTCCCACCGATACACATGGAAGAAAACCCCCAGGGGCTGAAAGAGGCAACCAGACTGTGCCCAGGTCTTTGGCTTCCACTGTTAGACCAGCACAGATGTCCCCTG
Organism: Rynchops niger; assembly: GCA_013400035.1. Lineage (NCBI taxonomy): Eukaryota > Metazoa > Chordata > Aves > Charadriiformes > Laridae > Rynchops > Rynchops niger. Next base: position 1,503,819 of record VXBH01004598.1, on the reverse strand, counting down.
GCAACCCATCTACAATCCCAACGGTCCTGGAAGAGAGCTTCCAGTGAATGGTTCACAACTGGGGTCCTTCCCCAACAGCACAGCTTAAGAGGAGCAGTTCTGTGGAGCAACAGGGTTTGTGCTGGAGGCCTGACACCCACGCTCTACCCATTTCAGGGCTTTCTTGAGGCCAGCTCTATCCCAGCCCCGCAGCCTGAGCGCCTGTCAGTGGCTGGCACACACGAGGTGGGCTCCATCCATGCCACACAGACCTACCTTGAGCCCTCTGCAACCTCTCCAGGATGCAAACCTGGAAGAGGGGAGCAGGAACAACTGGGATATTTGGTCCAAATTTGTGTTTCTGCTCCAACCCCAGTCCTGGACATGGCCACACCTGGAGATTTGGTCATATGAACCTGGCGAGATATCCAAAAACAGGCCGGACAAGCTGCCTCGAACAAACCTCAGGTGTGTCCCCGTTCTGAAGCCACCTTAACCTTGGGGTAAGCAGCACAGTGAACAGGTGCTCTGCCATCAGACAATTATTAACTTCTTTCAGACAGCTTATTTCTAGCACTGCACACATTATCCTTTCCACATTCTATTCTACCAAGAGATTTTCCAATTTGTCTGGCCAAACAGTCACCTTCCCAAGCAAATGCTACCCAAAAATCTAATAGTGACCACTCACTCTTAATTAGGTGCAAATTATTAATACCAGTTTTCTGCCCCTAGACCAAGCACTTCATTTTTTCCCCTTCAGTAAAGTTTTCAAATTCAGGAGTTTCTGAACCAATTACTCCATAGCTGCAGTTCACAGGAGTATCTTTCACACAAACCTTTTTCCTTTTACAAACTGCGTTTATCACCCATGTAATGATAAACCCCGGTGCCTTGCACATGTCAGCTATCAGGAATTCATTATTTTGTCTGTGTTATGTTATACCAGTCGGGAGTTATCTTTGCAGCCCACAGGCCAGAATCAAAATCGAATGCGTCAGCTATTTAAAGAAAATAGAAGCCCTCCTCCAGCAATTTAATTAACTTTCAGGGAGCATGGCTGGGTTTCAGTCCTGGAAACGTTACTGGGGAAAATGTGATCCAAGATTATCAGTCAGAAAATAAACTTTCTTTTTTAAAAGTTGCTTTCCTTATATAGTCCCTGTAGCTAATCTGATTTTAATAAACATTTTTCTAACAGTAGAAGGATAGCATCTAGGATATCTCGGTTGTAAACTGTCTCTTTCATCAAGCTACAAAGAAAAATAAAACTATATACTATTGTACAACATTTTTGAGGGCAGATGTTTAGGCTGTAAACTAAATACAACTAAACCATTTATTTCCCAAGGCGGCAAGACTTTATGTGTTACATATTTACATGATGAATAGTTACCAGACTATTATTTTGCTTGCCTGCCAAGACATTAACTTTCTTTAAAATTTAAATAAAATTTCTAGAATAGAACATGGACTCTCTTCCCCCCCAAAACTGAGCCATGCCAGAAGCTGCAACTTGAATCAAATTCTCTTTTTAAAACCCTTGCATAGAGTTTAAAACCAAAGACTTTTGTAAAACCAAGCTTGCAGCTTTTTCTGTTTCGTTTGTAAATATGATAGTGGAGGAGTACAATTAACTCATGCAGAGTTTCAAAACTACTATTAATGACTAATACTTTGCTTTGGGTTCTTATTACAGGAGCTAGAGGAAAACTGATGGAAATTCAGTTTAAACAGAAGCAATCAACTGGAAACCATAGATGAGTACTGAAAAGTGAAGACTAAGCGTTACATCCCTCCTCTCGAGCAAAATGTGCCCAATCATTGGACAGGAAGGCAGAGGGACAGGGATCTCCAGCATCTCAGACTTGCTGGGAGCATCACAGCTGCAGGACTCTGGGAGGAACTGTGGCAGCCCTAACACTGTCCCATGGAAGGGGGAAAAGAACAGCTCACCAAGCATCCCTGCGACACACTCTTCTTCACACACAGGAGGGAATTATCTTGGCTAGGATCATCCGTTCAGTAAACAGGAAAAGGAACTGGGCGTGCGGTGAGCTACACCGATGCGCATGGTCCACCATCATCTTCATCATTCCTTCCGCAGTCATTGTAGACTGCTTTTGAGCAACCCGAGCTGCCCCAACAGGCACACAGGCAATGGACATGCTGCAGGTGCAATTTTGAAGTATGTACTTAAGTTTTATCAAGATGTCTTAAAAGCCAGGGTCCTCTCAAAGCGGGGCTTGGGTAGTTTATCTCACAAAAAGCCTCTCTCCAAATGATAAGGCGCATACCCTTGTCCTAACAGCCCAGCCCAGGACCCCAGGTGCTGCTGCAAACCACCTGCAATGGCCAAACCCCAAAGACTCTGCTGTTTTCATACTGTCAGTGCTACCAGACTGCAAATCCCCCTCTGGAGTGATCTTTCTGGTGTAGAAATCATAAGCTTTGACTTTCTCCAAGTGGCCCACACGTCAGGTTTGCTCCCTGAAAATAAACAGATTTCAAAAGAATGCACTCACCCCCTCAGCACGGGATAGGGGAGGGTGTTTCTCAGGAGATTGCTGCTCACTGCCATGAAGACGTTATCTGATAATTTGAGCAGCAGGCTGGGAGAAAGGTTACTGCAAAGCCGCAGGAGTCTGGAGCGTTTGGACACTGGTACTGATCTGCCTGTTCCCAGCCGAAGTCAGCGGGAATGCCGCATGGTGACCCCACTGTGGGACATGTCCCCATGGAAAAGCTCCCTATGGGATGTGTGAAAAAATCAGCCAGGCAGAGATCTCCAGCGCTGTCTGGACTGGCCCATTTTTCACTTCCAGAAAGCTAATCTCTAGGACTTCAGGCAATTCTTGTATTTACCCGCATTCATTCAGCACTAATCCTATATTTAAAAAAAATAAAATTAACTCGTGTGTTCTCATGTAAGCAGAAATGGTGCAAGAGCCACATTCCATAAAGTGATTCAAAACGGAATTGCTAAACTACATCAAACACGCCAAACCCAAGACACTGCAAACAGAGGCACTGCTGCAAGGAGGTATTCTTTGTATCAGGGCTAGTTTGGCAGGGGAGACCAGTCCCACAGTATCTTTAAGATACGCCGGTAATTAAGCTAGTACGTTATCAGCGGTGGTCCAAACGACCACTTGTGATATGTTACGTGAAATTCCTTCACTTCTGGTGCGCTTGCTGGGCCTGGGACAGCTGGCTGTGCTCATTTGCTGTGGAGGCACAACATATGTTTTGTTTAATCAAGGAAACAATTGCTGCAGCTATTTTCATGCAACTGTTCGAGGAAGAGCTGCACTTGGGAAATCAGTCTTGTAGCGCAGTGTTCTTCCCTCCAATTTTCTTTAAATACTTTGGACGGTAACCACGGGCAATCCACTCCTTGCAACGTGTCCGCCGAGGCATGGAAAATAACTACAGACGCAGTTCTTGGGCATGTGAAGCAATACTTAAACCTATTTATGGCAAATGATAAGGAGTCAGTGTGAAGTTTAAACCACATACGGGAGGCTTTCACCCCAGAGGTAGTTTTGTAACCTTAACCCCTTTCCTTGAGAACTTAGAGCATGTGCCACCAGTTGCTACAGCTTAACCAGTTACTTCTTGTCAAGTGACTGGAGGTTCCCTGGTTATCTGTGCCTAAACTCAGTTAAGTTTAGGGTCTCTTAGTGTGTCCCTGTGAGAACAGGCAACATGAGCAGTCTTTCTAGTGAAAAAAGCAGCACACTGCAGCTGTAAGCAATATCCCATGGGTCACAAACCAGGTATACAGCGTGAATAGGAACAGAAATTGTCTGTACAGCCAGCCCATCCAGTTGATCTTGGTCACAAGGACATCTTTTCCTCCTGGCAGATGTGACAGCACGCCAACAAAAAGGAGGAGGCCGTGATGGACTTCACAGAGCATGTCCTTCAGTGGAGAAGGAGGGGTCTCAGGCAGCAGCACTGGCACTTACTTGACAATGAAGGGAAAGCAAAGCATGTCACTGCCACAGGCTTTGGCAGTTGGACATGACTTGCTCCCTGCATTTGAGCAGACAGCTCTTTACTGAGCATTTCCAAAGTATGGTTCCTGAAAGCCATTGTAGCTAAAGCGTAAACACACCTCTCTTCCCATATGGAAACTCAGCAAGTAGTAAAATATTAACATGACCAAAGCCAACCTTCTGAATTTCTATTTGCTTAGTGAGCTGTTTCTAATTGAAGGTCTTTTCCCCTGGCTCTAACAGGTCCCAGTGCAACCCCACCTCCTGGGGAGGGTTATTATAACCAGTGTGTGGTAAAAAGTGATTTCCATGGGTAAGCCCAGTCTGATGATGCGGGTTCAGACAGCTAAAGCCTCAGCAATGGGGTCACACACTAGCTACAACACAACTGTGGGGTCAAGTGTGGGAAGGGGGGAGGCCGCCAGGGCAGCTGCAGAAGAAAGCTGCTCATTGATGTCCAGCACGGGCAGCTGACAAGCTCCGTGTCCCTCCAAATGTGCTGCCACTGTACAGGCAGGGCTGAGGGCAAGGTCATCCCAGTGGACGCAGGCCGCAGTGCACAGCATTTCTGGTAGGAAAGAGTGGAAGCTTTCTCCTCATCCCACTTTGGCATTAGGGGAGGGGAGCAAAGCAGGATGGCCTGAAAAAAAACCAAACCTGTTTTGACTCGGAGCCCGCTCACAAAAGGCATTACTCACCCTGCAGACTCAGATTTTATCCAGCCCAGCAGCACATATCACTTTCTTCAGCCACTGCTCGCGGCTGGACTTTACCCCCATTTCTGATTGTTTGCAATACAATGCCAACCCAGAAAAACACATCCATCAAGTGCACTAGTATTAAAAAGGAAAAATGTTATTACCTGGAATAGTCCCCTTTAGCTTCCTACAATTGAAAAACAGTGACAGAATTAAAACATGATCTCTTCAAAAGTCCTCGATTTTCCCAGCATTGTTCACTTCCCCACTCCCACAGCTCCATGGCCAGATCCTGACCCCAGCTACGCTCCATGCAAAGCATGGAGGCTGCCTGCATGTATTCAAGAACATAACCTGGCCCTTCACACTTCCAGCTGTAGATTATCCACCTACACCATAAATAAAACAGCTTCCAGAATGGGGATGAATTTCACATTGCAAATCAAATGTCACTTTTACTGCATAAGAAGCGAAATTCAATTCTCTCTCCGGCCGACCACATCCAGCTAAAGGTCGGCTTTACAAACAGGTCAGCACTTGAGCGGAATTGTGCTCGCTCGAGATGAAAACAACCATTCAGGCAGATCAAGCCACTGCAGCTTTGCTGTAGCATTTTGTCACTGAGAAATTGNAGCATTTTAAAGGTAGAATTTTATTTCCTGCAAAATGATAAATAACCAGCATTTAAGTCCAAGTACGACAATCTCGATTAAGAGAAGGAAAACCTGACATATTTCATCATAACAGAGGTATCAAAACCATACGTTCTGAAAGACTCACAGGCATAATATAGCAACTTTTGCTACAGTATTATACTCTTTTCTTCCCAAATCTCCAGAACATATTTAAATTAAAGTGATAAATTGGACAGAAAGCTGCCAAGGACTTCCCTTGATGAGTTTTTCCTCTTTCAATTTAAAACTCCCCAAACAGACATTTCTCTCACTTGCCTACAAGGAAAAACAGCTCCCAACTTTTTTAGCTCCCTCCCCTCCCAAGTACAGAGACTAAAAACAACCCTGCATGGTTTTTTCTTCAAAAAGGGAAGAAAAAAAAAAAAACAAAAAAAAAAAACCACCACAAAAAACCATAAAGACAGTGGGGAGCTGAGCTAAAACAAGTCCAAGTTGTCAGAAAACCGACCAAATCACAGGAGGAAGAGCCGCTTACCTGCAAAATGAGGGCTGCCAACTTGAAGACGGTCTCACTCTCCACTTCAATCTGCCCCTGTCGCAGGGAAAGAGCGGGACATGAAGCCTGTGCGTCTCTGTGTGTGCACGCCCCGCACAGCCCCGCACCGCGCCGGCCCGACGGGGGCGGCTCTCGGCGCTGCG
>VXBH01004598.1:1462614-1497708 GCA_013400035.1 Rynchops niger | reverse complement strand
CCCTTTCTCCTCCCCCCAAGCCCTCCCCCCTTTTCTCCCCCTCGCGTGTTTTCTTTACAAATCTTTCTATTATTGCGTTTTGCTGGACGCTGGTTTGCGTTACCGCACCTGGCTGCACACGCCTGGGGATCTGATCCCGCACGCTGAAAAAAACCCACGGAAAACTGGCCATTGAAGCAAGGCAGCAGGGTTGAACCAGAGGTATTTTTATGGCTTGAAGCACCTCCTCAGGGCAGGGACCGCGGTTCTTTGCTGGGATGGTGGTATGCACACCCCTGATGCTAGATAAGTGATATTTATTAATCCCAAGAACAGCAGAACTAAGCTTCCTTTGCCCCACACAATCTGGATCTCAGAGCCTCTGGTTCTTTGCAAGTAAAGTGTAGTACAATGTTGAAGAAAAACTGCATGGACCCCCATGCTGTAAATCTCTTGTGTTGACCCCACTCCAAAACCAGTCCTGTCCTGACAGCGCTATGCACTTGGTGACAGTTGATAAATGCCAAAACTATACAGGGATCCTTTTTTTCTCCTGCTTGGAAGCCTAAGTACAGTCTTTCAAAGTTAGTTTCTTACAAGCAAAACCCCTGGTCTTGGTTCTATACCGGGACTAGCAGTAGCACAGGAAGAGGAAAGGAGATGCACTTACAGCTGGACTCTTTGATTATCAAAGCTACTGCACCTACTGCAGTAGATCATAGAATCATCAAATTGTTAGGGTTGGAAGGGACCTTAAAGATCATGTAAGTTCCAACCCCCTGCCACAGGCAGGGACACCTCCCACTAGATCGGGTTGCTCAGAGCTCCATCCAGCCTGGCCTTAAAAACTTCCAGGGATGGGGCTTCCACCACCTCTCTGGGCAACCCGTTCCAGTATCTCACCACCCTCATGGTGAAGAACTTCTTCCTAATATCCAGTCTGAATCACCCTGTCTCTAGTTTTAATCCACTCCCTCTAGTCCTACCATTACCTGACATCCTAAAAAGTCCCTCACCAACTTTCTTGTTGATCTTATCCATCTTCTGCCAAGTGAAGATAGTAGACGCCACGCCAGTCTCCCACCACCAAGATCCCAACGCATCCTTTGTCCCAGAATCAATGAGGGGACAGAGCAGACTGAAAGCTGAAATAGTGCCAAAACCAGGGTAGCAGGAAGATCTACAGAATTACATACAGATACAGGGAAATGACATCTCAAAAATATATAGGGCACATCTGGAGCTGAGCTAATTTACCACAGCTGCAGGTCTGGCCCACAGAGACTAAATTCAAAGGTGAACAAACAAATAATTCAATTTTCATGGAAGGGAAGTTGTTTTTTGCCAGCTTTGTCATCAATAAAACATTCCAGCAGCAGTGCTCCCCCGGGCTGCTCTGCAATGGCAGACTACAAGGAATTTCCCCTTCCCAACAGGTGTGGCAACAGCTATGCAGAAGTAGCCTCCAAAGCATTCCCAGACATATTTTATTAGAAGAGGAGGGGCACATCACAAATTAGGAGGAAGAACAAAAAAAAAAAAAAAAAAAACTCCTTCAAATTCATCCTTCCTTCAGATCTCTTTCATGTTGATGCTTAAGAGAAGAGGTAAGGATTGCAGCCCAGAAACTCTTCACGTAGGTGCAATTTTAAGGCAGTTTGTTACTTCCAGGTCTGTATCAGGTTAGTCTTTGTCATGCATATATGAGCTACCTTTTTTTAGCTGAAATTGCATCTGCTCAAACAGCCTCTGAGGCCAACTGTGGGGCAGTGGAAGGATTACGGGAGATCAGGTCATCCCAGCACCGTGCTCTGCTGCACCCGCATGAGAAAATGCCATCACAGGGAACCTCCGCTCAGCAGGAAAGACGGGCTCTAGCTCAGCAAAGCTGTACCTGCACCACAAAAATCAGGGAAAACAGGGCCAGAAGGACCTTAAAAACTCAGCAAGACTATCTCCCTGCCCCAAGGCAGAATCAGCTACATGGGCTGGTCACCTCTTACACATACAAGAAACTCATCGGGATTTAAATACCTAAATGCAATTCTCACATCAAAGGCCCTCTTTGTTACTGGCTCCAAGGAAAACTGTGTTTTCCCAAAACTGCAGCAGCGAGTCTCTGCTGAGCCATAGCAATAGCTGCTGCTGGCCTTACAGGGGTGTTTGGGGCTTAATAACCCAGCACCTCTTCACTTTTTATCTTCAAAGCACCTCACCACCATTAACTAATTAGCAATAGTAATTACGAGGCTGCTTTTCTATGTTTATTTACTTGGTCCTAAATACAAGCATTCAAGAAACTCTGGTCACTTTACTAGGCTGCTATGGCATTGCCACAAATGTTAAAAGCGATCCCACAAACCACTTCATTTAGGGTTTCAGGAGACCAGAGAGGCTGAAGGACTACTGCCTTCTTCAGGTGATGAAGTTTCAGTCCTTGCTTTCATGGCATGGGTTTGGCTGTGCCAATGTCCTCGGTTTTGAACACGTTTGCTTAGAAGCTGTGCTGAGGACCAAACAGGCAAGAAGGTCCTCCCTAACCTGACCTCTCTCAAACAAGACACCGAAGGCATCTTGACCTTCAAAGGGGACAAACAGGACATCCCAGATGCAGGGCTGCTGCCATGGCTCTCCAGCTGTTGCAAACCTCAGAACAGGGTGGACCAGTCCTAATTATTACCACGCGTCACCATACAATAACAGTGGCAGGAGACTGGAGCCGCTCCGAGGGAGGCTCTGCACCAAAAAAAACCCACCCCAAAAGGTAATCAGGAGAACCCCTACCCTTTAAAGAGGCCAAATAAAAACAACCTGAGAAGAAAATAGATGCAAGAAGGCAAAGGGACTGCCCTGAGGTTACACAGTAGCTGAGTAGCAGAGCGAGGGTTTGAAGCAAGATACTCCAAAGCCCAGCTCAGCCTTTATCTAACAGACTAATGCCGTAAGTGACACACTCTTAGACAATTCCCCTCTGAGCCTGGAATTATTTTCCATCATAATATACAGTTATTCGCCATCTGGTTCCCCAACTGGACATTGCTATAATGTAATCCAGCCCTGCTCTGGGCTGTCAAGGAGTTTGGACAGCCCTTGGCTTGACACAAATCCATATAGCGATACGTGTCACTCAGGAGCACAGGGCCATGACTATTCCCACTCCCTTATTGATTTTATAACCATCCTCCAGCCCCAAGGCCAGTGGATGGGGGTCTCTTTTCACACGACTTTAACAGCAAGGTCAGATTTCAAAAAGAGGTGGGGAAAAATGGCTGTAAGAAGGTTCATTTTCAATGCCTGTAAATTGCCAGCCCAATTTTAGCTGAGACTTCAGTGAGCAAGGGGGAAGGGGGGGGATGCGCCTAGGAGCCAGGGCAGTGACTGCTCTCGTGGCCACATGCTGAAGATGAAGATGGAAGCTTTTCCTAGATTTATCCCAAGTGGCAACAAGGTCACTAGCACGAGGTTAAGTAGATGGATGTAATTCAGATAATGGAATCTGAGACTTCTACATTTTAGATGCAAATAAGTTTAAACAGACTAGCGGGTGCAGCCCCGGGAAGGGAATGAAACTGATATTTTTCAATTAGAGTTTGCACAGGGACCAAATCATTTTAACCGATGAGACAGATTCAGCCTCTTGTGTAGCTCTCCAAAAGGCTATTGGCTTATCTAAACACTGCATTTGGTCCAGCAGATTCAGGTGGTGGCTTTTGTCGTACAAGGTTGTAGCAGATGTCCAAACCGGGTGGCAATTACTGTAGAGCAGGAATAGGTCACTATCTCTGTGACTAGAGTAAAGGACAAGTTCTGCCTTCAGTGCCCACAGGCAGAATTTAGCCCCCGATTCAGATAGGAGCTTGAGTCTTCTGCTGCATAGACATAGACTTATGAATGTGATAAAAATCACAAGCTCGGTCATGAATAGAGCAGTGAACCCTCAGTAGACACAGAGACACTAGAACTTACTGTCACAGAGATACAAGTCTGAAATCCTGATGAAAACAGAGATCAAGGGTGATGATAGTCAGATGAGCATTAACTGTGCTAAGCAAATCTTTAGACTGTAAGCTTAGATTAAAGCAGATTAAAAAAAAAAGCAAGCAACACACAGGAACTGTCATCTTTAACTCTGTAGAGCCAGAGCAGGAAATGAAAACTGATACAGTTTGTTCAAAGCACACATAACCTCCAGAGGTTAAAGACTAACAAAAACATCTCACATGGAGATTTGAGAATTAAGATACTAATCAACCTCTTCCCTCAAACCAAACCCTTTAAAAAAATTTATATTAACCAAAGATGCCCCCAAATGTACACACACTATGACTGAATAGCCTGCAGACAGCCACAATATCGTACATAATTACTTGTGATGACTGAAAGGTGTTTAAAAAAAGCCGAGAGAAAGAAGGGTGCAATTAGGCAGAGGGAAAGGAAGGATCCAAATGCGTACAACACGATGTTCAAACCGGTGGGAAGCAATTAGCTGGGTGTGGACGCAGCACGAGTGAAGAAATCAATGCCTGCACCTGTGCCCTTACCCAGCACCACCGTGACATCCCACAAGAGATCCCATCACCCCCGCCACGTGTCCCGACAGCCAGAGGAAGCAGAGGCAGGTCTCTGCAGTGCAGAAAGCTTAACAGCTTTTCAGCGTTGGAGGTTTTTTTTTTTGGGAGCAGAGGCTGCACAAAGGTGGCCTAAGCTCCTGGGATGGGCTGGGGAGGGGAGGGGTTGTTGGCCACAACTTGTTACACAACACAGGCTGAGCAGCACAGGAGGAACTAGGTCAGGCAATTCAACAACTCGCTCTGTCGGCATGGCTGTGCTGGGTAATTATACTAAGGAGGCAAACAATGGCAGCAAACGAATAACCCTCCAACTTTAAAGCACCCATAGCAGTTACCGGCATTCACACCTACATCTCAATCCCTGTGGTGTCACCTGCTGTTCACGCTGCCCTGGTGATGCACCAAACACCCCAACCCATTCCCTTCTACATCAGGAACTCCAAACTTTATTTGGCATCTCAGCTGGGATCAGTTTCCCAAAGACAGAAACACCAGTCAGAAAAAGCACAGCAAAGCAAGCGTCCGCCTGCAGCACATCGTGGGGGGGGAAGTAAAGCACTAAACCAGCAGGAGACACAGAATACGAGCCCTTCTAAGACCAAGTTAAAGGCTGGTCCTTCTGACCTTCCTCAAAAGGGCACTTCAGATTTGCACTCATGCTGCATCTACCCCACAGGGAGCACAGCCTGGATGGCTCAGGAGGCCTCACAGCTGCTTCACAGCATGTAGATGGTCCATGACATCTTCCATTTCATCCACTAAGCCCTACAGCCCTTCCTACCGACATGAGGGAGCCTGACCTGAGGCCAAACACAGCTCAGTGCATGTGCAGTGGACACCATGGTTCTCTCCTGGTTGCTTCCCACCTCAGCCGCTGAGGCCAACCCAGCCAAAAGAAAAGCTGGTAGTGCTTCATGGTGAGCAAAAACTTCAGGTTTTTCTGTTACACCCTTTATTTTGCTGTCTCTGCCACCCACCCTCATCCATCTCCTTTGCTTGCATTTTGTGCTTTAGCCAACACTTAAATGAAACTCCAGGGACAGCAGGAGCTACCGAGACTTGTCTACACTGTTCTGTGTAACAGGAGCACATTTAGTTCTGCCCTTCTTGCATTAATATAAGACTAAAAGCAGAGAATGGGGGAAGGACATAAAGGACTTCCCTGTTTGCAAGGCAGGGTATATGGCAAGCGTCATTAGACCCAACATATAATCACAGCCTTTCGCTTTCCTACCGCAGCACCACAGTGAGATACCCAACACACACCAACAACAGAACTAGCTGAACTGTCACAGCATCCTGTGGTCAGGAGATCAAAGGTGCAAACCTCTCCATTGCAATTAACGCTTGTAGTTAGACCCAGGAGGAGATCACTGCGTCAAGAGATGCAAGGTATGAAACTGGCTGCAAACCAGTTAAACCTCCTATGCAATGGGCCAGCCCAGCTAGGACGCAACCTACGCCTCCCCTGGCAAGGACCTCAACAGGTCCCTGGGGCACCATCAGTCTTTACAGCAGGCAGCCTTGAACCAGACTCAGCTGCTCTCAGAGGTGCTCTGTAGAGTCCCTTGACTATACCCACACCATGGCCAAGTCCTTCCCCAAGCCACCATCACAGCCCCATGCGAGTAGGGAATCCCCATGGAGATCTGCCAGCTTACATCAGCATGGGGGTCCTACCTCCTCCTGGCACATTTTGCTCACAGGCATAACTATGCTCCATCCTTCTCATCTGCTCACATGATGCTGGGGGATTTGGGCCAGGGAGGTGGCTGCCAGCACCCATGGAAGACAGCAGCCCTGAAGGTGCAGAAGGCCAGCTGGTCTTCCTGATCCTCATCCTGGACTTTGCACATGCTGTCTGCGGAAGCAGAACAGCAAAGACAGGCAACGGCTAGAGCACAGTTTAACAACCTTGGCTAGGATCAGACTACACAGTGTTACAAGGCTACATGGGAACTCTCCCCTTTCCCTAGAGATGGGGGAGAGTTAGGAAATATCTGTTATAAAACTTTCGAGAGCTCTCTGATATATGACCGCTTTGCTCTGCACGAGCTGGAAGCCAGCCAGGCTTTATGCTCACACCAGGGGTCCTTTTCAACAGCTCTTCTTGGTAAGCACTGGTCTTCAGGCTGCCAAGTGCTCACAAGCATTGCTGTTCATGAAGCTACCATGGTCACAACGTCCTCTGAAAACTTCCATTTCCTTTAACATTGTTCTTTTTCTAAAGCAATTCTTGCAAGTCCTTGAAACAAANATATTTTAAGGACTGGCAGAGAGTCAACCGTATGGCTGCAGAGCTATATGGAGGTTAGCTCTAATGCATAATAAACTTGACAGTGCTTCGCTAGCCAAGTAGGGTGTTATTTTTCCAAACTTGGCTGTTTTGAAGAAAAGACTAATTTATCTTTCCAAATTTATCATCAACGTGTGTGTGACCAGTTCCAACCCACCTCCTTAAAAGTATCCCAACTATGGTCATGGGCTGTGAAATAACACACTGAACATGTTACAAAGCTCCCCTATCCCTGTGCAAACACATCAATTCTGAGATACTCATTTCACCTGAAACTAAGTGCTAGGTTTCCACTATTTTAAATTCCAGCTGTACAGAAGATTTTAGAGATGGCTATAAATCTAAACCCAGCTCCTTACATTCAGTGACAGGAAAGAAAGCTTTTAAATTGAAGTTGTCACCAGTAAAGGTTTTCAGGCAGCAGTTCTCAAAGCCTTGAAAAGAGAGGCATGTAAGAAGACAGAGCCCAGACATACACAAAGCCTCCTTCCAACCATTGCATTCTCCCACAATACATGTAGATGAACAAGCTTATAACTAAGTCAACTGGGAGGCCCTTCCACAGACCCAGAGATCTAAGTTTTACCAGCTCCTACCTCCTGCTTGGTGGCCCAAGCTGTTCCCAGCAGTGGATGTGGCTTCTCCAAGCTCCAGCCCAAAGAGCTGGAGAGCAGGAGCCAGGCAGCTGGCTGGACCATACAGGACCGAGAGGGCCTGGGGATTGCAGCATCAGACCGGGGCCGGGGGGGGGAAATGGGCAGCTCAACATGAAAGGAGGGTATGGCGAGAGCACTGGCCACATTTGTGCTATTGGCTGAAGGCCAAGGTTTACGCACGCATGATCAGCGAGGAAACACCAGGTGCTCTTATGAGCGTAAGAGCAAATGTTGCATTATATGCGAGAAGACAGGGGGAGGGCAAGCAAATGCTCAATGGGCCACGTTGGCAAATCTAACACAGAAGGTTTATTCTCCAGGCCTGTACAGCAGTGTTACATTACACACTGCAGAAGGAAGATACCGGTGCTGATGCAGTGGTGGGTTAAGATGGGGATAAGACAGGGTGCAGTGGAAAGAAGCAGCCATGGATGCCTTGTGCTCAGTGCACAGTGACTCTTTGCTCCGGGTGCAGAACTGTAATGCTGCTAAAACACGATTCGCAAAAGTAAAAATAAGGTCTCAGCCCTCTTGTGCTTTGGGCAAAGGGGATGCCCCCCCCCGCCACCGTCTCCCCAGCTGCTCGCAGGGGACGAGGACAAGGCAGAGAGGGGGACTGCGCCGAGAACAACACAGGTCACAGAGGATGCATAAACCTAGTGCGGGGCAGCAAAGGTCCCAGAGGCACAAAGGAGCTTTGACTGTATAGAAGAGCACGGAGGTGGGGGAGTGGGTGGGGAGTAGAAAGAAATACATTTTTGGCAGCAGAGATTTTATTGTCTGTTCGCCCCTCCCTTGCCAAAATGTCTACAGAAATTGCAAAATGCACAAGCCCCAGATTCCCCCAACTCTTGGCAGAGGAAGGTGGTGCCCGATTTGCAGAAAGGAGCAGAGAGACTTGCAGGAAGGAATGTGGAGTTGAAAGGTGAGGAAGAGCAGGGCAGCTCTGTGCTACAGAGCTTTGTAATATATTATAGAATTAATAATTAATATATTTGATATGTTATATTATTTATTCTGAATTTTTATTTGGTTGGGAGCAAAAACCTCTCTGGAGTCATTTGGGACAAGATGGCCAACACACTGCTCAGCAGCTCCATCCTAAACCCAGAGATGCCAGACTTCAGTAGGGAGGTACTGTTCTCTGAGTAGGTACAGCCATTTCCAGGATTTCACACACAGGATTGCCTGCAGATCTCTCAAAGATTACTGTAAATACATTTATGATGCAGCCCCTGAACCTGGTAAGCCACAGATAAATCCCCTCCAGAGGGGGGACTGGCATGAAGCTTTGCCAACGCACCGGCTGTATTTGCCCAAGCCTTCAGCTGGCTCTTGTGGCGCATCCCTACATGCTGGCAGGAGCCCAGACACAGCATCTTGCATACAGGGCAACATCACCCGCTCATCCTCTGATCAGGAAAGCATCATTTGCCTTTAAAGCGCAGGTACCTATACACTGCTGTGCTGTCAACACATGCCAGTGCTCAGGAACATCAAAAGAACACAAACACAAACTCCTTCAAGCATAAGGTCTCTGCACCGCCCTGGGATTTGTGCTTTTCACACACTGTGTCCCCTATGGGGAACAAGGTACCATGAAAACTTTGGAAACAGCGTTGTGAAAGCAAACAACACAACTGGCTTTTAAACAATCTTATCCAGGCAGGTCTTCTCACACCCCAGGTATTGCAGCATTTATCCTCTGAGCCACATTCCCAGCCCACACAGAGAGAAGCTTCACGTGAAGATCCAGGTTAGGACACAGCCTCACTGTAGGGCATCCTCCAGCACACTCTGTGCATTGAGGAGCATCCCTGAGCTCTGGGCTGGGGATAGGTTGCTGCTTTCTGAGGCACTGGCATTTCCTCACTCCATGAATGCAGCAAGAAGAAAAGAAAAAAAAAGGAAAAATAAAGAAAAACTAAGTTGAGGCAGGTTTAACCTCCTGGAGCTAGATTAACGACTGAGAAATGCCAGGGAACATTCCTCGCTGTCATCAGCGAGCATCAGCCACTTTGCTTCACCAGAGCTGGGGATCTTCTCGTATTCACTTCACACACTACTTGAAACCTAACGACTGACCATAAGCTTACCAAGTAGGGTAATTTATTTTTTTAAAAGACTTAATTTGAAGGTCAAAAGCCACTGGACCAAAGTCACCTTGAAAGTAAATAACCTGGCTTCTGCTGAAGCCGGGCTGTGAAGCCACCCAAGCACAGAAAGCGCTGCAGGCAGGGCAGGAGCTCTCGCCTGTCCTTACACGTGGAACCACTGGGCGCTGCCCGCAGAGATCCTGCTCGCAGGAGGAAGCGATGCTCCCGTCCCTCCGCTGCCCACAGAAACTGGACATGACAAAAAACCTTCTCTGCTTCTGGCAGTTCTGCTTTCAGGAACGGGGAAGCCGGCACTTTGGGTTGCTGCCAATTAGATCACACACCTTGCAAACCGGGGCGGGGGGGATGGAAATACGAACCAGCCTTCGTTCAAACCTCTCCCAGCTCCCAAAGCCCTGAACTCAACTAGATGATGGACAGTCTGCTTATTGCAGCACTCCATGCATCACCAGCGCTTCTCGTGCTATCAGCACTTCATGTCAGTAATATGAAGTTATGCTGCTTGGATAATAATATTTATCAAGGCCAGAAGTGACTCCTTATTGGTTTGATGACACGCGTGTCTATGATCAGTGAGGGAGGGTTTTTTTATGGTTCTCTTTGCATTCTCTTATGCTTTATGCATATACATGAACACATATACTTGCACCAAATGTTTTGATGTTGACAGCATTTGTTTCAATAGCAGTGGCATTTTTCACATTCCATCTAAAACCAAACCCATTTTCCAATTCCAAAATTATTTGCGCTGTTTAAAGCGCTCCATTTTTCCCTGAAAGGATGACGAGTTGCCATGACCCTTCATTTCAAATGGCAGATGTGCCAAACGGAGATTTGCTTTTTATTAATCTTAACCAGCAAGGCCCCAAAGTTCTTCAAACATCTTTAGAACTTCAGCATGCTGTAAAAAGGCCCCAATTTGCTCCACTCTTCCAGAAAGCAATTCCTGTACAAAGCACAGTCACAACTTTGCCATTAACCACTTTCACATCAGGTTTCTGATCCCACCATAAAATAACAAATACTGGATACCGAATAAGAATCTCTGAAATATGAAGCATACTAAAGGTAAAAACTTTGTCTGGCTACACTGAGCTCCACCACCAGCTAATGATACGGGATTGTTTTCCAAGAAAAGGTTGTAAGAACCAAGTGACCCCTTTAAACTGATTGAACCTAAAGAAAAAAAAAAAAAAAAAAAAAACACACACCAAAAAACCAGAGGCCCGAGTTTGACATTAACCGGAAAATTCCAGAAACATCAGGTATTGCTAAAGAGAAGTTCATTGAACTGCAGCTGCTAACAGGGCATGACAAAGGTGGCTGCCACACCATCCTTTTTTCAGCCCAAGATGAATCTGTAGCAGATCAACCTTATTTATTTATTTAAGATTTTGGCTACCATATCATGAAGTAACTTTTAAAGGTATGTTCTACCAATTCACACATTTCAAGAAAACAGTGGAAGCTTCTTAAGCAGAGGGTAAATGTTAAAAGTATTTTAATAACTTGTTTTGATTACTACTTCATAGCGTTTATTACTTTACTACTACACTGAATTAAGGCTGGAAATCAGGGAACAAGGAGCCAAGTCCACAGCGTAGGACTTTCCTCACAAAGCTTTTGTTCTTGAGACAAGTTTGACTTGAAATCAGTAAAAAGTTTCTTGCCTGAAGTATTTACTATGCAGTGTATAGAAGGATATGCCACTGAGACAGACCCTACCTGTGAAGTTACAACCCAAATTTCAAAGCATTTGAGTACTTAAGACTTATTCTAGTGCAGTGAGCACACAGTGAGGCTGCGAAAACAGGACAAAAGCCATCATCATCCTTATCCGTTTGCTTGGAGCATCAGCGTTTAAGTGAAGGAGAGAAAGCACATTGAGGTTTTAATACTTCAATAAGATCTAAAAATTAGATGCAGCCCCTAGTGAGTTTGCAGGACTGTGTAGGCGGCAGAGGAGCACAATAAGGAGCTCCAAAGGAACGCTGGGGCTTACCTGGTGCACACAGGACTTGGCATTCAGAAAGAACAGCTCGACCGTAGTTTTGTCTTTGAGAAAGGAAATGCTTTCAATGTAGAACCTGAAAATTAAAAAAAACAAAAACAAAAAAAACCCAAACAGTTACTTTCTTGAATAGGTTTCATCTTCCTCCCAAATCATTTTATTTCCTCAATGTTTTGTTCTCTAGTAATAAAATAGCACAGAGGAACTATGAGCTACTGCACTTAATTTCCTGCCCATTAGGAGGGAACAAGCGGAAAAATCACAGGCTGACAGCACACAGGGAATAGCAAACTCCTTGCTCACTAGATCGTAGATATCTGATGACTTTTCCATCTCACTTGAAAACCCTGTCAAACGTTAAAGCAGCAAAGCCCATCCCTCCTATGAAGATAAAAATACAGTGGAAAAGGTGACTCCAAACAGCATCTTGCAGGTTGGAAAGCTGGCCCAGCACTAATGATCATCCTACTGATGATGAAAGGCCTAGAACAAATGGTTTACATGGAAGGGCTGCAAACTGGCTCAGCCTTGCAGGTACCACTCCATGGAGCTTTCTCTGCCTTCCTCCCCAGCCTCTTCTTCCGAGTGCATCACAGAGGCACTACCAACAAAAGCAATCCCATTACTGGTTACTCTGGCCCAGCTAAAGCCAGCAGATGGGTCCCAGTTTGTTACAGAACTACACCAAACATCACGTATGCTGCTGTCACTCTGAAAAATTGCACACAACCCATTTATGCGCTTCTGACTCACTTGGGGCATCAAACCAAACAGCACTGAGATGCATTAAATGGTGCAGAGAAAACACTCTATAGTCTGAGAAGCGTAGAACTGCCAAGTCAGTTTAAAAAGAGACAAATTTGTGTGAAGGCGGTCCTGTCAGTCCTCCTTTAGCTGGATCTGAAAGCGGGATAGCTGTGCTCCCGCTCCTTACGGAGATGAAGTTGGGTCCAGACTCTCCTACCTGATGCCAGACAGCAGGTATGTTTTTTTCCCAGCCAAGAAAAGACTTGGGCCACCACCATCACTGCCCCAGCAGTGCAGGCCACACTGGGGCTTCTCAGTACCTTGCCTTTGCTAGCAGGAGGGTTGGATGGCCAACACAGGGCACGCAGCCCACTGTGTTTATCAGAACCAGGCCAATCCCTGCCACAGTTCCATGGTGATCCTAAGGCTCCTCACAGCCTCAAGCTCCAGCCACTGATCTCTTGATGAAGACGATTTGCAAGACACTGGAAGAAGTCCCCAGCAGCAGCACGGAGCGCATGGCAGGAAGCAGTAAAGCTAGCACCTGCCACATGTGTTAGGAATGTATGCAGTATTTAGGTTGTGACTTGAGACAAGCAATACATTAAACAGTAATTGTTTTAATATTTCGCATTCCTACAGCATGTTCCATCAAATTAAAGTGCTCCCCAGAACGCCTCTGCAGGATAAGGAGATAATTTACCCACGTTACAGGCACGCAGCCTGTCCAAGGGGCAGACTCAAGCCCAGCAGCCTGCCCCAGACTTTTGAAAGGCTATTTTACATTTCCATGACTCACCTTTCACCAAGAACTGTAGGAACCACAGGTATTTCCACCCTCTCTTGACACCCAATGTAATTAACTTTTTTCTTCAACAGCTTTGCTAGACTTCACTTTAAGTATACTTGAGTGTTTCTCTCCAAAAATGCAGAGCACCAGAGGGCAGGAGCCTCACTCTTCATCCTTTCCCAACCTGCTGCCAGACCAGCCCTCACAGCATAGACCTTCCTCAGCCTGCTAAAGCCTTCGGCTTTAGCCTTTTTTGCTCCCTCCGCTGCACCAAAACGGTGATTTTTTCCTCAACAAATGACCTCATTTGCACTTGCAGTTTCTTTCAACTAAGAGACAGACGTGGCTGACATCCTCACAAGCAGGATAGTACCTCCAGCTCTGCAGAGAGGTAGCTCTAGTCACTGCTGGTACAGAGTATGGATTGAGGGAGAGGGCACTGGGGAGGTGCTGCCCCTGCCCCAACCAGGGGTGCGTGCTCTCTCTCTTCTGTGGTACAAGCTGTACGCCTTTATCACCACAGTACAGATGGGGAACACTGGACCACAGAGATAAGGATGCTCAGGGGATGACAGGCATGTTAGGGAACACCATAAAGTACATATTCTGCTTTTATTTCTGATGCTGTCAGCATCTTTGAAACTAGAATGACACTTTTGTAAGTCCTAAATCTGCATGTCCTACATCTATAAATCCTAAACCAGCTACATGTACTATATGAAAACTCACCTGACTGGATTGATTTTATGCCAGCTGAAGAAAAATAATTAAAGCCTGAAAGGATTTATCGTGTGTTTCCTTACTGAACGACAGGAGTTCAGGGCTGGGGAGCTGTGAACAAAAGGAGGGTCATAACCAGGTATCTGGAAATGCCCCCATTTCCAGTATTGCTGCTGGAAACTGTCTGGCACAGTGCTAAAAGTTACTGAGAATTAATGCTGTTGCACATTTGCCACTTGCTATGAGAAGAGCAGCTCGGTGCCCTGCCTCCTTATACTTGCCCACCCCCTCCATGCCACTTGCCCCACGCCTGACTACGCTTTTCTGTTCAACCCACAGGCACACACAGCTACAACTGTGTATTCAGCTGCTCTCAAGGGAGTTTAATTAAGGAATAGGCTATGACAAGGCAAATGTGTTCACACGAGATAAGTGTCTAAACTAACCACCCAAGGCACAGGCTGTAGCAAGGCCACCAAGGCATAGAAACAAAGGCCTGGGGTCGCTCACTTATCCAAAAAGTTGTAACAAAGTAGAGTGCCACAGGTTTTGAGGTGGCTTTTCTACTGGAATAGTTATTTTCTACAGATCAGAGTGTTTCTATATTGCTAGTTATTTCTGTACCCTGCTCCTCACTCACTTCCCACCTCCTTGGCTCCTAATTGCTTGGTTTGGATCTCATGACCCTGGAGTAGCCAGGCTGAAAAACAGCCTCTAGAAGTCATTCTTTCCAAGCCCACTCCTCACACATGAGCTCTTGCCCAGGTCTCTGAACAGCCTGTCCTGTAGAGGACCATCTTGCAACAGAGAGGGCCAAAGTGACCATCACGAGCCAACAGCATTAATCCCAACCAAAGAGATGCTCAAGGCATATGATCACCTTCACAGCTTTCTTGGGCACTCAGATTTAGCCTCCCAGATGCTCAAATACAGTGAATATATTGAAGAGCCCATCATCCCTTTTAAAATGGATTTTTCCTTTCTTTTAAAAGTGGAGAAGGGAAGAGCAGCTCTGAACTCCATCACAGATAAGCACGTGTTCAGCAAAAACAAAGTGCTGCTTGTTTGAATGGTTCCCTCAATGGCCAGGGTGCAGAGGACATGGCAAGATGACAGTGCCAACCGACCCAACTACACTAGAGGCTCTGCCTTGGAAGCACTTCAAATAATTAAGCACACAAGGCATAAATTGACTGAGATATGAAGAGCGAATGAGGTCAGTCTGCTCTCATTCTCCTCATAGGCTGCAAGGAAAACAAAAACTCCAAACAATATTAAGAATATGATGCTTAGTCTTTCCTGCCAGCACAGCTCTGTCTCGTAGGACATGGTTTTTTTCAGGCCCTTAACCAGCAGAGCTTTGCCAGAAAAAGCCCTGAAGCAATGCAATTACATTGGCCAAAATCATCACTTTGCCAGGGATTTTATTCTCTCCTGGGGACTGGCTTAAACTGTGTGAGCAAAGAAGCCATCAGCAATCCCTTTCAAGTAGAGACAACCCTTAAGTAAACATAAAATGACGAAAAAGTATAATTGTTTAAACAAACCATATTAAAATTTAGCACTATTAAAGATAAGTCAGGCAAAGGAGATCTTTAAAATATGGGGTTTTAAAGGAAAAAAACCCAAACAAATTAGGAACAATGTCCTAGTAACAGTTTAAGAAGTAGCAGGTTCCAAATGACTTTTTTTTGGTAGTTAGATACAAAAGAGAGCAGCATTTATCCAGCACCTAATCTCCTTCTAAAAATAATACATCGCTTTGACATTTATTTCCTTTATCAAATTCATAATCAGTTCTTTTAAACAAAAACCTCTGGCAATAAACAAACCCAAGTGGCAATGTTTTCTTTGTGGAAACAATTACTCACCTAACAGCGAAGTACAAAGTTGCCGGGCCCGGTTTCTTGGGCAAGTCATGGTCCAGGACTCGGTGATCCAGCTGCAGCCAGACGCTCTGACCTCTGCGGAAACAGGTTGGGGAGGTGGTTAAAAACCGTGATGGGAAATACAGAAACAGGCTCTTTTCAGTGCTTGTGCTCACACCAAGTGTTACTTTAAAAAGTGCTAGATTCAGCTCTGAGGCAGGCAAACATCCCATCCAATTATTTCCTTTTTTCCTAACTTTGAGATTTTGATGCAATTCACTTCTGGACATTAGGGAATGCTCTTTGCAATCACATTTTTAGCTGCAGCACAAAAGTCACAGCACCCAGAAAAACTAAATATTATTGAAATGCTCTCCTTTGCTAGAAATGGGGATGCTTCCATTGAATTCTCACGGCTAGCGGGGGGATCTGATCAGCAGCAGAGGCTGGATGTTTGCCTGTAGCAGAAGTGTTCTGCACCGTCCCCAGTCCCAGCAAGACAAGAATCCCCATTTCAGGGCAGAGAGATGTACCACTGGCACACTCATTTAATGAGGCAGGTGTCTAAAACACAGTTCTCTGCAGCAGCTTCTCCGACTGAAATGAGAAGGAAGCCAGAAATAAAACTAAAATCATCCAAACCCCAATAACCTCCCTGAGGACCCTGGGGCGCAGGGGGAGAGCAGGAAGCTGTGGCTGCCCCGAAAGGCTGGGGCATGGGTGCCCTCCAGAGGCCACAGACTACCTCTGAACACCCAGCCCAGCCCCATACACCCAACGCGCAGCCTCTGGATCCCCACTGGCATTTCTGGGGATGGCAACAGCTTTTAGGTAATCCCCTGGCAGCACTTTAAAGCTCACCATGAGGGAGCGCCAGCAACCAAAAACCTCCAGAAGAATTTCATGGCAGCTCTTCTGGGGCGGGGGGTGGGGGAAATAAGCCAAGTACAAACAGCATCCTTAAGGGATTTGCAGAAAAGCTAGAAGAAAAGTATTTTCCAGCATTGAAAGGACAAGGATGTGGCGAAAATATTCTAGGGAGAGCCCAAGATGAGAGTGGCTGGTAAAAATAACACACCCCTGCAGTCAGGGCCCCAGAGCAAGTGGCTCCTACCAGCTCCGTACACACCAGCCCTTTCCCTGGGGCCAGGAACTGCCTTGGCCAGGGCCCCAAACACGGCTTCGATGTGGTTTGTAGGAGAAGGCTTCCAT
The DNA here is from genome assembly GCA_013400035.1 of Rynchops niger. NCBI lineage: Eukaryota > Metazoa > Chordata > Aves > Charadriiformes > Laridae > Rynchops > Rynchops niger. The sequence goes on along the minus strand of VXBH01004598.1, from coordinate 1,480,741 downwards.
CCAGGACACCGTAAAAAGCAACAATGGAGAGCAGCAGGGACCAATATTATTCCCATTAGACAAGAAGAGGTTTATTTAGGGGCTGCATTAATGCACAACTTCACTTCCCCACTGCCCTGCTCCAGCTCTTTGGGGAGCTGAAGGTGACTCTTCTGGAGACCCTGGTCCTGCCTGTGGGCTTTGGTCCTGCACCCAGCCAGCATGGGGAAGCATTTCAGCACAATGCTGCCAGATGAGTCTAAAACACCAGCTGAGATTTCAGTTAACCCAGCCGACTCCGGGTTAATGCCATGGAAGCAGGTTTCCCACGGCACTCCTGAGCCTGGCCACGGCATCTCATCCAGCCTGGCAGCAACCGCTGGCAGAAGGTGGCAGGGAAGGGGCATTGTCAGTGACATGCTGCACCCAACATCGGCGCATACTTGCATTGGTCCAGCTGCCGGGAAGGGAGGGTTGAGCATTTTGAGCATTTGCTGCTTTTGCAGCTCTTTCTGGTAGTCTGCGGAACAGCTTAGGTATCTAAAAGCAATAGGGAAGCTAGAGGGAAAGCTGTTTATGAGAAGGACTAACTTCATATTTCACTGCTGTTAGGGAAGTTTGGGTTTTAAAGACTCAATAATGCATTTGAGATCAAAGTGCAAAGCAATAGGAGCAATTCATTTTGAAAATAAACGCAAGAGCTTTTGGTTGCTGCTAAAAGCACAGAGTAGGAAAGCTGAGGGTGTTCACGTGGGAAATTAATGCTGAATCAATTTTTTCCACTTTCTGAGACAAACATGAGAAGTGAAAGCATCAGGGATGTATTTTACAAGTATTCTCTGGTTTGTGCCCAGAAGATATTTTCCAAATATTTTCTCTTCTGTGCCTTCCCCTTTCCTCAGCTAAATAGCACAAGGACAAGGTAGGAAATCTTTCTCCTTCAAAAGAAAAAGTCATTTTTCCATCACACAGAGGAGGGATAAGGTTTCACATTGCAATAATCACACAGCTGTTCAAAATAAATGAACATACTTACGTGTCATCTATAAATGTTATCCCAAAATACTCCTTTTCTTTCAGGTTGAAGTGTGAAGCCACCAGATCCAGTAACTCCCGAGACAAAAGTTTGGGCTATTGAAAGAATAAAAGTTATTTAATGCATTTCAGTCCAGGTTTTTCCATATATAATAAAGATTTGCACTGCAAATACTGACAGTTAAGCACACACAGCCAAGTTAAACCCCTGTTGTACAACTCAATACAGAAGTGGCTCCATCAGACTCGGGGCAGTCGGATACGATGTCTCCGTGGAGCTGCAGGACACGCAGAGCACAGAGAGGAAATTATGTACTTAACCCACCACATCAAGCTCAAGCGCACGGACCAACTGCTGCTTTCCTCTTTCTGGGGAGAAATGTGGAAGCTCAGGCTTTCCTGCACTTACAGCAGGAGGGATTTTTCAACAAAGAAAATATTACGTACTGGAGGATCTCATGCTTTGGGTTCTGTTATGGGAAGAAAACACATCACACAAAATACCGACTTTTCTTCCCTTCTGAATTACAAAAAGCACCACCAAGAGATGTGCATTTAATATATTTTATGAATTTTGGGAAAAACAGATGAAAAGCTGAATGCAGAACTGATGGCAGATAATCTGCCCACTGTGCACCAATGTCCAAAGGAAACACTCCCGCTGTCTGAGGAGGGACAGGAGGGACGTGCGTGCCTGAACTCATACCCATTTCTTCCACTTCTATGAGTTGCTCCAGTAAGAGATACAACTTTTCTTCAAACGTTGCTTATGCGTCAGTCCCCGGCAATAGCACCGCTAAAGAAAATAAGCGGAGAGATCTGGCACCGTGCTACCAGTACCCAAAAAAAGCGGGGTCTTTACCTGAACCAGCAGCTCCAAGTTCCTGTCATCGAGGAGGTGCACCTGGCAGTGCCGGCCCTCTGTCATCTGCAAAGACAGCAACACAGCCCCTGAGGGACAGCAGGACCTTTCCTGGCTTGCACTGGCCCACCTGTGGCTCAGGGGAAGGACAGTGCGTAGCAAGCATTTAATCTGCACTGATAAGGGAATCTGCTCCATCCTTCTCCAAGGACTCTGTCTGGGGAGCTGCCTCAGCACTCTCCGCTCCCATCAACTTCAAGCCAGAATGAAGGGTGCTTCGCAGCGCTCAGGACCAGGTAAAAGCGGCTGTGAGAATTTAATTTGAGGATGAAGCAGCCTGGCTAGTACCATAGCCACTTCAGCAACGGCCTTTTGCTCCGGTGAGGAGCAGAGATGACCAGGGACCCATGAAACCCCCATCTATCCAGCCCTCCCTGCAGATGATGCCCAGATTCGTCTGTTGACAGAGGACCTGGTCTCTAGTCAGGATGGAGTGACTACCAGCACATTAATGCTCTCCTTTGGATAACTTCTCACAATCATTACAAACCATTGCCTCCATAGGATTCTCATATAGGTGGTTGCACATGCCAAGACAGGTGCTTGAAGTGAACGACTAAGAACAGGATGAGCTTTGCAACCTTTGACATTGTATCTGGACCACTTACTTCGTATCGCATTTATCTCTTAGAAAAGATGCATCGTTCTCTAAGCGGACAGCTATTCAGAAATAACTGCACATTAGGCCCTTTTAATATCTGCCCTTTGAAATCTAATGCATTTCCACGAAAGATTTTGCATTATTTAAAATTTGTTCTAATTATGGACCTCTTGCTGTCTTTGTCGAGGACCAGCTTCGTAGCGCTCTCTGGACGAGAGAGCTGGTGAAGGAAACCTGGCTTTTATATTTATTCTCCCAGCTTCAGGGTAACTCATTTTCCTGACAGCAGAAGCTTCTCGTGGACTATAAATTCTGAGCTGTGAGCAGAGGCTGAGGGTGGTTTGCTTAGGTAGGTGCTCCCGGAGGGATTAAACAGCAACACACAACTGTTTCTCCTTTCACATCCCTCTGGCTCTGCAGGGATGGGGACAAGGACAGGCTGAGCTCTGCTGCCACCAGCAGCCCCTCATCACCTCCTGCCCCAGGATGCTGCACATCCAAACCTTATAAGACTTAAAAATAAATACAATTTATACCTGATTGCAGTATAACTGAAAAGAGGCCTCCCGCCTCCCCCTGGGGCTGCCCCCGTTTCAATGCCCGGCTGTTTGCACAGCGAGGGCTGCCGAGACACAGCCTCTTCTGTCACCAGACAGCCGCAAGAAGCCAAATTAACAAAGCTTTATTGTTACAACTAATTGAGCTCATTTTGACCAAAACCCAGGAGGGAGTCCTCTCCTAAGGAGCTCTGCAAACAGGTCAGAGACGAGCATCTGCGGGCACAACTCTGTCTCATGTCTAGGAAGACACAGTTATGGCATCCGTGGCAACCAGCACTGGCAACTGGTGGCACCAACCAAACACGTATCATCACATTGCTCATCAAAACAGCAATACTGATAGAAGGACCATTTGCAGAGTGAGTCTAACTGGAAGAAACCCCTTCCTTTTAATTTCTCCTACTGCTGTGAATATGAATTTGTACAGCAGTGCCAGATGAAGAGTGACCTGCTGTGCATGCAGGGGTGCAAAGCAGAGACTGCACCATTGTGGACGTGGCAGTGATGTCCCCTGTGCAAACCACGGCCTCACCCCATGGTGCTGCACCCCCAGCAGGCATCAGCCCAAAGCTGCACCAGCCCCAGGCCCGTGCTCCTAGCAGGGTACCACCTTCCAGCACTTTATCCTTCAGCTTTTGGGAGCAAAGCTGCAGCATCCCCATTCCAGCTTCCAGCGCGCTCCCTGCCATTCATCCACTCATCCAACACACCACTTGGAGCCCTCAAATCCATTACGATCTGATCACAGGTCCATTTGTTCCCAAGAGCTTCAGGTCTGCCACCTCACCATCATAAATAAGTTGCATGTTACCATCAATTAATCACGTCATCAGCACACCCTTCAAGGTGGTGCATATTTCTGGCTCTGACATACTGTTACCAATCTGTCCCTGTTGCGAACTGTCTGACCCAATAGTGTTTTTAAATCATTCCCCATCTGTTGCTCTGAGATAGCACAAGGGTTGCCATTATTTAATTGCTAGCTGCTTTAGCTTTCACCCAGTGAAATCACATTAATCACTTCTGACTGTTTTAATTGCCTCAGTTTTCTATTGTTAAGTAAAAAAGGTTTCTATTATAGCAAACACCTCCACAAAGCCTTTTGCTGAGGAGAAAGGAAGGTTGCAGAGAAGATTAAAACATAAAAAGAAATACCAACCATAATCTGTGCTTCTATTCAGCTATTGAAAGTAATTGCAAAGCACCTTAGAAGTAATTAAACCTCCTGACACCCCTGAAGATAGGCAAGATATAGTTATCCCTGATTTTATTGATGAGAAAATATAAGGACACAAGTTAAGAGTCTGATTTACAGATATAGATACAGATAACATTTAGGACCTGAGTGTCCAGGAATCTCGTGTCAGAAGAAATCATACATCTGCTTCCCAGAGTACTGGAAAGCTCAATCAAGAAGGTGCAGAAGACACCAGGTTGTTTGGTAATAAAGCACAGTGAAATGCTGTTCCTGTGACAAACCTGTCAGCTCCCGTGGACATCCCCATGTGGCAATGGGCTCATGTCACCCCAGGAATGCTCTGTTGCATGGTAGGACACGACAATATTGTCCAGGGCCACGAAGTGTTTGCTGCTGCCGCCTATAACTCAAGGAAGAAGCCGGGGGGGGGTGTGTCTCTGGAGCCCTTTCTATTTGCTGCTTGCACCCCTCTGCCCCCACACCCCAGCCCATGCATGCACACCTGAGGGCTCCAGCCCTGCCAAGATGCCGCCTCCATCTGGGCTGAGGGGCACAACATGGATACTCACTGTGTGGCACCACAGCTCGGTTGAGGAACACAAGTCTATCAGGGTGACTACCAGCTTTGCGTTTGCAGGCTCCAGCTGCTAAACAAAGCGGTGGTAACCAGGACAGTCCAAACATCAGCCCTTATCCTCCTCTTGCAGAGCCACGGCTTCAGCAACCAGCTCCCTGGTTTCTGCAGCTGTTGAAGAGCTCTCTCCAAGTATCCCCACCCCATTCCTGATGGGGCAGAGAGCACTTCACTTGGCTTACTCCGTACTTACAGACACAATCACTAGAAAATCACTCCCAATTACTATCACAGAACAACACAAGCCCATCCTGCATCAGGAATGTCACCCACTAAAGAGGTCATCTCCAGGAGACAGCTCTCTCCTCACATGGAGCTTCCCCCCTGTGCAGGCAGGGCTCCTATATACAAGACAATACTCACATTTTCCAAACCTCGTTCGTACAGGGGCCAGTACCAAAAACTTCAGAGGCTACCGCAGCTGCAAGACAACCTCACGAGCTTTGGAGTATCAATCACCTTCCCCCGGCCCCGTATTGTCCTAGCGCAGTGACACAGAGGTGTGACATGACTGTGGTGCAGCAACACCACATGCTCCAACACGGGTATCAATGGTCTGGTCCTCTCCTGTCTGAAGCTGAGCTGGGGAGCTTCAAAAAGAGGACTTCACCACCGTAGCATCGCAGGACATATATTTGGCCATGGAAGGGTGCCTCCAGCTCAGCAACCAGAGACCCTGAGGTCCTACAGCCGAAGCAACAAAGGACTCATTTTTAACTCCCCTGATGACATGGGTGTGATTTATTTCCCCGCAGCACATCCGCTCACAGACATATTTCCTTGGGCTCTGGGAAGAGACCCACGTTTGACTCCCCAGCTCTCAGGGCGCTGGGGTCCTCCTCGTCAGAGACCCAACGCCCGAGAGCCCCTTGCAGATACATTTTCATCTTTAATTCAGTATGCCTCACTAATCTGAACAATATAATTGATTTTCTATGAAGCTGGACCAATCCATCACGAGATGAGCACAGCTGTCTGGCTCAGTTAAGAGGCGGCGTGAGCAGTCTTGAGATATATATGCACACATCTACGTTTTCAGCTTATTCTCATTGATTTTGCATTGTCTGTACAAATGAATGATTTTGTTATATTTTTGCAACACGCCCCCAGGTTGGTCTTTTTAGCAGTTATTTTAAAAGCCTGCTAATACTCAAGCTATTATCCAGTAAAAGAAGTAGCAGCATAAAATTAATGAAGTATCCTTACATCTCATTCCCAATAAGAAATTAGCAGAGCAACACAACACACAGCCTCATTTTTAGCAAAACCATACTGAGATACTGGGGAAAAAATAAGAATCCAGCATCCCAGAGTCACTTGTATGCTCTGTGCACAAGTAAGCAATAAAAACTCAAACATGGAGAGGAATGAAAAGGAGAACAAACGCTGCCCAATGTAATATTTTGGTATCGATGCATTTCTGCAGCCCTCCTAACTTACAGACTTTTAGCAAGAAGCTGATTTACCCAGATCTTCAATGAAAAAGGAAGATAACGAAGGAAGAAAAAAGCACAATTCTCAGAACCTCCATGTGTGGAAATTAAAGCACAGGGTGAGACTGTAGTTCTATACAGCAGATTAAAATGTCCAGAAAAGTTTCATCTAGCTGGAAATAAAATCCCCGTTTTTTCCTCCATCTCATTTGTGACACAAAAATTAAGACAAATTCTCCACCTAAAATCATGGAAGCATTTTCCAAAACGTTAGTCCTTTTAAAAAGAAAAAAAAAACAACAAGGCAGAGACAAAAAGCCTATTTCTTGGCTATTTAAACCAATTCCCTGAGATATCCTGAGCCTGAATGTTTACTTGGGTGGGGAAAAAAAAAAGCAAACATATGCAGGATATTTATGCTATTTCTCTTCAGCAGAAACATCCTTCTTATTCGAAGCTGGTTGTTACATGCAATATTTTTAGACATCCATGTGTGTCATCCACTTAGGAAAAAATAAGAAAAAGAAAAAAGTAATTAGACAGGGTGTAAACAGGAAACCTCAAAAAAATTATGCTTAAAAAAAAGCTGCCAGAATACCCTATCTCCTGAAGTATAGTTTAGGAATGAGAAGTAAAGAAGGGTTTGGGTCAGATGCAAACCTAACCATGTTGTACTCCCTCCAGACCAGATTTCACCTCCCAGACTGGGCAAATTACAGAGATATTGCTTGGTGTAGCTGGCCATATCTGTCACTAACTCCTATTTTTAAGTCTTTTTTGTTTTAAGAGAGGTCTGGAGTCTTCACTACCAGGGAAAGCCAAAAAAAACACCAAACCCTAACAACACTGTGGCCAAAGTAAGAGAGAAATATACATAAACTGCACATAGTTGAGACAAAATTGGGAACTGTTTCTACCACCAAAATGCTCAGCGGTCCATGCATGTATCCCAGCTGCTCTCCTTTGGGATGGGCCATGATTTAGGCATCAGCAACCCACATCCACATGCTTCTGGCACGACTGCGTCGCACCAATGGGTAACTGCAACCAACCCAGGGGCAGGATGGCGATGCCACGGTCCTGCATCCACGTCAATATGAATTTATAGAAGCTTTAAAAACCACCCCCCATCCAGTGAGGCTTCACATCTTTAATATCCTGAACTCCACAAGAAATCTTTTGGAAGTATCAAACCTTTTCCCCCAGCTCTCCTCTTCCCTTCCTCTCAAGACCATGGAATCATAGAATGGTTAGAGTTAGAAGGGACCTTAAAGATCATCTAGTTCCAACCCCCCTGCCATGGGCAGGGACACGTCCCACTGGACCAGGTTGCTCAAAGCCCCATCCAGAGAAACCCTTTTGCTTGGGCACAGGTGTTACTGGGCTCTGCCCGGAAAGCACCCTAGTGTGGCATCGGGGATTTGGTCCCAGCTGCACAGAACTGCGCGTGTTATTTCCATAAGCTTCTCACAGGGGAACCACGGGAAATTAACCTTCGCTGGCAGGTGAGTAAGGTCCAGAAGATTTTTTACAGGAATAGAAAAAAATTGCAGTGATGCATCCAGTGATGAGAAAGAAAGGGGAACCATTTTCACTAGATAAGTGGCCAGCACACAAAGCCTTAAACCTGCGGTTTTAAAAGTGAAAAATTGTGCTGCAGTGCGTCATTAGAACACAGATTGTAAAAGTTGGCTCATTCAATTCCTGAAACAGCCACATCACAGTGGCTTAGTCGAGTCAGAGAGCCGAAGAAAGTCATATAGATAACAAAAACCAAGAGAGCAATATTCCCACTCACAAGAGTCAGTGGTCAGTTGGGATGTGCCATCCTTTTGCCACAGAGCCCCAGCCTCCACAAAAGCCTACAGAATAGGAGGGTCCCCAAAATCCTGCCATCCTGTGTTTGACCAATGACTCAGAGGCAGCAGGGCTGCTTTGCAGGTGGAGGAGCCCAGAGAACCAGCCTTGTACTTAAAAGAGAATTTCATCTCAAAATCCGTACCTGGGCTGCAGTTAACCAGCAGTAATTTCCTGTAAAGCTTTTTTTTTTTTCCCTAACCCCTCTTCCATAACTCTGTTAGCCTGTAAGAGATTTCAAAGCTTAATATTGAAGCCCCTACACTGACCTCAGCATTTAGATAGGTTTTTTCCTTCAATCCTGAAGGCATTTAGGATCAGATCCTCAGCTGCCTTAGATCAGCATCGCTTCATTGACTTTGATACAACCGGCTGGCTTATGTCTGGCCCATAAATGTGCACTACTTGATAAAAATATGAAATAAGATTTAAGAATGAATTGCAATATGGAGCTGCCCTAACTACACACATCTCAGGAAAATAAAAGCCTGTGCCTGTCCTTCTGGAAGGAAGGGGCCTGCATGCAGCTGGGGGGAAGAGAGGAAAAAGTTATAATGCTTGAAATGACCTCAGAGTTTCCTGGTGTGTCTGTTGGGAGAGCAAAGCCTCGTCATGTTCCAGCAGTCGGAGCTGCTCAAAGCTTTAAGGAATAAGCAGAAAAATAACAAACAGGAGTTTGGGTTTATACCAGCATTCCTATGGAAACTTTTTAAAGGATCTGGGTAGGTCTCCAAAAGCGCCTTGGATGCACGCTTCTTGTCGTCCTGTCTGCAACTGATGGGTTTTCCCTGACCCAGTGTAGGTGCCCATGTGATGTCTCCTCTGCATGGCCACCCTCCCCTCAAAGTCTCCTGGACTCCCTGATACCTCCCACAAAACACAAAGGGTTGTCTCTGGGTTCAAAAACTCAAGGTTTGGGACCCAAAAACTCAGGTTTCCCCATGGGCTGGTGGGCTCCCTGCTGCAGCACCACAACCTGGCTCACGTAGACATGATAAACTTGCCCTGATCCCTTCCAAGGCAACCACACGGCTTCCACCAGCTTTACAAGGGGTCACCATGTCTCCAGACATACTGCCTCTCCTTCCTAATCTTCAAGTCATAAAGAAAAAACCTTTGGCTGAAGTCCTGGCTCCAATGTAGTCAATGAATTTTGCTGTTAACTTTAGTAGGGCCAGGATTTTGCCTTAAATCATTTGTTATCTTACTATTAACCTTAACAGAAGGCAGTATCTGCTTAATGTTAAATAGCCAGTGATGCACTGAAGTGGCTAGCCATGTCTCCCAACCCTTTGTGCTATGGCAAGCCACCTTGTAGGACTCATCTCACCTCATCAGGGTGACTCCAAGTGCCACCCCTGTCCTTCCCAAGGGCTGCAGAGTGTACTGTGGCTCTGCGTACCCCCATCCTAACACCCACGGGGTATTTACCCCCAGGGACTGTACAGACCCATTCCTGACCTCAGGGTGTCCCTGTGATCCTAGTCTCAGGAGCAGCCAGGCGGGGACAGACACTTTGAGACCAGACTGAATGCAACATGCACAGAAATAGTGTTTTAAGATGAGACAGGCTGGAGAAAACCAACTTAAGCGTGAGCTGGTACAAGTGCCCCTTTGATAATGCTTTCCATGGAAGTGTTGGCTCTGCTGAAGTTCGGCAAAGAGCTGGAGATAAAACACAGTGCCTGGAACAGGGGGCTGGGAGGCTCTCCGGGTTGCATGGCACCGTCCTAAAATAGCCACATGAACTGAAGATATGATGAAAAAAACTGGCTCCTGCAGAGCATCAACTGACTTTCATGTAAGCCCCACCAGCTGAGCCAGTAAAAAAAGTCTGGCAAAGCAACAGCGCAAAGCAACAGCCCAAGTGCTCTCCCTCACTGCAGGCACTGTGGCTTTTCAGGGCCAAGTGCCAACACACTTTTCCATGCAATTCTCCTTTTTCCGATTTGTTCTATTTGTTCTTGCAGGGGATGGCAGATCTAAGAGACTCTTTCACTTGCTTTGTTGAGGGTTTGCCGATTTGTACAGGAGAACAGGCACAGCCTCTTGCAATCATTAGAAAGATCCCACTGACTGGAGCAGGTCGCAGGGTTCTAAATCTCATCCTCCTCTTCCAAAATGCTGAAACACAATGCTCAGAAGTAATTATGAGCACACTAATAAAAGAACCCAAACCAGTGACAAATGAAAATCCAGGGAACAAATTAATTCAGTCTTCCTCAAAATAATAAATACAGTATCCCAGCCAGGAGATAAAGCCCTTTGCCAAGAACAAAATATAAACAGGAGAGTTGCTGCTTTTTGGACTCTACAAGGAACATGCAATGTACAAAACTGGGATGTACTGGTTCATGGCTCTGCTGACCCCATACTTCTCAGCTGACAAGCAGCATCCAGAAAGCATTTCACCTCTCCTGACACTGCTAAAGGCCACAGGATCTTGCCAGCAGTGTTATCAGTAGATGCTGAGTCCCTCTGACAGAGGGGGAGAGGTTAGCTATCCTCTTGAAGAAACAGCCCCCTTGTTGCATCAGTATTCTCCTTATAGTAAATAAGGGTGTCTCATTCAAAACTGAAATGTTTCTCAAACAGGTCATGTCATTCCATGAGTGCCGATGTTGCCATTCCTACCGCTTTGCAATGTACTTAAAATAACAGCAAGAAAATAATAGACAGGCAACTCTACATCTAATCCTAAAAATCAGGAAAATTAATAGGAAACAATCAGTGCAAATCTGCCATGAATATCAAGTCAATGAAATACTTCATCCAACATCTGCTTTCCTTGGCAGAACACAGCTAATAAATTAGTGTCTGGTGGAGACATGCTTATCACCAGCAGCACTGAGACACTGCAGTTGGTTCATTACTGCGCACAAGCCCATGGTGATGTTTTGTTCCAATGCAATCTCCTGGGAACCTGGGGGGGAAAAAGAGATCTTGTGGGATCAGAGAGCCTTCCTGATGCTACCCAACAGAGCAAATGCAGTGTTGGCCCCAGAAAAAGGCACTGTGTGGAGACAGCAGCATCCTCTGCCCTTGAACAAGTGGTACCCACCGGGGGGCAGGATGGAACTGCCCTCCTGCGACCTGCTCTGACCTTCACTCCTCAACCAGGAGGTCAGAGGCAAATCAGTTAAGCTCCTGCTTCTTTGCTTAAGTCTCTACAACACGTGTCAGGAGATATTCTGCACAGCGCTGCTGGTAACTTTTCCTNACTCAGCTTTCCCTGTTATGGGAATAGTTACAGAAGACTAAAACAAATCCCTTTAGAGAAGAGTTTCTCATCCCTAGGGATCCAACAGCCTGCCCTTGATGCCTCTTTACCTCTCCCCAGCCCTGAAGCTCTCCCCCCCATCTCTATGATGGCTTCTTAAAGGCTGCTCCTCTGTCTCCCTCCACTGCACTTCTTGCTTCACCACCACCACCCTTGGTTGGGTTTTTGTGGGAAAACTCCTGAGGCAGGAGACAGGCAGCGCAAGCCTTGATGAAGTACCTGCCATCCTCTCCAAGCAGCACCACATCCTCTGCAGGCATCTTGCATCTCTTCCCCCTCTGGCCTATTGGGGTAACTGCCCCCAGCACATCCCCCCCGCCGCCGCCCAGGGACTAGAAAAGTCCCTGGACTTTCCTAGCCACTCTCACGCTTGGCAGCAGCCCCTCGGGAAACCCAGACACCAGCCTTGAACAGACATTAGTTAAGCAGATGATGAAAAATAATTAAAAAGAAAAAGGCTATATCAGAAGTCCAAATGAATTGCCTTTAACTTCTGTAACTCTAAAAAAAAAAAAAAATGCAAAGAGCAAGCAAATAAAACAAGCAGAGCCTGAAATCCTAAGCTCTGGAAGAAGTCAAAATAGTGGGTATTGGCTGCCCTGGGGGCTGAGTGGCATTTCTGCGGCGAGGAGCCAGCCTGCCCTGCCACCAGCACCTTGCCAGGCACTCGCGGGGTTTGACAGATTTGGACCGCTCCGCTTTTAAAGAAAAACAAGCCCTTCAGATCAAAGACTCTTTTCTCAACAGCCGTTAACAAGCTCCATGTGCACTGCTGCATCTCCAGTGCCAACCTCTTCATGAGGGTTTGGTTTTGTTGGGGCAAGAGGGGTGGGGACCTTACTGATGAGACATTTAATAGTTACATGCTGAAAGGAGCTACTGTACCAGGCACTGACTGCCTTTCCTCGGGACTTATGAATCTGTGCTTTGTTCGATTTAAATCATATCTTAGAGCAGCCTATAAGGGTAACCTCTGAAAATGGGTTTTCTCTGTAATCAGACACTACAGACCTGCTCTCCAGCTGCAAAGTTACCAGAATCAAGCTTGGATTCAGCACTTTCCTAAGGCAGCACTTACCACAAAGGCAGGAAAAAGCAGCTGTAAATGCTGGGAGTAAACAAACAGCCCCTTATCTCCACAATGGAGTGCAAAAGATGCAAAGAAATTTTTATGGACTGATCTTCCAGGGCAAAGAAATGAGCAAGCAGAAAGGTTTCAGCCTGCACTTCTGAATTACCCCAAAGCAAACTCACTTTGCCCCATGCTGCTTTCTGGCTGCCTGCTCGCCTGCACTCACAGCTCTGTTTTGGTGGGGGCACAATGTAAAGGCACTAAACAATGTTATCTGCCACTGCTAAGCATCAGAAATTAAAATATAGCCTCTTACCTCCAAGTCATACGCCCTGCTGGTTTAAAAGGACTGGAGAAACCCCAGAAGTACTCAACAGCATGCGTGTATTAAGCCTTCATGTTTTCTGTACATTCAAGCTGGGGAAAGAAGGGAGACACGATCCCGGACTTCTTCCATTGCCATATAATCTCAAGGAAGTGACCTTCACATTTGTTGCTTTGATTACAGATTCAGAAACAAAAGCCTTTCCAGCGTGAGTCAGGGGACACAAGAGGCTGAAACGTGATTGTTAGAAGCGGAGATGAGCTGGGAAACCATTACAATTATTTCTTTTTTCCTTTGTAATATTAACCCCTCTATTATGGAACAAAATGAAGTTTATAAAAAGCAGTAACCAACTTAAGAGCTAGTGTAAAGTGCCAGCCGTGGGGCAGTGAGATACCCTGCTGGGGGACCACGGGTCCCTGCCACCCCCCTGTGCCACGGCAGCTGGCCAAGGACCCCCACGCCAACAGCTCTGTGTGTGCTGGGAGCTGCTATCACCCCTCCAGCTCTTCCTCCCCACCCAGGGGACAGAAGGGACCTTTATGCTAAAACTTGGCACCACACAAACTTCAAGCCGCCTCCACTTTCGACCCCTGGGAGCGGGGGCTGAGCCTCGCAGCAGCAGGGAGGCTCACCCACCCATCTGAAGGTCTATGGGTAAGTGAAGATACACAGAGCTTGTCCTCTCAGTGCGCCTGCCCTCGTTTTACACGCTCACATCTCTACAGTTCCCTCCTGTGACAGGTATCCCTGGGTTCAGCATTTCAATGGATCCCCCCAGCTCCTTTCCAAAGCACACTTTGGGCTGGTGCCTCCAATGTGGGCTACCACACATTGGGGAGGGAACTGGGAGTGTGGACAGAATTTACACCCCCCTTGGCTGTCCATCTGAATTTGTTCTGGCATCAGGGTTGGTCTCCAGGCATGCAATTTGCTGCTGGTAGAGGTTTAGAAGAGAATCGTCTACCTGCTGTTCCCTTCACAGGTCTGTTTTCAGTGTGCAAAACATCAAGTTATACTTAAAGGACGTACAGCTCCTCTCTCTGATTTCTCCTGCTCTGGTGCATCAACCTACAAGGCTTCACATACCACAGCAACACTGTGTCAGACAGAGCACAGGTATCATACGAAGGCACAAAACCTGAGCTCTCCTCCAACAGAAGTGTCCAACAACTATATAACACCACTTTCACTGAAAACAGAAAATGGAAGAACTGTGCACCCAAATCCAGGAAGCTGTAAACCTCCAGAGTTCCAACCTGACCTCCAGACAGGTACACAGGATCTCAAATTCACTCATGCAGTTACTTGAAGATCTAAGAGACAAGACTGTTCCTCCTTCGCAAACACAGCTCAGCATTATTAATCTCCTTTTATGTGATGTGAGTATGGGTACCCAAACTTTTAAATCACATCCTCTGGCTGCATAAACTATGGTAGGAAGATTGATGTCAAGGGAACAACACAGACCAGGACCACAACATCCAACATAGGCTGGAAGATACAGGCCAGGGGGAAACATCAGAAAACACTACCAGAGCAGGGAGGAGCTCTGGGCACAAGACAACCTCACCTGGGAGCAAGAATGACTTCTTCCCTTTAACTGGATGCCCTCCTTTGGTTATTTATGCTCACTATGCTCAAAGATGACAAACCACGAAGACTTTTCCACCCCAATTTTTATAATCCATGGATCTATTTTAACAGAAAGTTCAACCCCTGAAACAAACTTGCTTTTATCAGAACAGGAAGCAAGATCCTCAGGGTCAAACTTTTGAAAGCAACGCCTGATCAGAGACACACGGTTCCCACTTCTTAGAGGTACCAAGCCCTCTTGGTCCAATTAAACTCCCCCAAACAAAAGGCTCCATGTACTGAGCATTTGAGGCCAACAAGCCCTGTGTAAAGCCAGAGCCTTACTGACACTGCTGGGAAGAGCAGCAGGGCTGCCTGGTCCTCAGGATCAAACAAATGAGTCAGGCCTGTTCCCCCCGCCTGGGGCTGCCTCCCTAAATTACCAGCAATCCAGACACCTCCAGAGGGCAAGTCACCCCAGCTACCCCAGACACCTGGGATGCAGTGAGGTGCCAGAGGTGTCTCGCCCTCCTTGTTTAATGCAGAGGAACTAGCTTTGATGAAACATCCACCTCTTAAATAGCTGCAGACAAAGAGGTGTTTTTTTTCCCAAAGTTACTTCGTAAAAGCTAACATTCTTACAGTCAGGAGACTACAAAAGCTCTCAAGACAATGCTCAATATCACAGGTTTCATGAAAAAACCATAAGCTGGCCCCACATCAGGAGGATGCCAAGTCAGGTCAAGCCAGCTGGTCCAGACTGCACTGGCAACATAAGGGGTGGCAGCTGAGACAGTTTTGTCTCCAAAACACAGACTCCAAAGCCCAAAAATAAGATGGAAAACAGACAGTGAGTCATTTTTCCTTAGAGAAATGACGTGAAGGTTACCTGGGTGGTGCCAAGTCCTGCCCTGCTGGGATAACCATAGGGACAGGAATAGCTGGAAGAGGGGAAGAGCACAGGTCCTCAGAGGATCTGAGGCCTCCAAACAAATACAGTTTGGGGCTGTGTAATTCAGCTGGGATCTGGGCCACAGATGTTTTTTCTACAGAAGAAAAAAGAGAGTTTAAAAGAAATACAGCCTACCCGTAAGAAGTTCCAGCAGTAGAAAGCTGCTGGAGCAGCAAGAGTTGAGCAGGGAGAAGTCTCTGCAGTTCAGAGGCCACCAGAAGAGCTCCGAGCTGGGGTCGGGGGATGGCAGTGCTGTAACTCCTCACTAAAGGGTATACAACCCTACAGCAAATGCAGCACACCCCAGCCTCTCAGAATGTGGTGAAAGGTGCAAAGTGCTTGATATTAGAGAGGAATTACTCCCACTTTCGCTACGGCTTAGCAAACACCGACTTGCATGTCTGCTGAGCGCACCTGCCCAACCAGATTCCCAATGGGCTTCATCCACACCAACATACCTGCTCTCCCAAAACAACTGTGGCAACCAGACATGTCCAGTCCAGCGTCAGCCAAACAACTCTGCACTCAGCATGACAGGGACCTCTTTGCCTAGGGCAGTCACCTTTCTGGAGAGACTGTTCCCCTTATTTTCTTCTCATCCATCTACAACCTCAGTTTTCCTTTCCTATTGCACTTCTGCTGCCTCTTTTTCTTGTTTTCCCACACTTTCTTGCAAGTTTGTGCTCAGTTTGGAGTATTGGGGTTTTGCCATACACCTGAATGGGGTCAGAATCATTATATTTATTTTTTTTTTTTTTAATTCCCTGGTCTCTCCTCTCTGTTTCCTTACTTGCACAGCCTGTACTTTTAACACTATGTAATTCTTCTGCTGCCCTCTTCTGCTCTTCCTGCTTCTTCACTCCCAGTCCTTTGGCATCCTCACCCATGCACATGCCAGTAACCTGCTGCATGGGATACCAACAGGCATGGCCTTCTCCACGCTGTACACCCTCCGCCCAGCTCACAACACTCTACCTAGAAACCACTGGCCCAACGAAAGGTAAACCCAGGATGCTCAGAAAACAGCACATAATTAGCAGCGGCTACACGTTATTAGTGCTGTATACAGTAACTTCATCACCACTCCCAGCTCTGCTGGCACCACATGTTTGCTCCCAATGGGGAGCAGGAAGATGAACACTGGGGCACCCAACAACAGGACACCCATCACCGGGACAGCACCTGTTCTACATCAGCTGGAAAACAAACCACAGGAACATCATGGTCTTGAACGGAACATTGCTTGGACTGTCAATGATGGCTTTTAATGGCTTGAAACAGCACATTCAGGCTATTCTCAGCATTTTTAAAGACCCTTATGCTCCCCACCTCTCCTTCCCCAACACACAGAGTTGATGCGTATTTAAATGAATGACAGACCGATGAGCAGGGAAAAGTGTACATGTGTATTTGTGTGTGGGAGGGTATTTAAGCTAATATATTCCAGCACTGATAGCTTTATCCTCTTTGCAGTCTCTGAGAATGAACTGGCCTCCATCTGTACAGAAGATTAGTAGAATTACTAATCACTAATTATGACTCAGAGGTTTTAAAAGCAATGCAGACTGTACAAGGGTGGCCTGATTTTTAGAAAACGAGGAGACAAAGATAGCACAGTTATTTTAAGCACATGGACAGTCCATACAAGACTGCAAATAACTGCAATAGCAGCGCTAGCAAAACGAGTGACAGAAAGCTAAACACACAGAAGGACAAAAAGTGAAGTATGGAAAAAACAGCATGTGCCTGAAACACTTTTAATTTGCCTTTTCATAAGCCTCTTGTCCAGTCAGAGCAGGCTGGCCAGCCTCTGCACAAGACTAAAATGGAGACTTATCCAAGGAAGTTCACACAGCAATACATTTGTGTAGGAGCCTGGTTCTGGAAAGTGGCGCCAGCGACATTTGAAATCTAACGTATTTTGTGAACTGCGTCATATTAAAAAAAAAATATTTATACAGGCCAAAGCGCGTAGTGAATAGAAGGCACTGTTTGAAACTGGCACCGCGATACCCCGAAGGAAATGAGATGAAGTTCACAGTCTGGTTGTGAAGTTTGTCTGCTAGGGAAGAGGGAGGAGCGGTAAAAAAAAAAATAAATTGTATTTTTGTTTGAATAAACTCTCAAACAGAAAATGCTATATCATGAGCTCAAATGGAAATATGTCTGGCAGAGAGCTTTGGAAAGCTGCTGTTGGAAGCATGTAAAGCCAAGTTTAACTCTAAGCTGTCAGGAGGCGGTGCCCAGAGCCAGTCCCATTCTCAGCTCTCCCCCAAGCAAGAGACTCCCCCCGAAGCCACAGGCCCAGGGAAGGCTTCTGCATGTTGTGTTCAGATGGGACACGGGTTTAAAGCAGAACCAAAGCTCTGCAGGTGATGTACGAGCAGTGTCACAGCATTAGATCAGATCCCTTCAGAAAGAAAGACAGCTGGATAAAGCAGGCATAGCAAAGCTTTCCCACAACAACCAGTAATCCCCAGCTCAAATGTTTGAAGGAACACATATCCAGCATCCCCAAAAAAGGTCTTCAAGCTTCCTTTGGAGAGCCCTGACACACAAGGATGACCGAAATGCTTCCTCTGAGCATCGCTGCCAGGGCCTGTCCGGTGTGGAGGAAGGAAAGCTCTGCCCCTTCCTGCTCACCCTCACCGCTCCAGCACTGCTTTCCATCATTGTGAAGAGAGAAGGGGGAAAAAAAAAAAAA
>VXBH01004598.1:1436602-1462565 GCA_013400035.1 Rynchops niger | reverse complement strand
TTTTTTTTTTTTTTACAATGAAAAGTTAAGGTGTGGTAGCAGAGGAAACATGGTCCTCACTATCCAAGCCAACTACGTTAGCACCATAGGAAACAGAAGTCAACTGCTTCCTCTCTCTCCTCCACCCCAGGTACATATGGGACAGCCACATGTACAAAGCTTGTTTATTGTGCTTCATCAGCAAAATCTTTTTCACTTCATGCAGAGGAAGTGACCTTTCAGAGGTTAAAAAGCACTTGGTCCAAGAAAGCCAAGTGAATTCAATTTACACTTTCACACCAGAGGTTGTTAGCCAGATTACCAGTGTAACTGAACAGCTTAATCACAGAGATGCTCTCATACCTGGTTTCATGTCCATCAGATATTAATCACAATGTGTCATTGTATTCCACAGGGATTTGGGGGGATGGTTTGCCTGGTTTCTCTTTTCCCCTTTGCAGTGAGCAGACTGACATGCACTTTAGCCCTGACACTAAAGCATTCACTTGACCAGTTTTTAGTTTACAAAAAGTTAGTTGCATGGTCAAATAGACTTCGATGCAAAGTTTCTTTCATGCTTAAAAGCATAGGGGGTGATGAGGAATGACTGTGATGTGGGATGTATAGGTGAAAATTGGTATTCAGAGCCTTGTAGGGTTGACATCCCAAAGAAAGTCAGGCCGGTGGTGACACATGTAACTGAACATGGGATAAATGTTGATCCTGAAAGCTTTCGGCTGTGCCACTGCTTATTAAACCTCATTTATATAAAAATTTCGCTTTCTGTTTTACTGCTTTATAATTAGATTTAAGACAGGTGGTCTATAAAACCAGCTTCTGGAGAGCCCCGCCAAAAGCTTTATTTAGGAAGAACTATCAGGACACCCAGAAGAGCCACACACTGCCACTGTGGGCATTCGGGGGACGGGGGGGACTCTGGGAAGACCCCAAAGCCCAGCCAGCAGGTCACATCTCTGCAGCAAAAATACAGCCCTCGTTCCTTTCCCTCATAGGAAATGGGTACCTTGCATGAAGGCATCTATGCTGAATTCTCACTTAGGATTTCTTCCAAGCCCTAAGAGCACTAGCTTGTATTGACTTGCTGCAGTTGGAAAGAAGATTGTGCCAGCTCTTCCATCAGCTGCCTCTGCAAGTCTCTGGTTTTTCTAGGACAGGCTTTCAGATGCTCTCTGCCACAGACAAAACAATGTTCCCTGGCATATGACCCAAGCCCTCACAAAGAGGATAAATCCACATACTGTACAACTCTCCTACCCTCACATGGGTTCAGAGGTTATTTCAAAGTGAAATGGGACACCCTGTCAGCACTGTGGCTCACAAACTCCTCCAGATGAATAGGCTCTGGGAAAATAGAACATCCCTTTTCCTTTGGCAGACGAGACAGATGATGGTGAGCACCCTGGAGCAGAGACCATCTCAGGGAGGTGCCTGAGCTGGGGCTGAAGTCCCTGCACCAGGGCCCGGGTGAAACAACAGCCAGTAAGACCTTGGAAGGCGTTTCCTACACACACACACACACGTTAGAAACAAGAAGGCTAAGGAGAAGGTGACTGACAAAAGCTGTTTTGTTCTTGTTGGTTGGGTTTTTCCATACTCAAAGCTGCTAAGGCAGGTGAAGGCTTTACACTGGCAGAGTGGATTTCAGCCTCCCCTGGGCAGGTGGCTCTGCCCATGTGAGAACCTCTGTGCCTGCCAGCTTCGGAAGACATAGGTGAGAGCCCTACATAGAAGCATGAAGTTGTCAGTGCCTTCTCCATGCTGGGACCAAAGCTCAGGTTTCCCATGAGGCTAGCAATCATTTTAAATTCAAAAAAGACAGACCAAAAAGTCCCGTCACCGCAGTAACAAACTTAACAGCCCAGGGAGAAGCAATCCTACTGTCTCTCCTTTCACCACAATAATGTACTGACAATTAAAGAGAGACGTGCTAGCAGTGTCCAACTCATCTGAAAATAGCCACTTATCCACAAAACAACACAAACCCCAAATATGGATGAAAGCAAACCGAAGCCTCCGGGGCTGACTAGCAATGCAAGTGTCACCTCACCCTTCCCTGCATGTCCCTGCACCTCAGCTCAGTGACAAAGCTCTGCCTTGTTTCCTAGTTTGTTACACCAGGCACAGCTCAGGGAGTCCTCATAGAGGGCAAAAGTGTAAGTTTAGTCTTTATATACACAACCCGTGTTATTTTTCACACCTGGAATAAGAATATGAAGGAGTTCCATAAATATGAGTATTCTTGATGAAGCCAAGGTAGGAAAGGACTTTGTTAAGCACCTGCCCAGGTGCCAGTATTAATAAGAACACAAGGCAAAAAGCATGCTTTCATCTGGCTGCACCAACTACAGGACTTTTCCCAGTAAAAAATATTGAGAAGACAAATAGCATCCTTGGCAGGTAGCAGAGTGCTGTTATATCCATTTTACAGACAAAAAACGGGGGCACAGAGAAGGAAGACAAGTTGCCCAAGATAATGCAGGATCTATGGTAGCGATAAGACACAAAATTTCATGTCCAAAATTAGAGCCTAGTCCCATGGACACTGCAGCATCCACCTCCTCAGAGAGACAACCCCACAGAGAGCTCTGCACTGTGTGTTTTGCTCCTGTATTGCTCCACAGAGCCCAAGGCTCAGAGTATATCTCTGCATGCAGGGGTTATCCAGCTACCGCCTCTAGATGCTCCCATAGCTCAAAGTGTTTAAAAAAAAAATGGAAAAGAAAAATAATACTTGATTCAACGTCTTACAGGGCTCTGATATCCAAACAGATGGGTGACATTTAATGCTGCATGCTCAGTCCCGCACCCCCTGGATGCAGCTGGGATACCACCAGTGGTTTGCACAGCAAAGAGCCAAGACTTCAGCACAAAAAAGCAATGTATTACACAACCCAAGGAAGAGCTGCATGGCATTCTTTCAGCCATCTCTCTTTAATACACCCCAAATGACCACACTAGGAAATTCCTGACATTAAAATGTGAAAGTCACCTTGTTCCTGCCTGGTCTCCCAGGGATGACCCCCAGGGCGATGCGCATAGAGCAACAGGTCGGTCACTGCGTGTCCCCAGCAGTCTGGCTGTGCTCTCCTTGTGGCTGTGACAAGCTGTGGGCAGAGGGGAGCAGGAAAGGGGCACTCCCCATCCACCCCCCAGCTCAACAGCCACCTGGAATGATGACAGAAGGACCAAATCCCCTTTTTTTACCCATTTTCACATCCCCACTTTAGGCACAAGTCGGTGATGCTTTTCATAAAGGCAAGAAAGATTAATCCACCAACAGCCACTAGGACGCAGTAAATTTGGGCAGACATACAGTTACGCTTTGTTTTGGGGAAAAAAAAAAATAATTCTTTTCACTTCAAGCCAACCATCAGAGAATCACAGCTGAACAGGCTGAATACAGCTGTTGTCAGAGCTGGTCCTTACTGAGCCACTATCCCAACCCTGGAGGGATGGGGATGCTTCATAGGGATGCAGCAGGGAGCGAAGGCAGCCTGAGCTCCATGTCCTTTACTTGAACAGACTCCAGAAATAACACCCACACAGTACAGGTGTAGCTGGGTTTTACTTACAGAGAAAGAAGGGAGCCAGTGCTGCATCCCACATTTCTTCAGGTCAGTAAATGTGGGGAAAAACAGGGAGCAATGTTGCCTGTACTCCTGCATTCCCTAACTATGCATGATCCCTACTCCACAGGTTATGCACACATCACATATCACAAAGTGTTTACATCTATCATCTTAAAAAAATGTCAAGATGCACGCGAGCACATGGAAGCACTTCTATCACCATTAAGCTATTCTCCCAACTCCTGAGCATACCTTAAAGCTTAGTAGCAACAGATCCCTTTGGGATTAATAGGCACACATGTCCTTTTAGCATGCCCTTCCCATGGAAATTACAACCTGATGGTTCTGGAGAACTGTTTGCTACGAGCTGTGTCATTCTCCACATTGCAACACACCAGGGAGGGGGGAGAAACAGCTTTGAAATATTCAACATAATGTAGCAAACACGCACACTGACACTGCAACCAGGCACACAGCACAAGCTTACATGTGGGACAAAAATAAATAGACACAGAAAAATAAATAACTGCCAGCAAAAACACACACCAAGAAGAGTGACATCATACTAACGGCAACTGGATACCACAGTAACTGCAAGTACAGGGCTGTATTTTTTGCCTGCAGGAAGAGGAGTCTCTGAATAGTTGTTTTGAAACTCACCCCCCACCCCACCCCCAAATAGCAATCCCTTTATGACAAAAGGTACTCTCACATTACAGTCTGCTGCTATTCAGTGACACTAACAGTGGAAAAAAATGCATGGTAGCATTGTGCTCTGAGTGCCCGATGGCAGCGCAGGCTGAGAGCTGAGCTCTGTCTCCCAAGTGAGAGCTCGGTGACAGCAGCGAAAGGGGTTCCCTGCAATACTGGGGGCAGTCAGCTGCCAAACCAGTTTTAGGTAAACTGGCTGATAAAACACATTTAACCGTGAATTTAAGACAGATGCACAGTGCTGGCTGTTTGAAAGCCAACATAAACCTGCCGGAAGCCTTCGCACCTCACGCAGGGCTGCGTGAGCCATGGCTCCAGCATGATGCCCCTCGCCTCCCCCCATCCCAGGCACCTCACCCGGGGTGTGAGCACCGAGGCATCACACAGGTGGGCGAGCACGTGTCCGTTGGGTGGCACCATGCTTTTCTAACAAAACCTGGTGCAAATACCAGGTTGGTTTCTTTTTTTACCTGGTAGACATCCCGGAGGCCGCACCACGCTCGCAGGGCTTGCCGGCAAGCCCGTAGCCGGGCAGCATACCACCTCCTCAGCGCTGCCACCGTCACCGTCCAGACGAAGCGACTCCCGCTGAAGAGCAGATCCTCCACCCCGCACATGAACACCGAAGCCATGACTTGCTCCAAAACAAAATCCCCGTTCCGACTGGTTCCCGCTGGCTCTCCCTCCCTCCTTCAAATGCCTGGCATGACGGCAGCCCGGCTTTATACTGCAGGCGGAGGGCAGGGGTGTTGCACAGAGCCAGGGTCAAGCCTTCAAACAAACTCCTCTTTCACAGCGCTTCCTGGGCAGATTCCCAGGCATGTCCCGGCGCCTGCAGCCCAGCCAGCGGCTGCAGTAGCTCAGCCCTACCAGCAGCTCACACAGCAGCCTTGTCCTTCTTAGCAGCTTATATAAATCTCCGTTAAGCTCCGGTAGCTACCACGATGTTTTCTAATTAAATTTTAACCCTTTTTGCCATATGCTCTGACAACAGCCCCATTTAGAGGCGACAGGAGGAGCAGGAAGCCACTGGGCAGTGTTGATCGCCGCCGCACGTCCGTGAGCCGGGCAGGCGCTTCGCACACAGCTCCCGCCGAACGCCCAGCGCTATCTGCCTCCGACACCTCCTTATCTGCCAGGCAGGGAACAAAGCTGTCATCGTTTTCTCGCAGCTGAGCCCGTGTTCAAATTATACACTAGAAATCCTTTTTTTTTTTTTTTTTTTAAAAAAAAAGCACCTCCATGAGCCAGCAAGTGGAGGAAAGGAAAGAAAAATTAAACCACCCTGATCAGAATAGTCCTGCAGAAATAGATGCACTAACTTCTCTCCCAGCTGACACCACAGTGGATGCCCACAGCACAGAGCCATCACCCTCCTCCACACCTCCCCGTTGGTTCTTGCATAGTACCGATTAATGCTGAACACCTGCTAAATAGATGATTTTGCTGTACTTTTAAACTAACGTAACTCCATTAATGCAGCACTTGCTACATGAGAAAAACAAAGCTGCCTGTGCTAGCTGAGGTCTTCACAAACAGCCCACAGCAAATAAACACTGAAATAATAGCCCACAAGAGACTCCAGCCTTGCCGCAATAGTCAGTATAAAATTAAGCAGCACCCTGCCCTTCTGGGGCTTGAACTTTCAGTGCCAGCAAGCCGCACCTTTCATTTGTTAAAACTCTTTCCTATTAAAAGCTAAGGGATGGTGAGAGTCAACGGGCAGTTAATCTTCTTAAGACCCCTCAGAGGATTTGACATTTCCTAAGCTTTTCGGGACAGAAGCTGCAGGGGGCCCCACATGCCACCATCCACAGCTTGCTGAAGGAACTCCTCAGAGCAGAAGGAACGAACTCCTCAAGGAGCAGATTTTTGGCTAAAACCATCAGCAAGATCAACCTCTTTGTAAAAGTACTCTCTCTCGTGCAATGAAATGAAGGAAGAGGGACCAGGAACAGCTTGCAGAAAGGCTGCATGGGAGAGCTAAATCCTACAGTGGTGCTGGTACTGCTTCCCCAAGGGTACTGTCTGCAAACAGCCCCTACACCAGAGTTGCAGTAGTGCTGTCCCAAATGCTCTGCATGGGGTGGAAGCACCCTACATGCTTGTAGCACAGCACAAGTATTCACAAAACCCATTTCATTCCATATTAATCAGCCTTCTTCAAATTGCAAGAGCCTCCAGTCATGTACAGTCAAACCCTGTGTTGTAGTTGGGGTGATGTAGTTCTGCAGATAGATGACTGCCTGTTTTAGACTGGCTTTAGACCTGTGTGTCTCCAAGCATCACACTTACGTATAACAAAGCAAGAGCAGCTTTGCTCCTCTTGGTGCTGCTATCTACTGGCTACGCTGCTGCCAGGGAGTTTAGGTCTCTCCAAGACTTGCTTTCACACAGGGGAAAAAAAAAAAAAAGACAACAATATTTCAAATATTATTAGAAGCTGTTACAAAGTGAGCTGCTGCAGAGAGAGGTCCATGTTGTTATAAAACAGGCAAGTAAAGACTCGGGGTCTGCAACTGAAATCCAGCATCCATATATCCACCCCAGGAGGTTTTTTTCCCCCCCATTTGAATGCTGTTTTAGAGCTTGTGGCCACAAGGAGGTCTTCCTCCTCCTCCAATGTTGCCCATCATCACTGTTCCGTGTTTAGAGGACTTTAACATCAACATGAACGCACAAAATGGAAAAAGTTTGCTTTCCACCAGGAGAAAGCAGTGCCAAATCTAGAGAGTTACTGCAATAGCCTAAGCCAGTACCAGCGCCAGGCTTGGCAGTGGGTAATTGCCGTTCCCTCAGATAACACCACTTTGGAGAGCAACCAGCCAAGAAAACCTCCAGTGGCATCTGTGTGTTATGGTCAAGTCATATCCAAATTTAAACACTGAGATAAAAAAAGAAAATCCAATTTTCAAGTTCCATTTCTAAAAGAAAAGAAAAGGAGCTTTGTAGTTAAAGAAAGAGTGCAGGGAATGGCCCCATCCTGAGCCAGGAAAGTCCAACCCACTCACTACGAAAAGTTTAAATGCTTCTGCTGTCTCAGTGCCTTTTTGTATTCCTTACCACCTAATTAGACTACAAAAATTAACGATAAGGATTTTCTCCTTTAACACATCACAAGGTTTTTTTTTTTTTTGTTTAAGTTGGTCTATGACCCATTGTATCTTTAAATAAGAATTACTGTTTTGTGCAGTTACTCTTTATACTTCACAAGTTACCATATGCCTGAGCGATGGCCTCAGATGGCTCAGTCTCAGAAGTCAGAGCCATATGTACACTCAGGCCCTCCCTCCTCACCGCTCCCAACCACTTTACCCATCAATATTTCCATTACCTTGTGTAGGCTTTAGGCTCTTACAGTAAAGCTATAGCTCCACGTGTAGGCTAGAGCAAGGCAAGAACCTTTTCCCCACTTTTACTTAGGGTACATGGACTTCAAGTCCAGTCTCATGAATAAAAGCTTCACACATCTTGTCATCTCTTTTGCATACAAAGCAGGTGACAGTTACACAGGGCAGTAGTTACACTGTGGTCCCTTGAACCTTGGGCATTTGTTGAACACCCACAGAACAAAAAAGAGCAGAGTTTGTGATACAGAGAGAAGCTAAATGCTATTTAGAATAATTTTGATGTTTTAATAGGTAATGAATTGCCCATTTAAATCAATCTTAGTCTTTTATTGACTTCCACTTTCAGAACCTGATTGCAAGTGGGGTAATTTGAAATACCTAAATAATATCTGGATTCCTTAGAGTCAGAACAGAGATCACAAAATTCAGCAAGGGAATGCCAGCAAGATATCCAGATGGTTTCCAAAGGCTGTGGCATCCAGATATCTATTCTGTGAGGAAAGAGGGGGAAGATAGATATCTCAGAAAAGGTCTTTGTAGGTGTATATACCACTTTCAAGGGAACACAAGAGACAGCCAACTGCAAATCTATTTGATGTACAGCCATATGAACAACAGGGCATTCATCGCTGGTACGGGATAAGCCTCCACAACAGGAATCTAAGGAGAACATCACTTTAAAAGAAGACAGTAGACAATCTGTGGCAGATTCATACTTTTCCTTACATTATTGATTGTAGTTCCAGAATAATGAGTTAAGAGAACAAAGGTTTGCTACCAACATAATAGGAAAAGATGATTCGAAGTGGATTCTCAGGCTTCCTTGCATGTTATCTTCTGTGCCAAAGTGAATGGCACGAGGCTTAGCTGACTTGCTATTTTTCTTTTCAAAGTAGCTCATGTGAAGTTCACATTAATAGAGAATTCATCTACCTGAGAGACCACAGGACAAGAGCATCAATCTTCCCTTATATCTACACAGCAGTATTGCCCCTAGATAAAACTTTTGATTAGACGTATAGGAAAAAGGACATGCACACAAAATCCCTAGTGGCAGGTAATAAAATTAAAGCTTTGATCATTTTTGGTCTCTGAACCTTCAACAGTAAAAGGTGAGTTATTGTGCAGCTGCACAAAATGCCTAATTATATAGGCTAGCAGATGTCTGTCCTAACCGGTGCATTAAAACACACTTTAATCCATAATTTGTCCTCATATATTGACTACGCATGATTGCAAGCCATTTTCATAATGTTCTGTTGAGCAAATAGTAAAGTTCAGCAAAGACCAAAAAACCACCGAGACAGCCCTCACAAGGCTATGAGAAGCAGTTCTGTTTCATGGCACTCATCACTATTTTGAAATCTGCTGTTATCTCAACTCCCAGGGTTCAAACCCTCAAGCCCCGATATCCTGGGATGGTCTCAGGGCAAGGATAAGCATCATTGAGGTCCATGCTTGGACCCAGAACGCTGTGGTACTAACACTGTCCACCAAAAACCAGCTGCAGTCCCATCTCACCACCTACATCCAGTCATGGTTCTCCTTTCTGCACAAATCCATATGTTTAATCTTCATCAAAACTTTCCCATTTTGCTTCAGTTACAAGCCAACAGTGCATTGTGACACTGCTTTTAAAAATACATTTCCAGAAGTGCCCAAAGGTGCTGATTTTTAGGAGTTTTCATAAGCATGAACAACAGGATTACTTGGGAATTAGGCCTTTCTCAGACAATGCTGAAGCTGCATATCTCCCTAACGCTGTTTTTTAAATTCCTGTCATGAAACAAGCCTGTCAAGCTGTGAGCATTAATGCAATTAACCCCAAATAAAGATGAAGTGACTTTTCAAAAATCATTTTTGGTACACTCTGGCCCTTAATTACCAACTTAAAGATAAAGTGAAATATAATCATTGGGTGCCCTCTCTTTGATGTTGTAACCTCTCACTACGTAAGATGCTTAAAAAGCAGCACTGGTGCATAGGATAAGTCTGTAATCCAACCTGTCCTGACCAAGAGCTTTCGAAGCAAGATTCAACTTCTGGTAAGAGGTGTTTGCAAACCAATTTCATTCTTTGAGACTATGGAAAAAAAAAAGTCACAAGATATTCTTAATCTACTTTAATCCTTCATATTGTCACGAATTTTGGAGGCCTCTCAGAAATAAGTCTGCAGTTCCACAAAGATTTATCTACCACCATTCATGTTATTAAACCTTAATTTAGAAAGCAAATGAAATCTGCATGAAAGGACCATGTCACCCTCTTTTAAGGCTAATAACAGCATCCGATGTAGGTATTTGGACCCCTCATCAGGTGCTACACCAGGAATTTGGATTCCCAGCTTTTGGCCACTGAACTGCAACTAAGTCAAGGGATGGATGTATCTGAAAACCACAACTACACCCAAGATGATCCCCAGTTGCAGAGGGAGGCTTTGGTACCTACTGCTCTCCTCTCTGGGTGAGGCACAGCCTCTAATAAGCTCCTTTACATACTTCTAAATGAGGTAATGCCTTTTTTCCTCCTCTCCGAGAGCTCAGGCTGTGCATATATTGCTCTACACTAATGATATAAACATAATGCCATGACAAATAAACACACTTTTAAAGACGAAGAGCTGCTGTGCCAGAAACATGAATTTCCTGCTGTCTGTATCCCATAGTAAACTAATTAGCGCTTCACATCAGAAATGAAGTGCCACTGTCTTGTAACTTTATAAATGATTAAGCAGCTTGCAGTCTGATTCCTTGAACAGCAAACTTCCCTACCCGCTATACCTCGAACTACAAAATCAGGTCAGGTTCAAAACAAGTAGCATATGCTCCAGTTTCACAAGTCAGGGTTTATCATCTTTTGTACCATGCCATCAGAACGTGTCATCCAGTTTTAATAACACAGATCTAGTTCCTCCAGTAGCTTATGGCCGGTGCATCAGGGGTGTAATTTGGCCCAGCTCCACTGACTTCAGTGAAACTTCACACGTCCATATGCATATGATCAGGTGAGGATATAGCTCAAGAAGCTTATATACACTTTGGCAGCAGTGAGCACGTCTTCTAATGTGTGTCACTATTTAACATATACCCATATACAAACTGTATTTAAATTTTTATGCATACATATTTCTAAGTCGGTAGAAGTCTACAGCCCCAGAAAGTCAGTTTGCACAGAAAAGATACATGGTAAGGGAAACCACTCCCCAGACTTCTGGGTAAAGAAGGATGGAAAAACATTAAAAAAAATTATTTCCACCTGAAAGAGGATTTGTTTCTATCACACACATAGTGCCTGCAAATGCTTTCAGACAAACTGCATTTTTATGCCCTTTCTCAGCAGCCTGGGTGGTGGCAGGCTGGGTTCCCACAGGAAGGTTGCCATCTACTCAGTCACCAGCACCAGTGTCTGCAGCTCTCTAGGCATGGAGACCTGCCCCAGGGACACTACACAGTGGGTCAGGACATTTGTGGGATGCTGCCTTCCCCACTCCAGGACCGGGCAGGAACCTGGAGAACCACCCTCCTCTTCTCTGCTTTGTGGGAAGGGCTTCCTTTTTGGGGAAAGCTTCACCAGGAGAGGAGTCACCACCGATGACGTGGGAAACCATCCTGCACTTGGTGCTACTCCCAAGTCACATCTGGAGGAAAGGAGAGATCAAACGAGCACAGGCTGGAAACCTGGGGCATCCTCAGAGCTGCAGAGAAAGTGACACCACCACCTCCTCTCCTCCCTCCTTCCCCAGAGAGGGCTTCGCCCAGAGCCACACTGTGACCAGGGTGGTGACAGTACTGCTTGAGGAAATGATTCACGCCACGCCAGCCTGATGCCAGGCCAGGCCCTGGCAAGAGGGAGGCACCCCCGACCTCCGCCTCTGGGCCATCTCTCTGGGGAGCACCCATGGGAAGTGACGGCACAGAGGAGAGGCTGTGGCTGCCTTTGGAAGCTGCGGCAGGAAAAGCAATTTCTCTCCAAGCTGCTGATTTTGCCATCCTCCTACCCAGCCCCATAGCAGGTCACTCTCACTCACATGCGGACTGTGCCCATGCCTCCCTCTCCCAACCACCAGCCCATGGAGATGGTCCCCAAGCCTGAGAGGGGACAAGGAGCCTCCACAGAAGAGGGGCTGAGGCCCTGCAGAATGAAGGGACAGAGCTGTCACACGCCAAGAAAATAAGTGATAGGAAGGGACAAACTCACATTTTCCTCTATACCTGCACTCTCAGCGGTCTCATGCCTCTACCTCCACCAAACTGGCTGGAGTGTAACAAAGTGCACAAAACACTAATTTTGGAGGCAAAATTATAATAGCTTCTGTGAACTGACACACCAATTCTGACAAAATTACCACCTCACATGCCCAAATATTCAGGTGGGTCAGCACAGTCTCCTCCACCTCCCACCTCTACCTGACTGCAGCAGCTTCCCAGCAGCTCAGAACAACGCCACACGCCTCTGGCTTGTGTTTTAGTGGATGTCACTCTTCCTGTCCATCGTCTTACTGGAGCCATGAAATGCTCCGGGGTCTTATCACAGGAGTGACAGGTTCAAAGTCTGGAGGACTAAGGGGCTGGAGTTCCACGCAGGGCAACACATCCAGCCCCACTGGTTTGTCCTGTGCTTCCCACAGCCCCAGCAGCAGGGGGAAGGTTTCTTGGTCACTCGGACAGGCACTACATTCCCTGACAGCTACCAAACCCACTCAGCTTCCCTCAGGCCCCGAGGCACTAGTCCATGATGGATGCTGGCATCGCCCTGCTGCTGTCCTGGCCAAAAATGGGGCAGTGTCCCCTGCAAGTTGGCAAGGAGTATTAAAGGGAGCCTGAATAAGTCAGGTAATTACATTTAGATGAAGTATTTCATGGTAGATCTAAATATGTGAGGAGCATGAAAATCCAGGGCTGCCCCAGCTTTATGATTATTTTATAGCCTTATTAATCTATGGCAAATGGGGTAGAATTACTACATAACCTAAATACGGGGTAGAGATCTACAACACTGTAAGAGAAAGCGTAAATGAGCTAGTAAAGTTTCAGCATTTCACATGATATATATGGCCACGAAGATAAAAATAACAACCCAAACCTATCAGTCTCCTGACAAGAATCTTTTAAAGGGTGAGAATAAATGATGTCTAACTATTATAATTATATCCTCAGTGCATTCATTCTCTCAGGATGAGTAACCCGGGATGCTGTAGCCTCCAGAAACATCATGACTCAGGGCAATGCTCTGCCCTTGATTAGACTTTATGGGTCACACCTAGCCCAGAAAAGGACTTGTCCTTTCCTATACATGTGCTCAGATGACAGAGTTTAGAGCACTGCATCCTATCAAACATGAGCCAAAAGACCATCTTGGATGCCTTTGTGCTTCTTCTCCCTACCCTTAGTTTCAGACCATAAACCCAGCAGAGCAGGATTCATTTCTGTGTGTCTGTTCGGTATGCAGCACACCACAGTACCAATAATGAAACAAGCTTTTCATCAAAATGTACATTTAAAGTAACCATGACCCATGTCCTCTGTGCTGGTTGGCAGAGGTCAGCAGGGATGAGGGCAGGAGCATGGCACAGGCTGCTGTTGCTCTCCCAGGGCCACAGGACTCACCTCATCTCCCCCAGACCAGACCACCAGCATCCAGTCCCACTGCTCTGGCATGCTCAAGAGAATGGGCCTGCTGCTATTTTGATTTAGGGCTTGATCCAGCACAATCTGAAGTCAACAGGTCTTTTTCTACCTGCCATGGATGAGTTCAGTTTGGAGCCTTTCAAGGCAGAGCAACACATTTTCCCAGCCAGTTTTTGCAGAGGGAGAATCACAATCCAGTGGAAAGAGACAGCAGCAGTAAATAGAAGTGGCAAAAAGGAATTGGTACTGTAAATCTATATAATAAGTTACCAATACTCTCAGTGCTATGGAGTGATGTTGTCTGAGAATGCAGGTCTACTGCGCTGTGTTTCTTGAGCTAGGAAGCAAAAAAACCATCATTTCAGTGTATCATCTCTTGCTACAGCAATTAGTGCCTCATTTTACTAACAAAGTACTTGTACAGTGCACACTTGTCAGCTCTGAGCAAATAAATGGGGAATAACCATCTAGAATTTGAAAGGAGGTAAATCAGTATGGTTTGTTGTTAGAGCAGATGAGCTCTGGCATTAGTGTGTTATTTCTTGAAGGTGAGTTTCAGTGTCAAGTGTTTGACCACGGAAGAGGAAAGTAGTCAAGGAGCTCGTAGCATTTCCCCACAGAGGGACCACGATGCTTATTCAGGGCACTAAGCATTGCTGTGAGTAAGACTAAAATCAAGCTTTCCAAACCACACGAGCTGCTGGCCCTTCAGAAAATAGGTGTGTGTCCAACTGCATGGGGCCACAGGGCACAAGGAGCAACTGAACCGAAGGAGGAGAAAGAGCAGCCATTGAAAGGGTGCTTTTATCCTTAAAAGGCTCCCAAAACAAACAAACAGCATGGCATGGGCTTGATCCAAAGCCCATTGAAGTCAGCGGAAAGACTCAAACTGCGCTCAATAAGCTCGCAGCAGGGCCAGGCATGCCATGAGAGCTCCACGTGCTGCCCCACCAACATGCCGACCCCCAGCAGGGACTCTTCACCACATCCTGCAGCTCCTTCTGCCATTGCTCAGTTCTCCTCTCCTTGGCCTCAGGAGGCATTCTGCAATCATAAGCTACTGAAGCCACCCAAAATTTTTTTATATTTAAAAACATATATCTATTTTTAAATAGTTTTTTTTTTTCTACCCATCCCTGGGAATACAGGAACACAGACGGGTCATGAATCAATCACCCATGTAGCTGGGGCCCACAGGATCTGTCTCTGCACCAAAAGTCTGAACCATACCTCTGATCTGTACTTCATGAAGTACCTTCTGAAGCCACCACACAGGTGAGTCCTCCCCCAGTTGCCACCCTTGTATTTGGCCTGAAGCTTTTAGTATTTAGAAAAGAAATCTGGACTGACACTACAGAAAATGAAAGTTCCTCTTGCCAAGAAAGACGGGCCAAGTTAATACAACATGTATTTTATACGTTCAAGCTGAGCAGAGCCCCTCCAAGAACAAGAGCAAGGAGTCCTGGTCCAATTTTCCTTCCCTTTTAAAAAAAAAAAAAAAAACAACAAGAGAAAGGCCTGACGCCAGCAGCAGCTGTATCAGATGCCCCTGGGGTGGGAGTGGTGACATCAGGAAACGTCAGAAAAAACACAAACAATGAAAAAGGAAGCAGGGAGGGAAACGTGGAAGGGATGGAGGAATGAACGGGGTGGCTGTGACCCCAGCTGCCGAGTCAGCCTGTTCAAAGCCGGAGGAGAGCAGGACCTCACCCCTGCAGAAAGCAGGGTGCAGGACACAGAGCCAGGTGAGGTTTCCCCACATCGCACCCCCTTCTCACAGCCCCCCACCAGACACGAGTGTGGCACAGCACCGGGGTCTCACCCATCCCAGGTCCTCACTTGCCACCACAGCTGCAGCCAGATCCCACTGGTGAAGCTGTGCAGCCCCTTATCTTGGTATAGGCAGAGGGTGGGGACATGGGTGCAGATGGGTGGGTTACCCCAGGACTTGGTTTGTAGCTTACTGGGTAGAGGCGATGGCATGAAGGGAGAGAGGACTTCAAAGTGCTCTTAATAGCACAGATTGTTAAAACTCATCTTCAGCCAAAAAAAAAAAAAAAGAAAGCTTTGCAATATAATTTGGATCCAGCATTTTGTTCTGTTTAACCCCTTTAAACTTTTCCCTAGTCACCTTGACGCACTGGGAGCAGGGCTTTACCCCTGCCAGGCTCCCCACAGTTTCCTCATCTCTCTTCTGGCTGCCCTGCAACAACATAAATTCCCCGATGGGGGTCAATCAGAGACCATGTGTAAGTTTAAAAAAGTTACTCGTGCTATAATGGGCACAAATGAGAATTCAGCATTTGTTAACAATTATCCCAGGCAATAACTTCAGTCTCCCCCTCATACTTCAAATGGAAACAATGCAGTAACTGAGCAGTACCTGTTGGCAGAGAAACTTTTACATAGATGGATAGGAGTGGCTGAAATGGCTTCCTAAAAGAAAAATTCTTATTTCTCCCCCCGCCCCCCCCCTTTTGGGATATAAAGTAGGCTTGCAAACTGCCCTTGCCATTATCAGAGCTGTGAGCATTTCATGGTCCTAATTAACGGGTATTTGTTTTCATGGGCGTGATTCCTCATCTGCCAAGACTGCAAAATTATAATGCATTTTTCCCCATCCTCCTTGGAGAGGACATGAGAGCTTAGCCAGGAAAGGAAGCCATTTGGAGCAGGAAGAGGATGCTTAGAAACAGAGCTGGAGCGCTCATATTAGGCCCTTTCTGTGGTCAGAGGATCAAATTGACTTTTTTTTTTTTAAAAAGCTGCTATTCTTATTCAGATTAATAGGCAAAACTGTAGCACAAAAAGCCCTTTGCTTGCCTTTTTCAGCAGGTCATGCCATCCTGCCCAGCTGCTCCTGGAGGACATATCCTAGGAGCTCTACCCCGATCCTGCACGTGTGGTTGGAAGGGAAGTGGACAGGGGACATCAAGCCCAGGGAAAACAGAGCACCCAGTCCTCCTCTTCCTCCAGTAGCACATCAGGAGGAAGGAGGACTCCCAGCTACTGCTGACCTGGCCCTGCTACACCCCCATTACGTTACCTCCTGACCCATATACCTGGTTCTCAAGTTTTGAAACACCACACAAGGAACAGAGGGGCCAAACTTTCTTCTCCTCACATGCACCTGCCCCTCTCAGTGTGGGACACCACAGACTACAGGATATTGGGTGGCTCACCAGGTCCTGCCCCATCTTCAGCATCCACCAAAGCTGAAGTTACTGTATGCCTCTTGCCCTCTACATCCTAGACATAGTTTTCATCCTTCAGGGAGGCAAACAAGGATATTCAGGCCACAGGCGGGAGGGAAGGAGGAAGAATTTGGAGGAACTGCCAGGAGACAGGCAGTAGCTTTACGGTGGGAAAAACTCCAGGATTAGGGTCTTGATGAGTAGAGAAAGCACAGCTGTAGGCTGAAAGGGGCTCCAAAATACCATAGGCTGCCTGTAGAGAGAATAACATCTCCCATTAGGGGCACAGCTCTGAGGCAGGAACACAGCATGGACTCTCCCTTCCCTACACAGCCCTGTTCTTTCCATCCCTGCCCACTTGTAGCATTAACTGTCCTTGGCAGGATATGGGGGCATCTGCCCCTTCCCCACAGAGGCAATGAGCTCCCTCAGCACACACATCACAGCACACAACTCATTCCTAGGACTCACATAGAAATGGCAAGGGGAAAATAAATTCAGGGATTCAAAAACAAATCTAGTGGATGCTACATTTCCAAATCCTTTGGGAGTAAGAAAAAAAGTTACATATAGTATCCTTTACCACTTTCTCCTGCTGATTGTGAAATCAAATAGAGAAACCCCACAAGAACGCAGCAGCCACTGGAATACAATTCATGTTTCTGTATTGCTAAATTATGCACTGGCCTTACAGCAGGTAGAATTGTAGCACAGCACCATCTGTTCCTCAATATGCTTGCTGCCAGCTACTGTAGCAGGGATTTACTCGCATATCGCTTTCGAGGTACGGCTGAGCTGATGGGCAGAATGCCTGTCACCAAAGAAGGGGATCTGTCACCTGCTGACTGCACATTTGGGATATACCCCATTTGGGATTATACCCTACAGAAGGGTAGGGACAGATCATTAATTTTCTAACATACAATATAGGCTCACAGTGCCAGCTCGAATGAATAGCCCTTGATGATGCTACCCATCCTTAAAATACTGTGGGAGAAAGCACATTTTCCAGCTGCTTGTGCCTTATGCCAGAACACATTTATATCAGCAATTTCATTTCTAAATATTCTGATGGTTGCTGCAAGTTTTTCCATTATGACAGATGAAGGGGAAGGAAAAAAGCAGCCAACATCTCCACATCTTTAAACTGAAATTTAAGGGACTTGTACACAATCACACATGAAAGTCTCAGCTGTTAATCAGGGAGCTTCCAACTTCTTGCATCTATCCGTGTCCAGCAGACCTCACATAGTAACCAAAGCACCAAGGAGCTCAATACAGAGCAGGCGTGAAGGTGACCATCCCCAGGGGGTTTTTGGTGGGTACTGGCCCCATCCTGCTGCTCCCTCAGCTGGGTACAGAGCTATTGCTAAAGGACAGACCTGGCAAGCAAAGGAGCAAACCCCAAACCCCTGATTTGCCCCAAATTCCTGCTCTTCTGCCTGCAGAGCAGCTCAGAGCAAGGCCAGCAAAGCCCACCACGGCCTGGAGCAGTGCTGGCTGCTGCTGCATCTGCCAATGCTTTCAGGCTGTGAGGTTCTTGGTACAGGTTCCAGCACCCAGCCCAAGGAAGGAGAGCATCCCCACATAGTCAAGCCTCCATCCCCTCGAAATCCATGGTAGGCATTGTGTCCAAATGAATGCCGGACCCACCAGCCAGGCTGGCATCAGGAACTGCACCAGGAGTGGGTCTGCTGCTGGCAGCACCCACACAGAGTGAGCTTGGGAGAAGCTTTTGCATAGCCTTTGTGCTCAGTCACTTCTGATCCCAGCTCCCAGGAGCATCTCCAACCACAGGAACACGCACCCCCAACTCAAGAGGCAATAACACTCTCCTAGGCTCAAGCAACTCAACTTCACAACTCAAAACAAGTTTCTCTCACCTGAGACTCAGGAGACAGGTATGTTCTGAAGCCGAAAGCTGCTTGCCCACCTCACCCTCTGCCACACGCCATAAAAACCTCTCCTTAACTCTGTATCCAGTCCCCCAAGCTCAGCGTGGGTCTTCTGCAAAGCCTCCTCTGTGGGCTGCCACCAGTCGAAGGCTGCTGGCCACACACCGCGGCGCCCGAGCTGGTGGCTGGAGGCAGGGGAATTCCTGCAGCGCTGGGAGAAGAGACCAAGCACCTCCCAAGGCGTCCGGGACAAGAGAGCGCCTGTCAGGAGACAAAGCAATGAGCAAACTGGTTCAGCCTGTTGCTGTCTATGCTGAAGGCCAGCTCTGCACAGGAGGTGTTTAAGTCATGTGTTTGCTCCTGCCCTGGCTTGGAAAGAAAGGAAAAAAAAAAAACCAAAGTGGTTTCATAGGATTTAAGACTTTCACCTAACCATTTTCCAAGGGGATATCTGATGACCAAAATAAGAAAAAACAAAAGTTAGAACTTCAGTGGCAGAACTGTAATAAAACAAGCTCTTCCTTCTCCCAGATTTTGTTTTACATATACGAACCTCATCTTCTACAGCCCTAGTTTTACTGTTTAAAGTCAGAAATGAGGGGGTCTTGTTTCCACTTCTCTCTCCTCCAGCCTCATCTATCACTCAGGTTCTAAGGAGTCAAGACAACCAGCATCACTTTACAAATGACCAGCCCCCATCTCTTAGCTTCCCGCGGAAGTAAAGGAGAGGATCCATGAATGTTTCAAGAAAGTTTCATCGGACCTAGAAATACAAGCCGTGACACCCTTCTTATACCTTAAATATTTCAATTCCCACGGTTGCAAGTTTCAGTAGCTGTTTTGTTGCATATGGAATGTGCCATACAAATACGCCGAAGCATACACTAACCAGCTGCCGTGGTTCTGTGCCAAGGGAAAGGCTGATCTGGTACCAGCCTGGCTGCATTTGGCACCAGCAAACAGAGGACCCAGCCTGCCTACGGCTGCAGGACTCCTCCAGAAACACGCTCAGGCTTCAGCTCCGCTCAAGAAGCTCAGACCTCAGGCCACCTTTCCTCATTTCCCCCAACCAAATGAGTTCCTAGCGAGAAATCAAGGTATTAGATGTCTCATTCTTCATCACAGCCCTGTTAGTGTTTGTGCTTTGCTGTATTTCAGCCACCACCACCTTCTAGTAGGGAACTGTTGCTATTCAGGGAGAGATCCATCCACTTCACCGTGTGTCCCTAGAGGATGCGTGTAAAGTCAGCCCCCCCCAAAAGGAGCTGCTGGCTTGCCTACAGAGTCCAGAGCACTCAGCGTGGACAATGCAATATTCAGGATTTAAAGTACCTTGAAGCATCTCCACGTGAGCACAGCTCTGGCATGCTATTGGACTGCTTTGCTAGGAGAAGCCTTTATCAACTCATACCTGTAGTTCTGCCTTTGCTTAATCCCCACTTTCCACTGCCACATATGGATTTCATCACTCTGCCTTTTATCCAGTCCCTTTGCTGGGATACTACAGTAAAGACAGAGCATCAATTTTCCCTTACAAGAGTCTCATGCATCCTAAAGGGGTAATTTTTTCCAAATTTTTTACAGTCACACAGAACAACCTCCTCCTTGTTCGAGCCTGCTAATAGCAAACTGTCTGCAGATAAAATCAGGTATGTATTGCCAAGACACTGGGGCACAGATTGGACTGCAGCACGGCTGCCTGACAATGTTTCTGGTGCCCCCCCTTTCCAGCAGCTACAACTGCTGCATGCCTTAGTTCATTCCAGATGCAAACCTAACCTTGCTTAACATCTTTTAAATTAATCTCTGCATAATCCCTCCCTCCATTACATTAATGAAGTGTTTCCAAGGAACAGAAATATACTTGTTACCTAATTACAGGAGTCAGGCTGAAGCAGATCCTTTAAACAAACATCCTGACTAAGCTCTTCTAACCCTGCTTACCCAATCCTTCCCCCTGCACCTCCAGGTATCCCCTACAAGCAGCTCCTCAAAGCAGCAGCAGTTTGCTGCTGCAGGACCGGTCTTTCAACAGCCCAGGGCACGGGTGCCTGTTTTCAAGCCCGCTCTCACGCGGGGAATCCATCCAATTCACCTCCCGGGTGAATTTTGCTGTGATGCCCCTCCTGCATCTACACACCTGCTCTTCAGAGAGGGCAGCTCTAGCACTAAAACCACCCAACGCTGCTGAGATGATCTTCTTCCTCTGGCTGTTCTCCTCGGTGGGCTGCAGCACACATTGCCTACAGTTTTGGGGACCCCCACATGTAAAACTCAAGCCTGGGGGAACTGCCTGGCACACTGCCTGGGCAGCCCCCCAGGAATTTGCCAACCATGCCTCAATAATTGTATTTTGAATCCTAGTGACCACAATGATGATGGTAGCTGCCAGACAGGACTTGCACCAGTTTCAACCCTCCCCACACACGTACCCATCACAACCAGCACAATACGCAAACAAGCCAGAGAAATACAGGATAAAAAAGACTACCCTGAAGTATCTCTGGAAACAGAACAAAACCTTTCCCAGAGCAGGAATGACACAATTGGCACCAATGGATACCAGCTGCGTGTCCCAGGGGGCAGCATGGCTGGGGGGAAGACAGGGTACAGCCCCAGCGAGGGCTCTCACCACCAGGCACAGCACCCTGCACGTGAGGCATACACTGCCCGAGCCGACTGCTTCACTCCTGCAGCTCTTAAAAGCCACCCTGGGATTTTATTATCACAGCTAGTCCTTCACCTGAGCCAGCAGTTTCTCCACAGGATCAGTCCCCAGCAATGCCACTGTTCACACCAAAAAGCACAGGGCAGGGGCCAGGGCAGCCCAATTGTCAGTGGAAACAGAGGTTTGCTCCTTCACACCTCCTGCAGCGGTGATAATCTCCAGATGTTCAACGTTTAACACACACACACGCCCCACCCTGTTTAACACACACTAATTAGTCCACAATCAGATTCTTACCAGCAAAATGGAGCATCATCAGGTTGAGATTAAGAGGGATTACACTGATCACAAATTTTAAGAGGCTGGGGATGGAGAGCCAGGCACCCTGCTCCTGCAATGACTTCCTGCGGGCAGCGGCTCACTAGAGGGCAGCCGGCACACAGCTGGTCTCCACCACCCCAAACCTCCACAAGCCCAGAACCTCACCACGCACAGCCTTGGAGGGCTGCAATATAAACACATAAATAGCACCACAATTTGCACAAGTGATTGTGTGGGAGAAGTAAAAAAAACCCTTATTAATCCTATGCTATGCGTGTGGCATGGTTCAGACACAGGTTTGGACTCTTGAGCAGAGGCACACAACCTGCTCCCAGGGCCCTCAGTGCTCAAACCAGATCACCAGTGCCAACAGTCAACCCCACTTTTGATGGTTTTACCCATAAAAGTGCCAATACTTAGTTAACAATATAGGACCTTCACCAAAACATCTTTATTTGTCCTCTATGACCCCAGGAGATAGAGGCAGTGAGTTATTCAGCTACCTACAAAGAAAAAATTCATTAAAAAAACCCCCAGGCTATATTTTTGTTTTCTTACTTATGCCTGACAAATATAAATCAATGAGCCAGCAGCACCAACAACTACAAGCACATCCCCTTGTCCCCAGGAAAGTCCCCCTCTCGCATGGGAATACCCATGACCTCGCACTCACTGAGTTCTTTCATGCCAGCCAGAAACAGTGAGATCTAACCCCATTGCTGGGAGATTTACTCTGTTTTTTAACTATTTGTTCTCTTGGTAAATTCTTACTAGGGTGTAATTGCCTTTGTATGGTAACAATCCATTATCCTATTAGAAACTACCATGATAATAGGGATTTAACGCAGACAGTGTAAGTTCTCACCAGGTTTTAATAAACTCCAGTGGGACTGATTTGCTTATATCAATAGTTAATTAGATCAAATATTCTCAACTGACCCTTTTCTGATGGCATGTTATTTAGGTAAAGGACCAGCAAGCTGACCCAAAGCTGGAGGTACTTCCATGCCCTCCAAGACCAACAGATGGTTCTGCAGGGGCTTGAACCCGGCACAGCTCCACAGAGGAGCCCAGCTCACCTCAGCAGTGGCCACCCTTCAATCAGTTCTGCTCCATGCCTTAACCGACAAAATTCAGTTCTGTTATAGCTAAAAGTCTTCACAAACTGGTATCTAATAGAAGAAAATTGTTCTCAGACTGTAAAGGAGCATAATTTAAAACATACCAGAAAAAAGAACACTTACTTTTTAAGGACAATTTTCCTCATTTTATAAGCTGCTCTTCATGACACGATGTTCCCAATTCCAAACTCAGGTCTATGTCAGATCCCAAATGTCTGCTTGGATCTCAGGAACGAAACACATCATACCCAAGAAATTCCCTGTGAGAACCTGGTCCTTTCCACAGTCCCTCTGCAATTGATGTTTTCCTGCTTTGTGTATTAAGAGCATGTTAGCAACCTGGAATTTGTTTCTTACAAATTTTTTCCAGTCTGTCCCTTAGTTCTCCTGAAATCACAGCAAAACAACAGGACAGAGGTCACCCTTTATTCTGTTACTGGAAAACAAACCCACAGCAATAACAATGTGGGAAAGAGTTCGTAGGCCAGTCACTGCTCAAGACACCTGCAGTAGCTTAGATCCTTGGACAGAATGAAAAATTAGCCCTTTTCCAGGATTGCCTATTTTACCTCTGAGTGAACAGGGATTTTCACTGATATAGACACGACACTTACACATAGATTAGAAATGAAAAAGAAAGCCAGTTTGAATTGAAGACCATCCTGTCACTTTATAAAGCAATACCCACATGCTAAACCTCTGATCGGATTTTTTATTTTATTCTCTAACTCCAGTAATTTAGCAGCGCATATTGATTCTGAGAGAATGGACGAAGCTAAGTAAGCAGGATGCAGTGGCAGCCAGGAGTAACTGCTGAGCAAGAGAAAGGACTACGAACAAAATAAAATCACTAAATCACTGAAAGATGAGATAAAGAGTCTATGTCTTCCCCTGCTTGAATGGCAAGCTTCCCGTCAGTTTAAAGAGGCCACTTAAACAAAATTTCTTCTATTGGAAGTCTAGGAAAGTCTGGGTACAGAAGGAAAGCCAGCCCATGTTGTCCAGAGGCTTGAAGATTGTTTCAGTTTATTCTAAAAAGACATTTTTTTTTAAATGTAAAATTTTGGAGTTGTTTTTCCATTAAAAAAACTACTATACAGCAGTGTCCCCAGTGCTTCCACGCCCAGTACAGGAGCACCCCCTCACCTTGCTCCCAGGGAAATGACACCAGCAAGGGCTACAATACAGTTGAGGGTCAAGGCAATGTTTCAGGTGAAACCTTCAGTTTCACATGTTGTGGATGGGCTTTCTGAAAGCCTCCCAACTGCCCAAAAATTAACTGCTGCATAGGCAAAACCTCCCCCAACACTGGGGTCAATGGGGACAACACAACATGCTTCCTTTTGTAACACAGCAAAACCTGCCCATCCTCTCCTTGGAACAGGACTGTATTCTACTATCTAAAAACCAGAAGAAAAAAGGAACAGTGTACAAGGAAGGGATTAGTGTTAGAAATTAATTAACACATAATGCCCAAACAAATGAGTTTCATCCCAGTTTATTCACTCCATCCCAGAGGGAGAATATCCTTCTTATGAGAGCAGCAGAGAAAGCGAGGACAAGTCTAATAAAGAGGCAAGCTGGGATTCTGAGAGTTGTTATTTTTAACTAATTCTCCCTTTTTGTTCCATGTTATTTGAATTAAAGGGTTGAGATTGTAGTAAGAGCCCAGTCTTGCACCAGCATTAATCTGCAACGCCCTGCGAGGCAACAAGGATCTTGGCTCAAGTTGCTGAGCACAATTTCTAAAGAGGCTGTTTTGATACACAGCACAATTCGAAGTCTTTGCCACGTTACCTCAGGAGAGGAAAACCCCATGTTCCTGCAGAGCTGTGACCCTGCTGTATTTGTCATGTAGCATTATGTTCTCCAAATGATGTTTTCTAACCAGGCAGAGAAGAAATGTGCAGCAATGGTGAGGTTAACAAGACAACTCTTGCTTTCTTCTGTTACATGACACAACCAGAGTTGGGGCAGTTTTTTTCCCCTATTGTTTTTTTTTGTTTGTTTGTTTTTTTGTGGTTTTTTTTGTGTTTTTGTTTTTTTTTTTTTTTAAGAAAAAAAAAACAGGGAAAAAAGTACTGATGTTACATCCGCTCAGGATAAGCATCTTGCATCAGCTGGGGAAAAGAGGGGGATCTACAGCAAAGTGACAAGAGCTCACGCGTGCACAGACTCACTCACTCTTGGAAGATGCCACCTCCCAGCTGCTCCCAGCTCATCCCAGGGTGGGAGACCTTGGCTGGTCTCACTCCCAACTGCATAACACAGAGCCCACAGGGACATGCTGGGACCCCAGTAAGAGCACAGTTTTTTCTGTCTGTTGTGAAAAGAAACCTCAGCAGTCAGTGGCCTCGGGTCATCATCCACAGGAGAGGTGACAGTGACATTTGAGAAGGGACGGCATCACATATAAAAAGACAAGCATCCTCTGTCCATCCAGCAGAAGAGCACAGTGTTAGAGGAGACCCCTCCTGGTGGCAGTGTTCCCATGACAAATCCCACATCAAGGAGGGTACACAAGGGCAGCCACTGCGCTCAGGCTGTTCAGAGCTCTTCTTGTGCCTCATCGTACAGGAAGGAAACAAGGGGCCTGAAGTCAGTTTCCATCGCTTGTCACCCACCAGCCAAGAAGAGGTCACAAAAGCTCTCATTAACACCTGCCACATCAGCAGTGAACAAATCATGCAAAGCAACCCCTGTCCTAAAATTTAATGCAAGGGGAGGGCAGACCCCAGCCTTGCACACTGCAAACAGGGGCTCAGCAGGAGGAGCTCAGGGTCCTGCATTTCCCAACCCTTATCTCCTCCCAGCACAGGAAGATTTAGTGTGGAGAGCCAGAACAGCTGCCCTGAGAAACCTCCTGCCCAGGGCTGCAACCTTGTATTTATAAGCTGTTTCCTTCCA
The DNA here is from genome assembly GCA_013400035.1 of Rynchops niger. NCBI lineage: Eukaryota > Metazoa > Chordata > Aves > Charadriiformes > Laridae > Rynchops > Rynchops niger. Next base: position 1,437,202 of record VXBH01004598.1, on the reverse strand, counting down.
TGCAGGCTGGGAAGTTACCAGGGTGAGGGCTGGGACAGACCCAGGCTCAGCAGAGGCAGAGCAGAAAAGGCTGCAGCAGCACTCCCAGCTCCCCGGGTCAGTGGCAACCAGCTCCTGAGAAGGAAAGAAAACTGAACTCGAGTGATTTTGGGTGATTTCAAGTGATTTTTTCACTTGCCACTGTCTCCCCATGGCCTCTGCTTTCACGTATTTTTCTATCAAGAAGGCCCATTCTAAAGAAAGCATTGCTCTTCTCTGGTACTGTTAAAAAAAAAAGCTCACCACAAAACCAAGATTTGGACTTAGCAAAGACTTAGTGAGACAAGCTGTGCTTAAAAGCCATGCTGCACCTCAGAGAGAGCGTGGGCCTGCTGTGGGACTAGGGATTGTGCAGAGATGGCAGTCGGGCCCCTCCCCGGCACACACCTGTATATACCCTCATGGATGGGCCAATTTGCAGTAGCAGGGTACCAGCCACCCGAACTCATTACTGGGGTGGAAGGAAGGAAAAGATTTTGACACAGGAGTGAGGAAGTTCAGCTGACAGCATCCTCCAAGTGTAGTTTACCATAGCAGAACAGAGATGCTCTCCTCTCTAAA
>VXBH01004598.1:1407641-1431826 GCA_013400035.1 Rynchops niger | reverse complement strand
TCCTGAGTGATGTGCTCTGGGCAATCCTGCTTTAGCAGGGGAGTCAGACTACATGATCTCTAGAGGTCCCTTCCAACTCTAAAGATTCCGTGAAATATAAAATCTGGGTAGGTGCCTGAATAGGGATGATCGTAAAGATTCATCTACTGTTCTTTGGGAAATTAAGCCATCAGTTAATCATGTGTACTCTAATGGAGATGCAAAGAGGATGAACCCAAGAATTTGTCTTCTATAAGGAAGAATCTGGCACTCAGTTTTCTCAAGATACCTGTCCTGATACAGCATTAAAAACTATGTAATACACTAGTTATCTTCTTCATTAGAGAAAATCACACATATTGGCTGTTCTCCCCTTCCCCTGCTATCACAGTAAGTGAGGTGATCCATAACACATGATTACACAGAATTTTGTACCACTGCATTTCACTTGGGAGTGAAGTAAATGCCATCCCAAGTACTTAATGATGATCAGTTGATTTGAGTTCCCTAATATGGCTGCTGTTCACTTCACAGATGAGCACACTGATCCATACGAAGTTTAAGATCCTTGGGACTAGAAGCAGCCAGGGCTTGCACCCACCCTCCTCAGCCTAGATACCTGACAGAAAACACCCCAAAGCCCATTGTGCAAACCAAGCATAGCAAACACCCCTGGCACAGGCAGCACATGGGAGGGGATGGGATGGAGCAGGGGGTAAGGCACCACTGACCCATGGACATTTGGCCATTACCTTCCCTCTCCCTGTGGCCTTCTGCTCTCATTCAGTCTCTCCAGGCTCAGCCAAGTCTAATTTCCTCTCAGCTGCTTGCCCTAAGCACCACCCTCATCCCTCCCTCCATGCACTCCCAGCCCAGAGGTACAGCTACAAAAATGCTTCCTAAATGCTCGCTTTGCAATTCAGAACATCCTTAAACTCCTCCATCAGCTCAGTATTTGACTATAATCCCCTTTGGATCTGAAGTGTTTATACAGTATTACTTGCAAGATTTAACTCAAATTCGGTTCTGTGATTTTTGGTTTCATTTTGATTTCAAGGCAACAACAGAAAGCTTGGTTTTCAGTATCTTATGGACTTTGCCTTGAATCAAAGCACTCACGAATTTGACAAACAGATTTATAGCCCTGAAGAGGGCTCAACTTTTTTCCCCCCTCTTTTATATACAAACTAGTTCCACTTTTATCCACCCCCTCATGTTTAAACCCACCTAGCAATGGTGGGATCACAAATTCCATCATCACATTCATAATAGCTGTATCATGTTTCTTTTAGCTCAAAATCCAGCCCATTCCACCTGCAAGTATTTAAAGCCCAGAACCAACGTAGGAGGGTAAATTAGAATGAGAACAGCAGCAGAAGTGATGGCACCCACCAACATGAACAAACACCAGCACCTGCCGCCGCCCCGCAGCCCGCAGGCCCCAGGGCAGGGGGATGCAGAGGGAGATATTTGGCAGAGCATTGCACCCCACGGTGCAGGATTAGTGCAGCAGTGTCAGGACCAGCTTTTGAAAAGGCTAATACAGATGCTGCAGCGCATTACTGGATGTCAACCATTGCAGCTCTTTCTCCTGGTTCCCAGTTCTCCACATGCTTAAAGAAAAACCAACTAGATCCTTAGCTGATAGAAATCATTAGGATATCATTAAGTTATTGGAGCTTCTCACTAACACCATCTGATGCTCTAACCCATGCTACCAAATACACGGGCTTCTCCAGATCTGCAAAGGCAAACAGCCCGCACAATTTTCCACTGCAGAGTTTACGGACTAGGCTTGGCCCCAGCTGCTGCAGATATGGTGTCTATCTACTTCAGTTGCAAAAGCACCTGCTTTACTCCAAGGAGTATCATCTCCTCAGCATTTTGTGAATTAAGCAAGCATCAGTAAATAACTTCAATCTTGATGACTACGTAAAAGTGATAAATTTTAGCTCAAGCCAACTGCAGCCAATGCAGGTTTTTCCTGAGTCTTTCCAGAGAAATTGGTTTTGTCTGTCAAAACCCTGGATTCCTTCCCTTTATATCCCCAATACAACGAAGCAGGAACAACACCAACAGGAGGCTGTTCCAATTTTGCCTGATAACTTTGATGTTCCTGTGCTGTCAAACAGTAACCTTCTGCAAGTTTTAATCAAAGACCAGAAAAGCTTTGCTATTTACTGGCTGAGACTGTTCACAACATATAAGAGAAACAGTTCCTTCTCATTTGAATTTTGCTAATTGAATATCTAATGATTCAAGTTATGTTTTTCAGTCTTCAGCAGTACCAATGGAAGCAGAAGTGCTCAAGTTTTGACAGCAGCCTTCAGTTACCTGTTACATTTTCACAGCAATAAAGAAATATGATTTCGTATTAGTAAGAGATTACAGATTGCTTTACAAATAGCAATGAATCCTCACAGACCAAACTCTAACCAAATAATGATCCTTTCAAGGGTTTAAAAGGGTAAAATATACCTGACACAAGCAAAGTGAAGGCATTTAGGATTACTGTAGACTCTTATCCCACTCGAAGCAGTGTTGGAAGCGATGAGTGGGAAGCTGCCCATGGATTTCTCCAGTCCTTAGCCCAAGATGTGACACAAACCAATTCCTTCACAGCTTTACAGCATGACTGCTCTAGACCTGCGTCACACACCAGTATTGCAGCACACCTTCAGCCTTGTGCAACCGCCAGCCAGGGCTCGAGGACCAGCACGGAAGACACAAAGCAGCCCAGCTGCAAAACACATTAAAAGCTCCAAGAACCTGGGAATGGCCCTGATCACTCTTCCCCTAAGGGACTACTTTTGCTGCAAAAAGAAATGGATTCATTATTTATAGCAGAAAATATTGTGGCTCACTGCAGCTGAGGAAGCCACTTTCAATTTAGTAAATGTCTTGATATGGTGCAGTATGTAAAGGACACAGAATTGTCTAGGTTGGAAGGGACCTTTAAGATCCAACCAGTCCAACCATCAACCTAACTCTGACAAAACTACCACTAAACTGTGTCCCTCAGCACCACATCTACCTGACTTTTAAATACCTCCAGGGACAGGCAGCGCAAGAGAGGGAAGAGACAAAATAAAACTGAACTTTTTAGTAAGTGCCTTAGGTGGGCTGCTCGTGCACACACAGAAGCTTCTGTTGCCACAGTGAGAAGTTTTCCCTGTTTTTAATCAGGAACACAAGTTTTTCCATTCATTTTAACAGAATCAGGGTCTGACCTCTAGATCCTTTATAAGCTTGATGGCTGACAGCCAAGTTCACTTCTCTCTACCTGAAGTTCTCAAAGCTCTGTGGGCCAGACTCCTGTATCTGACCGCTTTCCGGTCAATGAACACGATTTGATTTTCAGCCACTAATTCTTCACACAAACTAAGCCACTGGATAGCTAATGTCCCCAGATTTGCACTCCCACACCATTTACAGTCAGAGTCATGAATTCAGTGTACACACTGTGACAAGCAACTGTTTTGATGTAGCACTTTGTCAAATAGTTTAGAAATTGGACACTTATAACCTCTCTAGGACTCGACACAAAAGTTCAAGCTGTTTATTTTCCACTATCTAGTAGGCACCAAGCCATGGCACTTCGCCTAGACTCACTGTATTGCCTCCTGTTGTTAAAAGTCAGCAAGGTTCTTAATACATTCTGGAGAATTCAGATTTTTCCACCAGCTGCTTCATCACTCAAGAAATACAGCTTCGCTTAAGAAAACCAACTCTTCCAAGGACTGCTTGTTCTCATAGGAGTTAGTTTGTGTATCATTCCCTCCTTCAGATGGACCTGGGAATCCAAGACCAAACACACTGGTCATCTGAAAGTACTAGATGGTTTGAGTCACTTAGAAAAGTGAGATATAGAATGACCACATGTAGATTTGTTTCTGGAATGGACAGGATGAGGGATTATTCCTCCTCCCTTGCAAAAAAAGAAAAGTACTATTTTCTAGGAAAAAGAACCTTAAGAACACATTTTGGGCTGTACTCTTACAGGATTATCATTAAAAAGAAACAGATCAAATGATGCGAATAAATCCAGACACCTTCAAACGAGTCCAAGAAAAGGTGACGTCAGAAATGTAAAGTTCTGATCACCCTGCACACAAGCCCGCTAACAGCACTGGGGCTATTCAGGGTGTGCTGTGCTGGTATCAGGGTGAACCATGATCTGAGATCCTCACTCTGCGTAGATTAACTCCACTTGCAGAGCCCTGGCTACATATACCAGCAACAAACATGCACAGCAGCTGAGTTTGTAAGAATTTATAACACTGGTTCAAATCTAGTCCCTCTTTTTTTTGCCAATTTCTTGTTTGCTGTGACAAAGCTGGGAAGCTGTGAGTCTGTTCAGGTGTTGACAGCTCAGACTCCTGCCTGGGGTGACGAGGAGCAACTGACTTCCCCATGGATGCCTGACCTGGTGTTGCTACACTTCTAACAACACAGCTCAATAAAGTCCTTGCAAAGGTCCTAAGTAAAGGTATGGGAAAAAAGAGAGAGCACAAAAGCAAAAATTAAATCATAGCTTTAATTTATTGTTGTCAACTGTATGCTGCAATTAGGCTAACGCAACAAACCTGCATTACAATATTATGCTCCCTATGACCACAGGCTTTGGGAAGGTGATGCTCTGAACTCACATCTCCATTTTCTGTCCCGAACAGCTCCACAGAAATCAAATCAGGTACTCTGCACAGGCACAAGGTAACTGCAGTCAGGCTCTATGCCTGCAGACAGGAATGTTTTAAACATCTGCCCCAGTAAGGAACATGGCAGATGAATCCAAAATAGATTTTATTCTATTTCCTTTCATAAGAAGGGAAGGAAGAGAAAAGCTCACTCCTGTATTGCTTTTCTGTATTACTGTCAGCAATTGTGTGGTGAAAGAAAGTACTTTTAAAAAAACCCAAACTTACAAATGTCTATTTTGTGAAATTCTCATCCATCACATAGCATTAGAGATACTCAAGGGACTGCTGTGGCTTTACTATGATTTAACATTGTTATTGCCCCTCCCTCTCCCCTTTATTTTACAGTCCTGGGTGATACTAAGCTTTGATGTTCAGTAGCTCCAAGGGGGGCGCCTTCTAGTTAAAACCACTCTTACTGCAGGAAATTCTGTTACATGACACTTATTTTTAAAAATACTTTTTGGGAAAAAAGTGTCAGTTAACTTGCTGACTTCTGAGACATGCAGATGCAATGAGCAAAAAGTACAAATCCTGCTGATTCTCTATGTTTGACCCAGAAAAAGGCACCCTCTAAAGTTTATGAATACAGAACATCAAGTTGGAGAGAAGAAAAAAATTTTAAGCAAAATATTAAAAATCCACAGCTACTGGCAAAGAAGCAAGGGGGAAAGAACAGGCATGACAATGTGACAGAGAGCAAAGAGATGGGAAATTCTTCATTTTAGCTTACAGGGGTAACATTACAATACACACACATAATTACACACAATATTTTCCCCTGGGAAACCCAAATTTATGCCTGGTCTGTATAAGACGACAGCACAGCTGTGACAGAGAACAGACCTGTAATTAGGTCTCTGTTGTGCCATCAACAAATACAGCATTTATGAACATACATCCCCAGAGATGCAAATCCCACGCACATGTAGCTGAAAGCTCATACATCTCCTGTTTGCAACCTTTCCTTCTTATTATGCATTTCATTTTGGGTTTGATTATTAGATGCCCACAAGCACCTATTAACTAGACACAAGAAATCCATGGCGGAGCAAAACCCCGCTGTTGTACAGGTCCAATAAACCAGGAACAAAGAGTCTGCGGCAGCGCACGCTCGCCCTGCCCCTGCCAAGGCACCCACAGATCCAGGAGCAAGGGCTGTGCCAACCCCTACAACAAATGGCACCAGGACACTTGCTCCCCTTGATGGCATGCTAAACATCACATCCCTGCTTTAGGGGGACTTCTGAAATAATTTACCATTGCTCTTGCAAACGTATGGGGCCTGTGATCATTGCTGAAGATACAATATGTATTGCAATGTCTCTTAAACAAGGGATGTTTAAGGGACAGCCCAGGCAAACCAGCCAGGGATCCTCCAAAGGGGCACCTGGGGATACAAGGCCACTCTACAAAGGAGAAAAATGAAAGCCTACCCCTTTGCAAATCAGGGGAAGAAAGTACAACTGCCATAAGGAACTGGGGATGAGGTACAGCAGCAAGTGAATGTCACAGCCCATCCAAAGCAGCTGTCCCCAGGAGCATGTGTGGGAGCAGGAGTGGCCAATTTCTGTTCCCTGTGAGGCTGCTCATACATCCAGGCCAGGAGCTCATCTCCCAAACCAGAAAAAAGGGCCCATCCATGAAATGCTATAGCCCTAACCATAGACATCCAGAAGACAGGGTGTATGAACAAGTGAAGTACATTTCCTACAGCTGCAGGATGCTCCTTGTTTCCTACAGCAGTAGCCTACTTATCTGCCAGGGCAAAGGACCCCGCTTATCAACAAATCAGAGCAGCAACGAGCTTTCTGTTACAACAAATAAATCTATCCCTTCAATGAAAAACCCAGCTCTAAGATTTGCCTGCTGCTTGTATTCTTTGCCCTATCCTAAATGAAGGAAAGGGGCTATTAAATGATTTTTTTTTTAGACCTGCCCTACAATTCCAGAGCCCCTTCTCCCCCTTTCTCCAAACCCTTCCCTGCACCACCATGTGCAGAGACACTGCTCCTGGGCCAAGGAGACCTTTTCATATCCATTGACTTGGGGAGAACATGTGCCACAAACATGCTTATAAAACAAAACCCTCTTGGGAAGATAAGTGGCCTTGTTGCTCTTCCCTGCCAGCAGCCCAAGAAACACACACAAGATATTGCTTTTGTCCCTGTGCCCTTGGCAGAGACCTCCCTGGAAATATAATATACCTATTTGCATTGGGTTCCCATTGCACAGCTATAAACTTTCACATTATGCAAATGCACAGGTAGACATAGAAAGATAACTAATTTTATGTATGTTTTTGCTCTTCCCTTTACAGTCAGTGGTAGTGCAGTGGTAATTCAAACACTGCGATTTGGTGTTCTTTTCTGCAAGTGCCCGCACTGATTTTAAATAAGGCAGGTTTGGCCATAAACCATCCCTACAAAAGGGTTTTTTACCCCTTTGTCTCAGCAGTGCAGGAAGCAAAACAGCTACAAGGAGACCCAGAGACCACATAGCGATGGAGATGGTGCAGAGGGTGAGGGAAAGATTAATCTGAAAATACCTTGTGACGGTTTCCAAATCAGAGAGCCTAAAACAAGAGGGACAAGATGACACAAGAGTTAAGACTGTAAGAAACAAGAAAAACAAATGGGAACATTTTGAGTGAGCAGACCACTGCAGGAAAGCAGAGCCAGCCACCAAAGAAGCTGTATTCCCACAGCAGCAATTGCCATCGCTGAGAGCATCCGCAGGAGCGGCACGCAAACACCAGGATAATGTGGTCGTAACTCACAGAAACATCAGCAAAGAGCAGTTTTCCTGCTCACTGCACTAGCTCCTTGTATAATTTAGCAGACACAGACACTGGTCTACCATTTCTCCTCCCTCAAAGCAGCAGCATCACTTTTTCTAGGGTTGTTCATTGTTATTCTGGAGCTGGCTTAGATTTTCTTTAACAGACAAAGACTCCACAAAAACGTAGTCCTTAGCACTATATACAGTGCTATGTATGTATATTACAGATTGAAAAGTCACTGAATTATTGAAAAATAGAAGTGAGAAAAAAAATATATATAGCTACTACTGTGTAACATTTCAAATTTGAAAATCCTCAGTCTTGAAAATTTTATTCTAAATTCCAACTGAATCTATCAGATTTGTATGAACTCTGGATTCAGCAGCAGCCCAGGTTCATTGGTTCAGAGCAACCCTGAAAGGCAGATAGCAAAACCTGAAACTGTTCGGAGCTAAGCAGCTCGGATGAGAGCACCTTGGCATGTATCCCCACATAACAGCATCGACGTGCCTGAAAAGCCTCGAGAACTCATACTCCATTTATCAATCTGCTTTCAGAAATACAGGGACACTAGAAGAAGTCTCCTTACACACAGGGCTGTGCAACCACCACAGTCCCCAGCACAAGTGGCTAGATTTATGAGAACTCCTGGAGAGCAGCTGCGCAGATATTCCTGCACACATGGATGTGCAGCCCCCATGGAATGGCTGTGCATCCTAACTTCGGACACCCCAGCTGTACGTTTCGCCTGTTAAGAGAAATTGCATTTGAACTGAAGTAGTGAAAGACACTGGAACAGGTTGCCCAGAGAAGCTGTGGCTGCCCCATCCCTGGAGGTGTTCAAAGCCAGGTTGGATGGGGCTTTGAGCAGCCTGGTCTAGTAGGTGTCCCTGCGCAGGGCAGGGGCATTGGAACTAGATGGTCTTTAAGGTCCCTTCCAATCTGAACCACTCTATGATGGTCAGAAGCTCTGGGGCTTAAATCCTAGCTCAGAGCCTACATTTATAGATCCTCCTTTTGGAAGCAGAGGGACAACCAAGACCACTAGGTCTGTTATCCAGACCTAGGAGCAGCTAGGACTACAGAGGAGCATTGGACAAGTAGCTGCTTGTCAATTCAACTTCGACATGGGAATTCCTCCGTCTCCTCTATTTGCATTCATTTCACGCAGCACCAAAGTCATACAAACCTCCTGCTTGACTGCACTCGGATCCGGAGAGCTGCGCCCATGTCCCATGGCCATCCTCTCCCCGCAGCCAGGTAACAGGCTGCCAACACTTCTAGGAGTGCTGGGATCCACAAGCAAAAGCAAGCCACAGCTCGCCTGCCAGTTATTACAGCAGGTACCTCCAAGGCCACTGAATGAGGGCTCATATGCTGTACCTCCCAGTAACACCTCTCCTCCAGGACTTGTCATCTTCCCATTTAATTCTAAGCAAGAAGGAGAGCGGTGCAGAAAGGGCAAGCTCAAATACAGTACTCTGCCTAACATAATGGCCATGTGAGGAATCCAGGCTTACGTGCAGGGACTGTCAAAACAAGGAGCAGAAGAAGGAGTTTACACTGCAGAGCTGTGCATGCATTTTAAGAACACATGACCAGCTTTATGTTAGCAATTTTTCTTCTCTAAATGAATCTTNGGTCCTCCTTTCTGCCCAGCTGTTGTTTTAAGCCAGACCATTCCCACTCAAAACATGCTGAATCCCAAATAACTTGCACAGCAAAGAAACCAGGAGGTGCCCAGGGCTATTTCTAGAAGTGGGGCCTCAAACCATTTTGCAGACAGGCAGCTGTTTTCTGAACTGACGTCTCACACATGCACCTCTGTATCATGCAGAAGAGCTCCCCTACCTCCTCTTTCTCCGCACACACCATTTTCATCCTGCTTGTGTACACAGAGAGAAACCACATTGGGAAGATAAGAATACCCTGGCAGGGGTATTGCCTAGTTTGGTTTTGCAGTATTTCTGTGAGCCAACTAGGACTTTGTTTGCTAAGCAATGACAGAGTATTTAAATGGTGCTGATTAAAACCATTCAATCAAGACCTCACGCTTTTAGAAGTACTGGCTATGTTTAATTCATGCTACAGCTTTCCCCCCCAACCCTTCCCTGAATTCAGCAATTCAGACTGTGCTCCTCCAGCAAACTGGAGCATGCACATGATAAAAATTCTTGCAAGTCCAAAGCACAAAGACATGACAATATTTGGCCTTTTCCAGAGCACAGTCTAAATAAATTGGAGTTTTACTAGGACTCAAAGCTACTTGGATACTTCTGGAAATAAGCCAGTTTCTAACTAACTGGGAGTCAAGAAAGAAAATTTCTTGGGAAAAAACATCCCAACACATACAGAGCTTTTGAAATATCAGCTCCTGAAGGAACTGGTACTGGCTGCTGTTGGAGATGGGATACTAAACAACCCGATTCATTTGTATCGTTTCTACAGGCTTCACTTGATACTTTAAATTTTGTGCAAAGTTTTCAACACCTTCACAGTGGTCAAGCTGAAAGGGCATTTCACACAAGAAACACACGAACTTGCTAAGCCTCCCAGGCAATTGTACCCAGTTAAAGGTACCCGCTGCCTCTCATTCAAATAACCTCCTGTGGTTTTATTATCTGGGAAGAGGAGTACCTTGCTTTGGGACAGTGATTTCTTGAGAATCAGCGTCTCTCACTAGTTCTGTCCCACAGGTAAAGCCACCCAGATCCGTTCTTGGAGCATGGACAACACAGAGGGACACACACTTGTGGACCCCAACCTTCCACGTGTTTGCTCCTCCAAACTTGCCCTCTAACAACCCCACACCTCATTTTATGCGAATTATCAGATTATATGCATGAAAAAGCACTATTTAGTCCCATGGTGGCAATCTGATTGCCCCTCCTGACCAGCAGGTAACTCCGCACTGCCAAGGGGACACACTTATCAATCTTCTGAAACAGAGAGACACAATTAGAGCAACCCTTGTTGAACCATGGTGCAGCCCTTACCGAGGGGAAGCCCCCATTGCTAACTACTCCAGCAGCCAATAGAACGGTCAGTCAACGCTTTTTCTTCAGGAACAACGTGAATTTAGTCCTGAGATAAGTACTTAATTATCCGCTGCCTCACAATACCTCTTATACCACATCACCCGACTCTACTTTTTAAGTAAGGATTCTGCAGCAATCCAAGACACAAGCCTAGTTTGATGACAGTTTGACTAAGCACTATTGGAGGAAGAAAATGCGTTCCTGTCATAACAGCAACGAGCAGTGACAGCCTCTGCGCCGAGCCTTCAGTACTGTGCAAGACAATCTCAACACAGCGCTGCTTCCACTGCTCTAGGTCTGATACAGCCATACACATAAATAACCAACAGCAAACCAGGTAACTTCCAATGTTTCGGAAGTTGGAAGCTAAAACACTGGAGGCCTCAAACTGCTTCTGACTTGGGCCAGTTCCAGGAGTTTACCTGGTCAAATAAAATATTCACGGAGTAACTGGCCTGGGACCCATGCAACCACGCACATCACACCTGCACCAGAGCCTCCGACCAGCTTTGAGGTGTCTCAGGCAGACAGGAGACAGAAAAGCAAGACCAGAGCAGTGCAAAGAGCTTTTGGAAATGTTTTGACAGCAGCAGTTATGAGCCACCACACTCTGTGTTACCTCAGCTTTCACAAGTTTCTCCAAGTCAGCTCCCTCCCTTCAGCCCACAGCAAGCGTTATGGCTTTTCTTCCTTAAACTCAGTATTCACTACAGGCTAGGAGCTAATTTATGGCAATTCATTAGGCTACTGTAATTCAGGGAACAACAATTCATGCTGTAACTTTCTGAAATGAATTCTTAACAAAAATACTACCCCACCCTTGCAAAAAGTTAATTAAGGATTCTTTTACCTGCTCTCAGAAGATCACAGGGCAGATGCTGTCAGACAGGTTTGCTTTCTGTTATTACCAATTTCAGTAGCAATTCATCTCTCCTAATCCCATTCTGAATATCAGGTACTCACACAGACACATATTAAAATGAAATAAATAGGTTTATTGTAACCACCCAGGCAGCAGCATTGGTTGGGATGGAGTTTACAGAGAGGACAAGACACAACTGAGTACGTGGGGATGGCTTGCTCTTCCTAAAATCTGAAGGACATGCTGTTCTTCTGAAGCCCCCCCCAGCCCTCCAAATATTTGCCTGAGGTTTACTTTATATGCAGTTTCCTAGTGGAATGGCGAGCATGCAGAGCACATTCCTCTGCTAAGTATCTTCTTCAAAATTGGGGTAAATACCAGCACATTCCTGCCCAGCTCACACAAACAATTTGGATTCTAATTGCAGGAGCAGAGTTTGAAAGAACAGCTGACTATCGCCTTGCTGCCTGATATCCACTAAAACTAAGCACATGACTTAAGTGATTTTGTCCTTTGCTAATCAATATTGTTAAATTCATGCAGTGGACATACTTATCCCAGTAAAAAATTTACTCTAAACTATATTATTTAGACAAAAAGGGTAGCTGTAACCATGCCACATGTTTCTAGCAGGTAAAAAAAGTGTCCTGGACGTAGAGAACTATGCTTTATGGTAGTGAAGCCATTGCTAATGTTGTATTACCGTCATTAGTACTGAGAATTTACTACACAGTGGTAAGTTTGAATTTAATTTAATTTTTCTTCCTGTCTTGCCCCACCCTCCCCTTGGACACGGGTATCACAACTGGAGAGAAATTGCTTGCTTGAAATAATTACACACTGAAATGGCAAATGCAAAGCTTTCAAAGCCTTTAGTGCTCCAGAAGGGCACAAAGCAGCATCGAGTAAGGTGCCATACCTCACCCAACACCTTCGTTGGTGTCGTCGGGTATAATACCAGATCAGGATGTAGCACAGAAAAGCTGTTTGAAGCAAAACAGTCACAATAAACCATAAGACAATCAAAACAGTTAGGTATGGAAAGAGCTACATGCACAAACATATTTCTTACAGCCCAGGCCAGTCACTAGGAGTGAGAAACTAATGTTGACTTTATACTAATTTATAAATTCACAAAGAAGTCCACTGCCTTGGATGCCATCAGGAAGTCTGCTCCAAGATCAATCTGCTTTAAAGCTACAGGTCTGCCTCAAATACTCTGTTACTTTTTCAAACCAGCTTTCTGGGGCCTGGCAGTGATTTTTATCTGAAGAATTCCCTAACACAGAGCAAGCCCAAAGCAGGCTTGTATCTGCCTTCTCTGCTATCACCCCTTCTTACACTATATTGAACAGCTCTCCAGCCTTCAGGTTTGCACTCAAATATTCATCATGGGGTCTCTTTGCACTGCCCTGTGCAAACCCCCTCTTGCTTTGATGTTTATCTGCAGACTTGGCCTGTGCCGCGAAGAGAACTGCAGCCCTCAAAATCATTTACTCCAGGAGTTACCACGCCAGTTACAAGAACCAGCTCACATAAGAGACCACGAAAACAAGGAAGTTACTTTAAGTAGATATTTCCAACTGCTCAAAAAGAAAAAACACAGAGTTTGCTTTGGTTTTAGCTTTCCATGATTTTTCTCCCTGTGCACAAGCATCTTCCACCTTCTTTATCCTTCCACACAGAACTAACCTCTGAATTTAGAGTCACAAGCCTCAGGACAGCCTCTCACATTCCACAAATGAAGGCAGCGGTCGAAAATGTGCAGAATTTCTCAAGATAAAGAAACTAGTTAAGGTGAGTTAACTCCACATGAGCCTCCACAAAACCCTCCTTTTTTTTGGGGTAGGCCACACTAAGCCAACATGACAACCAGCATCAGGACGGACCCCAGCACCCCCAGAGCTCCCAGGGCGTATGGCATGAGCTGTGTGGGCCCAGGCAAGGCCTGCGCGAGGGCCCACCAGTGATCCCAGGGACGGGATGTGATGTCCGGCCTTAAAATAACAATCCCTCCAGCCTGAGGCCATGGGCATTGCCGCCAAAAGCTACTCTTCCACCTGCTGTAGCCCCAGAGGGAGAAAGGAGGCTGCACACAGGTGTTACGATTCATCTACTACAGAATTCCCAGTCAGACACCACCTCCTCCTCTCAAACCTTTTATTCTCTTCCAGAAGCTCGAGATATCAGCTGCTTTGGGCAGAGTAGTACCTGGAGCGTTATCAGACATCTTCTCCTGTAGAACAGGAGTTTCCACTCCCACCTGCCCCAGGAGCCGCCCTGAGCCCCCTCCCCAGAGCTGGGAGAGTCCCCAGGGTCTGATGGCTCCAGGGTACAGGATTGGGAAGTGCTGGGAGGAACAGCTGGAGACAGCACCAGGCAGAGATCTCCCTCCTCTCCACCCAGCGTTCATGCACACACACTCTTGCAGCGCATCCCAACACTACCGTCACACCATACCCAGGATGGTACTTCCACTCAGAAAAGCTTTGCAGAGGAAGACAACAGGCACAAACAATAAATTGCCAGCAAAATCCATTTTAAGCACAGTATGATCCTGGTGAAACACCAGCAACAGCCCTTTAGTGCAAAATACAGTATACATATATGGTGTGTTTTGTAACTGCATGCCATACTGTCCCGTATGAAGCTCACAGGAAACAAAAATCCTCTTTTCCCCCTACTCTCTTCAGTTTGTTGTGTAAAACAAACTACTTGACTACTTGTTTTAATAGGGTGAACAGGCTGCTGCAGGAACATCCCAGCCCATGGTGCCACCAGTGGACGCCACACTAGGCCCACCAGTGTGTTCTTCTAAATGGAAATGGCTGGAGTTTATCCCTGCAGCTCCACTGCCTCCTCCTGAGTTCAAGGAAGCAAATAAAACTCCTCCTGTGAGAAAGTAACCAGGATCTCAATTTTTGCAAATAGCTTCATTTGGCATTTCCTTGTTAGGGGTGGCAGTTCTGCACAACACTGCTTTGCAGCCTGAGGCTACAAACCCACATGGACAGAGGGAAGCTTGTACCTAGAATCCAGGTGTGACACAGCCAGGTCCCACAGCACTGTAGTTGGAGGGGTGTGGAGGACACTGCAGCTCAGTCAGACCATAGTCTTCCATCTTCCTCCTCCCCCAGAAACCTGCTACCTCCCTGCTGTGCACCGAAGGCACTCCACCACTGAGTAAAGTGTGCCCACTGTTGTTTAACATTAGCTGTTACAACACCAGCCCACACACCTGAGCCTCAGTCAGTTGGGCAAGTAGTTTGTAGTAAGACTTAAAAGGCTGGATTGCAACTATAAAGATTACTGGCACATCAAAGAAGAAAACAACATTAAGTGCAGTTTCTAGCAGCTCAAAGCAGAGGTTTGAGCCTGCAACTGCTTCTCTGTCATAAAGCTCATCTCTAAAAGAGCCATCATGTAGGAGTTGCACTGTTGAACTCAGACAACAGACTGTCACAGCAGCCTCCCACCCTGCTCCCCGTCCTGGGCAGCCGGCATTTCTCCCTGCAGTTTTCACAGTTCAGGTCTCAGCTGAGACCACATCTCTCAGGCCTATTTTCATGCTTTGGCACAAGTAAGGGAAAGGAATAAGACAACAGCTTTCTTTACTGAAACAAAGACATAGGCACAGAAGCTGTAACGGCATTCTCCCCCCACCTTCAGCCGGGCTGCACGCGCTCAGCACAGCCACGGTCTGGGATAGGAATCTGAGATTAAGTTTCCACTTACCTGGACTCACCGGGTGCAGCTTTCTAAGGAAAAGCTGCCAGGCAGTTCATTCCCTGCAGCGTTTCCACACTTGCTGCTCCCCACCGTGTTCATTTAACACCGCTCGCTTTTATTTCTCCTCTGGCTGCTCTTCCCAGCTCAGTCCCACCCATGACTAGCTGTTCTTAGTTGACAACTTTTTTTTTTCCTCCCCCCACATTTTATTTTAGGAGGACAGGACTGCAGAACACCACTAATATGTGAAAACAAAACCAAACAAGTACCACTTTGCAGAGGAAGCGCCAGACACACAGTCTGCCACACAGCACAACCCGCCACCCTCTACTTACACAGCAGAGCTGGAGACAACAACTGTTAAAGCAAACTGGGAGGCTTGTTTCCTGGTGCCACTAAAATCCCACACAGCTACGGTTTAGTCGAAAGCAAAGATGACACACTCAAACCTAGTTAAATAAACATACCGTATCTCAGCTGCCGCACAACCCAGGCTCCATTCAAGGACTATGGGGGAGTTGGAAGCAGGGGAAGGGATTGCTCTCACAGGGAGAGAAGAGGTGCAGCTTGTCCCAACAAGCATATGACGCTGTGACAGGGTGTAACTTCTGAAAGAGGAGATGTTAATGCATTGCTAACAACCTTTTCTGCCATTAAGCAACAAAGCTAGTCATGCTGGGTTAAAAAGAAAAAAAAGAAAGCAATTCGGGCTGAGAATGAGGGGGTTAAAATTACTAACAGCAGCTCCCCAGTGCTCAAAGTGGAAGGAACCAAGTTAGCAGCCAAATTAACTCAAGGTAGCAAGATACCTTCAACGTACTCCAAAACTGGGTTAAAGATGGAGCTTACTTCAGCCTGGCTGAATAGTTTTTCCTAGAGACTTCTTGAAATACCTTTATTATGAAACTTGTTCATTTAACGATAAACTGAGATGTGATACACCACACTATGGCAGGACCTTTTCCTTTTTTCCTCCCAGGTTGTTTCTTCCTCCAGGTTTTTTTTGGTTTTGTTTTTTTTTTTGTTTGTTTGGTTTTTGGGTTTGTTCCCCCCCCCCCCATGCAGATATAGATTATATACACACATGCCAGAGACCCTTCCTCTCCCTTCCAAACCCACCACATACCCACATGTCTTGGACCCACATATCTCCCCTTGACCACGGTGGACAAGAAAGAAACCCCCATCCCTAAAGATCATTAAAACAGGTAGTGCAGTGCATCCCAACAAATCTTCCTGCAAGCGGTCACTAAAGCAGTGGTCACTAATGTTTTTAAAGGTGAGCAAGGTTTGCAAGGAATAAGTAGCATCTTTTATGATACCAGTAACCCCCCCAGTACACACACATACACCCCTTCCTTCCCCCCCCACACCCTCTGTCAGGCTGATAAGAGAAAGCCCATGGTTATCCTCTCCTTGCCGCAGTGATAATCGATTCATTGAAGTGACAAACATAGGAAGCCTTGACACTAGTGTGTTTATCAGGTTCGCACTGTTGCCTACAACAGCTGTACAGGTTTGCTGGTGTCCCCTGGATGTCCCAAGCTAATGAGGACACATTTATTAGATTTCAATTTCTATTCACCTTCTGTTTCATGGAAACCTGTCATTAAGTGACTCCTCTCTTGTTTCCAGCAGATACTCACATCCAACCGTTAGGTGATTTACTTGTAAGTGCAACGAAGGCTAAAACATGGAAAAGGAGTTACACTATTGCCAAGAGAGGCAGACTCACACGGCCAGCATTAGGAAATACTGACAGATAAGCACATAACCACTTGCTCCGTGCCAGATAATGCATCAGCCCTGAGGCTGCCCAAACAGACACCTCCTGGAGCTTCCTATTTCTGCCTCCCATGTCAGTGAAATCAGGTGGAGCTGGAGAAGTGATTAGGAAAGGTTCCTTCTCCAAACTTTCTCCTCTGAGCAAGAACACAGACTATTAAATCAGTTTGAGACGCAACAGATTTTTCAAGATGATTGAGACAACAGCAAAGTTAGAAAAATTTCAGTTACCTAGATTAAAAAAACCAAATTATTTTGGGAAGACAGAAGGATGAACCAAGTCCAAGCATTCAGAATCTCTAGTACATTAGCACATGATATATACACATCTCTCCAACCCACTAACAAGGATGTTTACAATAAATGCCAGTTGTATTTTAGTTGCTAAAACATTAGGTTCTGTCAACTCTCTGCTAACCTTTTTGACACTGGAGGAGGAAAAAGTGATTTGAAACACTTATTCTATTTTATTGTAAAATTGAGTTATATGGTAGAGATTAGAAAGCCTCCTAACTGCAGCACATCCTTTCACATTTCCCACGCCTCACCTTCCTGCTCCATATGCAGCTTTCATATGTGGTGCAGTCATTTTACCAGAAGAGTATTATTAAAATCTTGGTCATTTAAAGTTTGCTTTTAGCCAGGCCCTGCTCTCACGCAGCATTCCTGCAAAGACATTTCCTTCATATTATGCGCAAAAGGGAACTCTGTGTCAGAGTTAAATATGCTTAAATTGCTGGATCTTCAATCCAGAGGCGTTTGTAGTTTGTTTTCTAAACTAGGAACAGAAGTCTAAACTAAAATAGAACGAGGAGAAAATGTCAGAAGGTAAGATTGAGAAAACCCCAAATGACTAGACATCTGCAGCTATCTCTGTGCACTGGGGACACTTTGGAGACGCTTCTCGAGCTCCAGACGCAGATTTTCCATCATTATCGCCTTCAGGGACGAAGAACATGACAGACCATGTCAAGGGTTAATCTTACACATGCACCCTTTTTTATTTTAAATCTTTTGAGATTTAAGACATTTTACCTTTTATAAGAGCTGCTTTCTTTACTGGTTTGATTCAGTCACAGCTCTCGCACAAGAGCTACCGAACACGTGCACATCTGCTTTCCATAACATCCAAGCAGGACTGTTAAGACAGATGCAGCAACTGTATTCACATAACCTATACATTTAGCACTGCAACGCCTCTAGAGATATTATGTCACATAAAATACATCACTATATTATGATCTCATCCCAAGGCTAGATTACAGATGGTGGCAGCCGCCTTCTGTGCGGTGCCCAGCCCCAAACGATGACCCTGCCTAGCTGCTCTCCTCCTCTTCCTCCTGCTTTTCTAGAGGAAAGAGTTACCCATTACCAACCTGGGTTTGCTTCCTGCTCTAAAGCAACCCTACATCTTTCTACTCCACCTCTCATCCTCCACCTCTCCCTTACACAAGCCTTAAACCAAGGAAGAGAGCACATCAAGCGTTGCCATATGAAAATAGTCCACCAGGTCTGACTAAAAGCAACAGCCTCGGCTGAGTTCTCAGGGCCAGGGCAGGTTGACTCAACTGAAAATGCTCTCCAAAATATCCACTGATTATTTTTGTCAGTTTCAGACTTGTTTCTAAACTAGAGAAAGTGGTCTCTGCCCCGAGATGCTTCTAATGTCTCCCCAAGTCCTTCTAGGACTTGTTGGGAAAGAAGGAAAAGGATGCACAACTTTTGCTGGTGCTGTTTAATCTATTATTTAAAAATAACTGAAATATTCCAGGACCCTGTTTCCTAATCTTATGCTTCACTTCACAGGGCAAGGGGAGAATCCGCTGGATCATTTATGAATAAAGCTGCAACACCTGGGAAATGGTATTTCAGTAAAACTGCAATTCCACATCTCTAAAAGCGCATAAATACAGTATTTCCAAGGAGACACTTAATTCAAACTCCAGATGAAATACTGGCTTTAAGATTGCCATTAACTTGAAGAGGGTCAAGAGCTCATCATCAATTCTGCATCTTTTGTCACTTGATTTTCTGTAAGATTTTTCAGGATTCAAAGCCTTGAAAGTAGCCTCTTTCTCGAGAAGTTTTTGTGGAGAGAATAATTCTGAAATCTTATTTTAACATCATACAGCAATAATAATCAAGACCTTGCAGAAAACTGTGTCTTGTGTCTGTATTTTTGTTTTGTTTCTGCTTTCAAGTAAAAGGGAGTAGTTTTCAATGCAACAAAAGGTAAATGGGTTTGTTTCTAAACCCACCTCTCCCCTACACTGGGGTCTGAGAAAAAAAAATAAAGGATTAATTGTATGAAAGGGATTTATATATGGGGAGATTAACCAGTCTATGGAACTCTTTCAAAGGAACTAACTATAGCTAAAACATTAGCATGAGAAAAACTGCAGGGCTACTTTTCTTTTAAACACACATTAGGAAGAGTTTTGGACACCCATCTCCCACTGCGAAGGCACAGCCACACAGCGGAGTGTGACCAGGGTGCAACAATCTGAACTGATCGCTGCTGATCAATAACTGCAATAACTGATCACTTGCTCCAAGACCAACAAGCAGTGGCTGAAACGATTCTTGTGGTTCAGTAACTAGATCATATGATCTCAAAAACATTGCCTAAAGGGTCTGGAAAAAAAAAATCACCTTTGAACTACAGAAGTGTAGCAGTGATCAATCCTGTCCAGGCAGAGGAACGAAAGGACCCAGGTGGATTGGGACTTCAAACATTTGAGTTCTGGGACATCTTGGCAAACATTCTTGGACAGCAGTTTTTACAACAGTTTGTTAAACTGACAGAAAACCCAAGTAGAACTGCATTTCTTCTCCCCCTTCAGCATCCCCTTTCCCTTGAGCTGAAGTTTTGACAACTGCTGAAAATCTGAAGCTCTTGTCAGCTTTATGTACAGCTGACCTACTAGGAGTTTAGTCTCTAAACAAAGAGGCTGTCACATAAAAGTATATCCTATCCCGACTTCGCCCTGTAAACAGACTACACAGAAAACAAAGGACTGAAATTACAGGTTGCATGTCTTCAACGTGCAGCCTATGTTTTCCAGAAATTACTACAATTCTGAAGGAACTACAATTTGATGGTTTGTTGTGTTGTTTTAAATAGCAAAAGAAAACGAAAATCCCTGCTTTCTATAATCTATACCATTTAACCACAGAACTGTTAACCATTGCTGAAAGCACTGATGCGTCACAACTGGGGGCAAGAGGAACGCTTAATGCTTTGGAATGGCTGCAACCAAACAATAGCAGGTTTGCCTGTGGCTTTTCACCATTACATCGGATGCAAACTGCTCAGCCTGTTAAAAAATAGATATAAATGCTCTAAGCTGGCCAAGGAATTGTTCTTACAACTAAACATTGTCATACAATACTCCTGGTGACGTACGCAAGATAAGGACCTAGCTCATTTATCCATGATGCCCAGCGACCTACTTACTGCACTTGACTCTTGACTTAATCGTATTCTCAGCAAATAGTTTTAAGTATTGACCAGTCTTGCAGCATATGGCATGCGCTGGTTTATCATCTGAAGCCTGATTACAAATGTGGAGGTGCCAAGCCCATGCCTCCCGTCAATCAGTCCTTCCTATGATGACGCAGTTATCTAAAAAGCTTGGTCTTTATCTCTCATGTGGTTGCGTATGCTCTACAGCTGTCCTCGGCTGCTCATAAACCCTTAAAAGAAAATACAGCTGCTTTATGAAAACTGTTGTCTGCAGGCAACTCTTCACATTTGCTCCGCAATCGATTTCCATGTTAAACACAAACTCATTTCATTGTGGTACTCCAGTTAGGAAAAAAAAACCCAGAACATAAGTCAAAACCCAGTATTAGCCCCTTAGAGAGTTCACTATTTTATTTTTCAGATTTTGGTATATAATCCAAGAGGAAAAGTCTGAAACGTGATTTAATCACAAGGCCTCACAACAAGTGAGCTCAGGAAGAGCTGTAACTTTATTGCCACCCAACAAACACACAATGTCTTTCCTTCCCCATGCCACTCTTGGGGAGGATGGCCCAGAGCATCTCCAAAGTCAGCTCCTCTCCTGGCACGCTGCTTCCCTGGGCTGGCTGTGCCACCCAGCTTGGAGCCACGGAAAGGCAGAGCCTTGATGCTGCCAACCCATGTCTGCTCCTGAGTCAAACCTGTCAGCTGAAACCAGCACGGAGGGGAAGAAGCACTGAACACCACCAGCATTGCTGAGGAATGACCTGAGCTGCAAGGATCTCAGCTCCTCCCACCCTCCCATGGCCCTGGGGCAGCTCCAATCGCAAACGCAATTATATTCCCAGTAGAAATGGAAATCTACACAGCAGAGTCTTTAAAGACCAAAAATTAATGGCCTGAACATCTTCTCATTTTTCCAAGTGTTAAGTCAGGCATTTCCAGTTAGATGAGTACAGTCAACATATTAAGTAGTCAGCCATCCTCCCCCTTTCACTACTCTAGATTTTAAAGCTAGTCACAGGCTTACAGGAAGAGTACTGCCACCTTGGCTGGGATGCTGCCTGACAACTTTAGGACCTAGAAATCATTTTACACTGCATTAGAGCTCCTTCTCTGCTGGTCTTCCTGGCTAGCTTGTACAACACCATATCCAATTAATCCAATCCAATTAAAAAGGATTTTACAGCTCTGTGTAACAGCCAGGGCACGCTGCTGGCTGTGACTCAACAATCACCATCACCAGTCCATGGCACTGAGACCCAGAAGACTCAGGGGTGGCAGGTCCTAAATCAGAGCTACCTTCCTCTGACCGAAATCACCTCTCAGCCCACCCTAGGGACCATGGCCAAGGTTTCCTAGCCATGTTTTCCAACTAGCCATAACTCCCCCACCCCTTTTGCTACTCCTTATATTCATGTAACTGCTGTAACACAGCATCCCAGAGGGGGGGGGGAAAGCAAACAAAAGACATTATAGGCAATTTGTATGGAAAATCAATTAAGTTCAGACATCTCATTAACCTTCTAACCTGTTTATCCCCCAGCTTTAATTTATACTACCACTTGCAAATGGATTTGACACATCAGCCCACCATTTGCCTGGGAAGGTGCAACAGGCACAAACAGAATCCTTGGATCCCAGAATACTCCATTTATCTAGGTCCTTCCCTCTATCCCCCTGCCATTCAATGGATGCCAAGGAGCACTGGAGGAAGAAAATAGGATACAGAAAATACACAAGAGCTCTTTGAAAATTATGTGAGCCCTGCAGCGGGCCTCCTTTTTACCTTCTTCTGCTTTAATTACCAGGATCTGAGGGCTGACTTGCCTAGACCAATACCCACCCACGGCCACATCAGCTGAGTCCCACAGTGGTGACAGAGCCACGCTCACAGGAGTCTTTTCATGCCATACTTCACTTTCATGCATTCACAAGACTAAACTTAACATGCACTGGAAATAAGTTATAGATGGCAGTGGTGGTGGTGGGGGGGGTGTTTTTAATGTTGTAGCACAAAGCCTAGGAAAGAGCCCTGATTTCTATAGCTGAGATGCATTCACAGCCTTTACTCTGGAGAACTACAGAGCAATTTCTTCTCACTAGCCAGAAAACACTCTAGCTTCAGTGAATAAAAACCCAGCATCCTCACAGTAAGCCACAGAAAAACGGTCACCTGCATGTTAGACCACAGGAATTCATTCCCTTCTGTCATGTTTTCAAAAACTATGGGATTACAGGGCTTGTTAACACACTGAAAGGCTTCTGTACAATCCCCGCCTTTTGACTAAGATGACATGTATTTCTAATGGACTGAAGTATACGTTCTTAGTAAGGGTTTTCATATGTTTGTTCATCAGAATCAAACAAAAACGATCCAAATCCAACATAGCTACACCCATGAAAGTCCAAGGAAATCAGCAAGATGAATCTCTTAAAATAGACTAAACCTTGACATTCAGGCAGTTGCAGGCAATATAAATCTTTCCAAGGCAAGGATTGCTAACTTCTGCAGAATAAGCTCCTAAAAGAAAAAAGACAAGAGAAAAAGAAAAGCTTCAAGAAAATAATTTTTAATAAGCAAAGAACACAAGTGAAAACAGGTACATTTTTCTAAGTGTACGTTCCTGCCTCTGTAGGAACTCGGCATAAATAAAGCACTGCAGTCTCTCCCAGCCTGCAGACACGGCTCTCCAGCCAGTGGCCCTGCAGCTGCTCAAAGATTTCCCAAGTTATAGCCAAGTAAAAATTGATTAAAGACTTGACTCTTTCACTGCGGCTACTGGGAATCCTGCAAAAGTTACAAGAATGAGCTCAGCTGCTCTTTGCTTCCCATTAGGCAAAACTCTAAATAAAGGCAGAGCTTAAAGAACACAATCCCGTACAGGAAAAGCCACCAAGTCCCCCAGACAGCAGCTATGCACTGCCCTCTGTTCCAGCAGAGACGTGCAAACGCTTTCATAGAATCATTTAGGTTGGAAAAGACCCTTGGGATCATCGAGTCCAACCATCAGCTCCACTCTACAAAGTTCTCCCTTAACACCACATCTAAACGAGTCTTAAACACATTCAGGGACAGTGACTCCACCACCTCCCTGGGCAGCCTGTTCCAGTGTCCAATAGATCTAAGACTGAAAACCAATATGCTACCGAAGATAGGGACTGGACCCTTTTGGAGACATTAGTCTAAGGAGCTCCTAACCTGGCCTCTCCCTAGATCTCATCCTCCAGCCACTACAGGCACGCTGAAACTTTTTTCTAGGAACAGTGCGTTCAACATTCAACAAAGCTACATTCATTTAGCCAAGGACCACCTAATCCCATGTATAAAAAAATAAAAAAAAAAACCCAAAGGGAACAGTGAGGTCAAAGGTAAAGCATTATGTTATTTTTTTTATCGTATAAATGGCTGGGTTAGACAGCCCAGTCTACAAGAACACAGTGCTTAGTATAATTTAAACTTATACAGAACCATACATAGGCAACCAGAAATCTCATCCTCACTATGCAGCAGGTTCTAAGTGAAGTTTATTTCAATTTAGTTCAAACCCATGTAAGGGCAGTTTGAGTCAAATTGAAACATGGCCGTTGCACCCAGTAAAAAGGAGAATTTTCTCAAAACAAGTAGTCTGGACTTAAAAAACTAGATATGGGAGAAGGAGAATGTGTGTCAGGGTATCGTGCCCGCAGAGGACCCGTGGCTAAGGAGGGGTGGAGGAAGAGAGAGGCGAGAGGAAACACACCGAGAACAATACCGGGAAAGGGGCTATTCTCGGCGAGAGAGAGGATGCGAGGCCAAGCCGGGGAGGCAAACAAGGGTAACAAAGGCAGAGGAAGGGCCCCCCCC
>VXBH01004598.1:1357905-1407080 GCA_013400035.1 Rynchops niger | reverse complement strand
TCCCCCCCACCCCTCCAACGGATCCGCAGCCCCTCCCAGCAGCACCAGCCCCGGCGGCGGTGGATGCTCAGGTCGTGTTTACATCCGTGAGTGTGCAGGCGCGATCTCAGCCCGCACAAAGCGCCGCAGCCGCCTCCCTGCGCGGGGGGGGACGGGGACGACACGGGGGAGTTGGAGCATCCTCCTCCTCAACTTCAGCAACAGCCGGAGCAGCGGAGGGACGGGTCAAGCCCCGCTCCCCACAAACAAGCGCGGTCAACAATTCCCCCCGGGTCGGCGTCCCCAGAGCCGCTGTGGGTCCTCCCCCTGCCTCTGATTTACTCCCGGCTGCAGTTCACGATACTGGCAGAAGACGTATGTCATCTCCTCTGGGGTGATAGACGGATATTTCTACAGGGCAACGGGAAGGGGGGCTGGATTTGCCCAAATCCAGCTACCTCTGTTCATAAGGGCCCTTTGTCATCCTTGCAATGTGAAGCAGAACAATAAAAATGAGTTCGCGAATATCCACGCTGGTATGTTACAAATGCAGGCTTCTAATTACCATATGGAAATGGGCTGTCTGAAGTACAGTGATGAATCGCAGCCTGGCTATTGTTTGGGGGTTGTCAGATAAACTGGAGGTGCTGGCAAACGATGTTAGAAACCAGGCTTGCTGTTTGAAACGAGCAGCACCATAGCAAGTGCTACGTATTCCACAAAACAGATCACTGCAGCTAAAGCAGCAATTGTGCTGTGAGGAAATTGTCTAGTACTTTGCCATGAAGAAATATGCTGCTGTTTTTCCAGAAATTACACAAATCCTTGTTAGTTCACTTAACCAAAATTAATATGACCACAAGATCCTCCTAGGTAAATAGGATTATTCCTCCCCTCCCCCCTCCCCCCCAATAGAATCCTCATATCAAATAGCGGTTATTAGCCCCAGAAATGCCAGATCTTCCTATTTGTCACATCTACAGTAGCAAATTACCTGGGGCTTTTCTTAAAGCAGAGGAGTAAACACAGCTTGATTTGCTTACATATTTTGCATACATCTCCAGCTATACTCATGTGGGATTCCTTGGCTACATTGCATCCATGCCATTTTAGCAGTGATCTATTCATGCTCTTCTGGTACTTACTGCATCAGTCAGGCTAATACTTTTCATCCAACTCAATCTCTTGCCTCTCCTCCCTCATTTCAGTTTACACCCGAGGGCCTCCATGCTTGATTTTTGCCACCATCTGACTTCCCTGGCTTTTTTTTTTAACCCTTCCTTGTCTTCCTCTGGGGTTGTAGTCTGGGGACTGAGAAGCTCCCAGTTGTGTTTCCTGTTGCCAGGAAGGTGGCCACATTTGCCTCTCCTGCTCCAAGTTGCCACAAGTCACAAGTGATGCAATAACTCCAGGTCACTGGTTTTACACGTCACCATCCAAAAACTTTCTCCTGTATGCCCTGCATCTTACAGATCCTTAGTGCCTGCTTTTCCCACAGGATCTTACAAGTTCCCTGCACAGTCACACAACAGAGAGTTTATCTGCTCCCTGGAAATACCAAGCAGGTGACTTTAGCTACTTCTACCTGTACCACTACACCAGTAGTCTCATCCCTGCCCAATTTCCAGCTATCATCAATTGCCATCCCCCAGCAGGCTCTGTACTGCAGAAGATGAACAGCCAGTAGGCAATTTCCCTAAAAAGATTGTTCCATATCACAAGAAATTCTAACATTACCTATTATTTCAACTTAAAATTCACCACACCCTCCTTCCTGCATGCAGTGCTTCATTAAGGAAATTACACTGACAGATATTTTGATGTGATGTATGCATCCATTTGCCTGCCACAAATAATCCTAAATCAAAGTCTAGAGACAGAGGAGTGAGCTTCCTGTGAACAAGAAAGATCAGCCAATATTTATAGTAGCTGGAAAAAAAAAATACTCTTTATCTGGTTTATAGCTGTATTATAAGAAAATCAAAGGCTTGCAGAAAATAGTGCAGATGCCCCTGAACAAAGTATGTACAGAAAATGAGTGATAGCAGTGCATGACAGCAGAGAAGACCTTCTGATGTGATCGATGAAGGGATGCAGGGCAAAATTCTTCAGCTGAGTAGCCTGTGCTACCTACACAGGTAGGTGTATGTATGCCAGGTTGGCACAGGTATGCCAACCTACACCAGGTCCCCACTGTGGTAGGTGTCTGACAAATCCACAAGGTCTCTTGCCCTCAAGAGCAGAGACACCAGACAAAGGAAGCACAGAGTGAAGAACCTGAAGATGTTGTTTGCCTGGGGTCCCATCACAAGCCACAAAGAATTTATCCCACTCTCCAGCTCAGTCTACGTGTCTCATCAAGATGCCTCAGGTTTAGTGAGAAATCCCACTTCTAGTCCATGGTGGGGAGCAGAACTTAAAATAGGACTTTACAATAAAATAATTTTTGCCTTCTTTGGCCAACAGCTATTCACACAATTTAAAACTCCAGAGATTAAATGCATTGCAGCACAATTAGTCAACATATCTATTTCCTGAAGGTTTGGCAGTCTGAAAAGAAAAACCCCACCCTACATTCCTAGCCCTGAAATATTAGTTTTTTGGATATCAACATAAGTATCTAAAGCCTATGGACCTGAAAGTCAGATTGGGTTAAAGGTCTCTTGGGAACAGTGGCTGAATTTATGCTACTTTCCCTATGTGAGAGACAGACCCCAGCACTGACCATAGCTCTTCACAAAATCCCTTTATAGCAAGGGAGGAATATTAATGTTTAAAAGGGTACTTTTCCTCTCTGCTGAGATCCGCCGCTGATGTTAATCTGTACAAACTGCCAGAGCTGGTATCATTTATTATTTAGGATGAACAGTGCAATGCCAGGCTAAATGGACTTCTAGTCTAACCCAGTGCAGCATTCTTCTGGGAGACCCCAATAAAGAAAAGCTGTTTACGTAGTTTGGCACTGACATATAGAAATCCTAAAATGAGCATCAGTTGAGTGATGGTGAGGCACAGAATTGCTGTATTCCATGTCCTCTGCACAGCCTGTCTTCTCCCAGTTGTGCCAGCAGCAGGTACCCAGTTTTTTGTGGGCTTTGCAGGAAGAATTGCTTTTTAGGCTGACGCTGAAAAAACCTCTTTCAGGTTCTTCTGGAGGTGGAAGAAGACTACTCCTCCAGCAATAAACCACTTCCCATGACTGGAGGTTCCTTCCTTGCAGCCCAACTGGAAAACCAGAATATACTCTCATGCAAAGTCAGACAGCTTAGCTCAAAATGCTTTTGTTGCTGATTTCAGTTAAACTGGCTGGTTTTGTCCTAAAGCCGAGACCAGCACACATACTGAAGCGGTACACCTGCCATGGAGCACAAACCTCCACAAGAGAGTGATAGCAAACAGCTTGGAAGTGATCCATATATTCATTTTGCAAGCAGGTGGTGGAGCTTCAAATACGTGCATAAACCTTTACAGTATGGGCACGCAGTAGGTTAGAAACAATCCAAGGTAGACTATAGTCAACTCCAAATTCACACAGCCACCTCCCATAAGCTCCAGAAATGCCACAAGCCACCTGTTGTGTTCCAAACCTAAACCAGAATATGCAGAATCTAAGAGCTACTCAATCTGGGAAAAAAAAAAAAATCAATTTGGATGCTCCCATCTAAAATGATTTCCAGTTACAAGGGTTTTTTTTTTTCACCCTCTTTCAGAACAGATCTGCTGATCCAGATAGAAAAGTCCTTACCATACATACTCCTTTTGTGCTTGTGCAAACTTGTTTCCCACATTTCTGTCATGAAGAGGACGGGAGCCTCCAGGACAGGCAAGAGCTGCTCCTCAGGCAGCTGTACAAGGCTCGGGGACAACCTGGTCACTCTCTTGAGCACAGCTCCCCTCCATAAGAAAAGAAAATTGAAGCCTCCCCCCCATCCTTCCTACTATCCTGCCTCCTTCCTTTGCTTCTCCAAAATATCCCGAGGTCTGTTCTTCATCAAGACCTTTTGCAGGCAGCATCTATTTGTGTGGTTTGATGTGGCTGGTGTGGTTTAAATGAAGAAGTGGAAGACAAGGGGTTGCTGGCTTTTCTCTGTTTTTAGATTCATATCATCAAATAATCAACTTTTGTGTATTTTTAGAAAAGGAAATGAGGTAAATGAAATGCAGAAAGATAGAGTAAAATGATGTAATTTACCTTAACTGCCAAAACACACAAATTGTTGTTATAAAAATACACCAGCAGACCTGAGCCCTGAGAAACTCCTTACAAAGCCAGCTTCTAGATGCCAGAGTTCAAGTCCAAGGTCCAAACTGAGCAGATACACTCACACATGCTTAATCTCAGCTTTCCATGGGGCTCCTGGGATATCACTGGGGCACCAGCGCACTCCTGATGTGAGCAGCCTGTTTACACCAGCCAATTTTACAAAGCTGGACAGGGCTGAAAGTGTCTTCCTCCACCTCTGCACAGTTACAGGAGTTGAGTTTTCAGGCATAGCTCCTTGTGTATTGTCCAAAATAATTAACCAAGTTTTCCCGATTGGCTTGTTTCGAGCTGGTTCCCTTAACAGCAGTTATCAACTAGGGGGGGTGGGATGCATTCAGCATTGGCAACCGCATCCGAGAGAAGCCTTCCTCTATCAGCAGGCCTTTTCTTACTCTTACCTGACAAAGGGTCTTTCCTGCCTTATTTGTGGCTGAAGTGAGATCTGCAACATGAAGATTCTCTAACAGATGTTGGATTATCCCTGGGAATAAGGATTTTGTTGGTTATTGAGATAACAACTCTTGGTACCCTGTCCAGTTTCAATAATGCCCTTTATTATTTACCCCAAACAAAAGGGGCTTTCGACATACTGTTTAAAAAGTTAAAGCTACAGCATTTCTGTAACAGCACCTTGGCTTGTTCAGAGGGACCCGAACTGCTTTACAAAGGAAGCTGTTGTTACTTTCCCTAGTTTACAGATGGGAAAACTGGGAGATGAGAAACAGCTTTGTCCAGTCTTAGCATACCAGCAGAGAAGTAACTAAAATTTAAGCCTTCAAAGTGCCAGAAAGTGGGCTTTTGGGGCTGTGCCCAGCCTCAAACAGAAGTGAAACAGGTGGATTTATTGCTTTTTGTTAAATAATGTGCCCATACACAACTTACAGAAGTTGTCCTGCCTATACCTGCGCTTTAAAAAGCTCATTGATCAAACTTGCAGGTTTAAGAGTTATTTCTGAGTTACCCCTTGCCTTAAGTTTAGATACACTCATGACATTGTAAAGCACTAAACTATATCAATACAGTGTCACTTAAATATTGGCAAAAAAAATAGAGTTGGTAATTACATCCAACAGTAAATAATCTCTTAAGTATTGCTGCACAATCTTCAGTTTTCATTTAAATGGGGTTCTGTTAGCAGATATTATTCTAAAATACTACAAGGCAATTAGAAGTGGTAATGACTTTAACCATTTGGTCTTTCCTGCGTGTATGAGTGATGCTTATAACCAGTGTCCCACTGCCAGTTTTAGTCTCCCCATGTTAGGGAAAGACTTGGCAATAAAACCCCACTCTTCTGTCCTTCATTCAGACTGACTTTGATACTCAAGTTTGAGGGACTAAAATTAGATGAACCTGAGCTTTACTCTTGCACATTTCCCTGCACGCCCATTCTTTGAGCTTGCAATGATCTATTCCATCTACCCAAATCATCCATTTATATTGCAGATGAGATACTGGCTCCTACACACAGGCTCGACACAATAGCTGAGCTCAGAGACTGCAGATAAAGTTTACAGAAGGAGCTGAACAATTTTTCAAATTTTTGGTTTCCAGGCCCTTAATGTTTCTAGTTCCTAGATAAAAGGCAGTTCTGCAGGCTAAAAACAGGACAAGAAACACACACCCAGGTCCTACACATGCTCTCACAGACCTTCCCCTTATCAATGCTCAATAATAACCAGAGAAAACAAGCTGAAGGCATAAGTGTTACTCCATTTATCACTAAAACTGTTCTCAGAGAAGTGATGGTTATTTTGATGGCTGATAGCACAATCTACTGGGCTTTTCTTGCATTTCTCCTGCTTCATTATTCACTGATCCTATTATTGTTTCCATAAATTAAAGACAGATTACAAAGTGCAGAGTGGCTCGTTACAGTCATTCTGTCTGACCGCTTTGCACTCCACAGGCCACAGTATCTCACCCAGCAATTACTGTAGGTCCCCTAACCCCTGTTGAGCGAGAACCTGTCTTTCCAGAGGACGCACACTCCTATCTCTGCAGCACCACTAATGCTAGGGGGGACTTTGTTTCTGAGCATTTCTCAGCATCCCTATATATTTGTATCTAATCAGAATTTGTAGAAAGTTTTTACATTCGTATCCTGATAAATTTGTGCATTCAGAATGATTTGAAGTATTCATTAGTTTTTAAAGATACACTTATAAAACAACTTCCCAATTTGTTCCTGGAGTCATATTAGGCCCTAAAGATTCAAGTTGTGTCCCCCGTATTTCAAAGCATTATCCAAATCATTCAAAGTCTGTCCTTCTCATGCCAAGGGGACCTATAGACCTTGCTATGTATTAGTAAAAACACTACTCTGTCTCACCAGGAGATCCAAAGGCACATTACAAAGGTAAGTATTAGCAACTTCCCTTATTTTATTATGGCTTGTTCTCTCATTTTTTTTTATAGATGGAGATAACTGAGGATCAGAAAGGGGAACAGATTGACCAGCAAGAAAGCGACACTCCTGAGTCCCAGTCCTCCCTCAGTCTTTGCTAAACTACATATTTTGAACTCTAGCTGAGACCCAAACATCAACGAGACTCGCTATGGACTACTCCAATGTATGAGACTAACCAAATAAGGCTCTGGAGGTGCTCCCTCATCAGCCCTGAAGCAGTGGTTTGCTGGAGGCTCACCACTCCTAGACAGGCAAGGCAAGCTGCGAGGACAGCCACTGTAGATACGCAAGTTAGTGGCTGTAACTGCAGCACTTCTGGGATGCAGAGGAAAGGCCGCTTGCAAGACACTGCGTTTAAGCGTCCATCCTACCATAGAATAAATGCTCTTAGAACTTCACCTATAATTTCTCTTTCTACAGAATATTTTACAGTGTGCCCAAGCCTGTTCTCCACCACTTCATTGTCCTGTGATTTTCTTTGCTCACTGGGGAAGGGCTGTCAGACTTTTTTTCTGATGCCTCAAGAAAAGAATGGCTTTGCACTTATTTTAGTTCTATATCAGGGCCAGAGCTTGAGGCTGCTTTGCTTCTATCTCCAGGCACATTTGGCAGCCATAAACCAGAGGCACAGCTACTCTGCTGGCTGTCAGGCATATCTCGATGGCTACATGGGGGTTTGATGTGAGGGCTTTTTGTTTTGCCTTTCCACCAGCCAGTCTAGGAAGACACATTAAGATGGAAAATAGCATAACACTAAAGGCATTTAACCAGCTAAAAATACAAGAGGGTCAATGGACATAATTCTGACAGAGTCCTGCTTGTTGGATCCTGTTTATTTGATCATAAGAGCTGAAACTGCTGTGAAGGGTACATGCCAGCTTTGTTATGCTGGTGTCAAGGGGGAATAGTGACATTTAGCCCATGAGATTTTCTTTGTCTCTTCAGTAATGCAACCTAGATCAGACTCTAACCCTGAGCCAGCTGAAGTGAACTTGTTGACCTTCCATTAATGCTCTCAGCCTCCAGAGTGCTCTTCATGGGTACTCTGAAATGATTTCTGGTGAATGAGTCAACTACACAATTACACTCATGGAGAGTCTCAGCCTCTCTATATATCAAGGGACAAAGCCTACAAGCATGCTCGTCATGAAACTCATCTGTGATTTGAAGGACAATGCCCTATAACTCCACGAAGATAAAGCCACATGTTAAATGTTCTCAAAAAAAACACAGTAAGAATGGCCACAGCAAAAGCCCACCACCTAAGCCACGTTTTAGCAACACTTTTACCCTATGATTCAAATTCTCTGTGTAAACCACACATCAATGAAAAAACATTAGTATGAAGCTCACCAAAGCCATGAGTTAACCTGAACTCCATGATGCCTCCAGACATGGCATCATCAACATACTCTCAAAACCTCACTTCTATAGTGCAGTAGTAGCAAAAATGCTCAGTAGGGTTTAAAGAACAAGTTAGGAAAGCATTTGCTGTGGAAAGATTCATTATAGTTGATCTTACCTTTGGAAAAGAGACCATCAGGCAGTGGAAAGGGACAGCAGATCCCTAAGGGACATGGAGCAGAGCGTAGCACCACAGCAGAGTAGGGCTCAGCCCTTAGGTATCTCAGTGACCAGAGCTGGTGACCAGCTTCAGGTGTGAGTCCTGATCAAGAAGCAAAGTCATGGAGGAGACAGGTCCATGGTTAAGGAGGGAATTCAATCTCTGTGTTGGTATCCACAGCCAGGTGTAGGAAGGAGCTGGGAACCAACACTGCTCTGATGTGCCTCAGTAGAAAAACTAGATGTTCCCAGCTGAGTTTAAATGGGCTCCTGGGCCCATGGTAGTGGGTGGAGGCACCAGATGAGGTTGCTCAGGGCCATTAAGGCTAATTAGTGCACTTGGGGCCCTGTCAGAGACCCTTTCAAAACAATTCTGGCCAATTTCATACAGTGATTTTAAAGCTGGTTCCACAGTCAGAATAGACTCTCCACTTTCTGCAAATACTCGTCTCCATTACATGCTAGTGTAGGCATCTCCGCTTCCAGAAGGTTTAAAGAAGAGGGCAGAAAAGTGTGTGGCAGGGAGGACTGAGATAATACAGGAGGTATCTGTGTATGGGAAAGGTGGGGGGACAGTAGGCCACATCAAGAAAAAGCCCTTAAAGCCAGCTATGATTTTTAACATCCGACTTCAGGGCAGTGTAACTGCTTCGCAGAGACAGGAGGCATTGCAATGAGACTACTTGAACTAGAGTATGCCTCATTTTATTCACTTCTTGCAATTCAGAGTATGGTTTAAAACCAGAAGAAAGATTTTGGTTTTTTTTTTCTGGCCCATGCAAATTAGCATGGAAGGCTGTATTTGATAGCTTTTTTATGTCTGCAAGAGGAGCAGCATTTACGTCTGTTTATACTTTATAAACACACAAACAAAATATCTGATTAGACCACAATATGATGGAGCTTCCAGACATTATCCAGAAGCATCTGCCTCATTAAAACTCAAGTTACCTGGGGTCCTATGCATGCTTTTGAAATTCCCACCCTGTGCATTTAGAAAAGACTATCTGCTACCAGTAGAAAAACTCATCTGCGAAGGCACTGAAAGTATACAGCATCTCACAGCAGCGAGCCTTTAATTATCACATGGTAATCACCACAGTGATTAAATTGTCATCAGGTCCTTGCTGGTTTCCCTCTAAACTCCTTTCTCTGTACCAAACTAGTGGGGAACCTAGATCGAAAGAATAAAAGCGAGGTAGCAACCCACTGCCCTTCGTTTCAGGGGTACAGTTTTATAAAAGGGTATTAAATCAGCTTTATTTCTTGGGTATACTTAGTATGTTAGAGCTTAGAAGATGACTATTTCATGGGAAAGGATTAGACCAGTTTGGGTCGTGTTTAATGAATGCCATCTTAGATCTACATTTTCTGCTTTCTGAAACCACAAAAGGTTCCCAATTCCAGTGTTCTTCACATGTATACATTTACTCCATTTGCTGACTATACCTTGCAACCTGTATGCCACTTTACTACTTTTTTCTGTTAGTAATTGTACACTCTCCGGATATGGACTATTCACCGAAGCATGGAGATAATCCACAAGAGCCTATGCTTAAAAATTGCTGCTAAAGTCAGCACAGCCAATGCAGATGGCCATACAGCAAGGGAAATCTCCCTGTGGGTTTCATCGGTTGCTACAACAGCCCAGTTACGGAGTATCCACTCCCATAGGGATCAATAGGTCCCAGGAGGCGAAAAGGAGCGTAAATAAATAAATAAGCAAGCAAACAAACAAACACAATAAATTGGATATCCCGCCTGCCTGCAGATTAAGTCAAGGAGTATTAAGTTGTTTGGGTTCCCGTTTAAAAAATAAATAAATCGAATCTCCCAGTCAATCTGCTTAATGTCTGATTGACATTAAGCAGATAAGCAGTGATTTAACCTTATAGGGTAGATTTCTTCCTGTGCTGCGGAGGTCGTGTCATACTTGGAAGATGACAAATGAATTTTTTAATTTCCTGTCCTGCCATAGGCCAGCGATGTGTTTGCTGGAAGGTGAGGGTGCTCCTTGTTTTTCTATTTCAGATGCTCCTGGAGCATTGTGATGGGGGCCATCAGTGTGAAAACCACGCTGTCAAATAGCACAACGGTGCTGTAAAAATTCCATGCAGGGAAAAGTTGGCCTCATATATGGCAGTATGAAAAGGTTTAATGTGGGACATATTCCGCTGGTCGTTCAGCATTTTCCATTCCCAGGAGCCATTCTTTACAGGTCCTGGAACTGCACATCCACACCAGCCCCAGGAGTGCCAGCAAAACCCAAAATGCAAAAACGACCAAGCGCCACAACAGCCGAGGTTTGCTGCATCGGATTTTATTGCGTTGATTTATCTCTCCATTTCTATCAGACTTACTGAGCTTAAATTGCCTCGCACGGTCGAGCTTCCCCAGCCGCTTACCAGATTCTGCAAGAGGTGATTTTTCACTTTGCGTTCAGATGTCAGCGCCCGTCCCCTGCACCTGCGCCCGCCTGGCCTTAACCCCCACGGCCCCGGGGGGGGCCCACTCCCCGCTCCCTCCAGGACCGGGCATCTCTTCCACCACCCACTTACCTGCCGTGTAAAACAGACACACACGGTACCCTTTGCTCATCAGTTTTGCCCTCTTTGCTCTCCCTTCCCTCCTGAAATGCATAAATATTAAGCCTGAAGTGGAAAGTTTGAAAGTGGTTATTATGGCCTTTGAGCATTTTGTTTCCTGGGGCACAATTTTCTAATTTTGTGACAGAAGGGTGGGTTTTTTCATTGCTGGTGACAGCTCTATCCACAAAATCAAACCACCTCAAATATATTGTTCAGTAACGTTTTCCTTCGTTGACAGCTGATGGTACACAATGACAATATAAAGAGATCAGCACATTCCAGTCCAATCCATTCACTTATTTAAACCATCTTTGATAGCGATGCTAGGATGGCCAGGCACCCTCAGTACCTGCCAAGACAACTGCCAGGACGGACAATTGTGCCAGCCAGACCATCTTCTCAGCTGTGCTAATATTTTTTGGCAACTAATCAGACCCAAGCTGGTTAGCATTTCCATGCTTTCCACAATTTGATCCAAACTAGTCAGACCAAAGCCGCTGATGTCCCTGCCTCTGGTAGGAACTTGCTGTCCCTGAGACACAGCATCTCCCACCCCGCCACCCTGCACTGACACTGGCATCGGCCCGGTGGCAGCATGTTGGATCTAATGGCACGGGAACACTAAAGGCATGGGAGTTACACTACCTTATAGCAGAGGAGCATCAGCCTGTTTCTCCCACATCTGCTTGGAGAGCGTTCCCGCAGGAATCCCTGGTGTGGCCACAGTTGTGCTGCCGTCTTTCTTCTCCTCCACACCTTCTGAAGGTGATCTAGGAGCCTTCCTGCCCTCACTGTCCCTCAAGCTTTGCTGATGTCATTTAAACACTCTTCCACTCCCAGCCTGCTTTCCTGGCTCAACTGCCACTTTCCATCTTACTTTAAACCCCTTTAATTCCAATATTATTCCCTCACACTCTCTCCTTCTGTAATTCGCTTGGCGTAAAGCTGCAGTGAGATGGCTCCCTGCTTTCCCTTCCCAGCTCACTGTGCAGATAGTAAAGATGTTTTTACATCCTCACATTTATTGCCGGGGAACATCTCCGCTTCATTGCCAGGTTACCTCCTGCAGCCCCCACCCGTGGACCAGCTCCTGAGAGTCTGTAGCATGTAACACAGCACTTTGGGGTAAGTCAGCATCATTTGGGTTGTCTCAAAAGTGGTGATTTAGGAGCTGATGAGAAACACTTCTCCCTGCACCACACCGAGAAGCGGGATGCTGGGACGCCCTGTCATTTCTCATCCTTGAGAGCCCTGAGAATCCTGCCTGTGCCATCTCCCACAGAGCAGGTTATTGCCCCTGCAATTCCCAGCAAAAACAGCACGTGTTTGGATCACCAAGATTCTAAACCTCGTGCAGTCCATAAATGACAACTAAACACCCCAGCCTACACAGGTGAGGATGCAGAGGTACTAAATGGCACAGCACACGGAGCTGTGGGGAGCCCTCATGCCAGAAACACTGCTCTGCTTTAGGAAACAGGGAAGGGAATCCTGGGGAGAGGGCACAGGAAAAGCGGTTCTAAAAGGAGACATTTTAAGCCCAACAGAAAGAGAAGTCTTACTGCTAAAAGAAAGAACCATTTAGGACCAGAACTGCCTAATTTGGAGAAGGGCAGGAGTGTATCTAACTACAGCATCACACTGGTTTCCTGTCGAAGAGCTCCAAGCAGTGCTACCCCCATAGCATTTGTCAGGGCTTTTTCAGCAAGAACACTATTAGCCATCAAATCTTGGTTGCTCTCATGCCAAACATTTATTTTAAGTCCTTGAAAGTCTTCTTTTGCCTATCTCATGTCAGTTTTTCCTCTCTGAGACGCAACGGCCCAACTCTGCCAAGCTGGAGAGTGCAACAGGCAGCAGAGGCACGGGAGCAGTGGTGGCATCTGTGCGTAGTGACAGTCCTCTCCCACCACCAGCACCAGCTAGTCCATCACACGCGAGCATCTGAGCATCTGCTGGTGGTGGAGGCAGAGAATTTTTAAATGGCCACAACCTTCCCCTCCCGGTGGCATTTCTGTATCAATGACAGGAGAAGAGGGGGCTGAGCAATGCAAAAAAAACCCCGTTTCCATGAATATTCATGTGAATGTTTCATCAGGCTTGCTGTGTGTTTGCATGTCCTTTGTGTTCGCTTCTGGTTGAATGCACCAGCAGATGAGTTTCTGACGGACACCAGGGAAAGAGTACCTTCTGATGGGAACTTCGGATTTGTTGTTGTTATTTATTGCTTGTGTCACCATTGCACCAAGGAGTTACGTCCATGAGCCAAATGAGCTCGGTGCTACAGACACAGCCTCTGCCCCGAGCAGCTGGTGCGCTTGTGGGAGAGAGGAGAAGCCACAGGGGAACCCCAGGGAAGAGGAGACTCTGCACTGGCAGTGGTGGTCGGAGACATCGCCATCTTCATACCACACCGGTGATTTGGTCCTTCTGAGTTTTGGCAGGCAAGGAGGGCTTGGGCAGATGACCTTGCAGCTTGGGAGGAAGCTGGTTGGAGGAGCAAAGTGGTGGATGATGGCTGCTTTCAGAGCTGGTGGAGCTTGTGTTGACTTTGGGATGCCCAGGTGGTGGCTGGGGCTATGTCGTCGGGCCACCTGCAGCAGCGACTGGCGGTGTGTTCAGCCAGCAGAGCACAGGTCTGTTCCTGCAATCTGTGCATCCCTCAGAAGGGCTCAAAATCTGAATTTCAAATGTTGAACATCTACAGTGACTCGGTCACCAGGAAATTACTGAGCAAGAAACATTTGTGAAAATCATTTGGTAACGTTTTAACAATCACTGCACCATTTGGGTAAGAACTCAACCTGTTCTCAGGCAATTTGCAGGTGGAAAGGGGGGAATAAATTATTCCCTCTGAATTTTTTTGCCCCGGCTATTTCAGAGCTCTTTAGCTGAAATTCCAAGCCCCTTATTTTTGTTTAACAACCCAACAAAAGAAATATGACTCAGACTCAATGCAGCTAGAAAATGTGTCCTGTGATGAACCTCTTTTATTAAAAATTATGCGATACGTCTTCAATTACGGAGCCTTTGGTGAATGAAGAACTTCTGCTTCCCTGTAACTGCAAACGTCAGAAGGAGAGTTTACCCTGGATGCTGTATTTTGGAGTTTAGCAAACCAGGGATAAATTTCCTACTCTGCAACAACAACAACAAAAGTATTTCTGTAAAAATTCAATTATTTACGATGTCTTGAAGGCAGCAAAGCAACAACAAAGAGCAGGACACCAACGGAGTCAAGTGTGGAAATTTCCATCACAGAGACAGGTTCCCTTGGACAGCCGAGGACATGATTTGTGGCTGGCTGAAAAAAACACATTGAGAGGCATCACGAAAGCTCTCCACTCGCATGCTTGAGGAGCTGAAATTGCCCCTTTCTCCCCCCTTTTCTCCCCACCCTCCCTCTCCACTGTACTTCATACGTGTTTAATTTCAAAGGTCCTCTGGGGTCTGGCCTCTGGCACCGTGACTAAAATGAAATGTTCTGGCTGGGAGGTGAGGAGGGGGAGACGGGGAAGGGAAGGGGAACAAAGCCTATGGGCTGTGCTGCCGGGGAGAGGCTCCCAGGCTGTCACCGCTCCAGCGTGACCGACTGCAGACAGCTAATTAACAGTAGACGCAAATAATTAACATCTGTGAAGCCAGACAGCTTTGCCTG
The DNA here is from genome assembly GCA_013400035.1 of Rynchops niger. Classification (NCBI taxonomy): domain Eukaryota; kingdom Metazoa; phylum Chordata; class Aves; order Charadriiformes; family Laridae; genus Rynchops; species Rynchops niger. Next base: position 1,392,618 of record VXBH01004598.1, on the reverse strand, counting down.
GGGACCTCTAAGAAGCAAACAGGGTCCGTGGGTGCATGACAAATGCTCATTTAAAACGATCAAATGTTCTTGGAGGTCAGAGTTGTTCCTACCAGGGTGCTCGTGATGGGCAGCACCAGCAAAAGCCAGCGAGATTTTTTTTTGCGTGGGTTTGTAGATACCAGAGCTGTTACAGGTGGCACAAACCAGTGCAACCCTCTGAATTTCTCTCTATGAGGTCACCTTGTGGGTTTAAGTGGCAGAAATTCCTTCCCTGCTGCAAGCAGTGAGTGGGTTTTGCTCATGGCAAAGAGTAAGCGGGGGGAAACCTGTGATTGCTCCCCAAAAGCCAGGTATGCGTTATCAGTGGCCACTTCAGCATATTGGTGACCTCTTCTGTCTGCACACCTGGCTGCCTCGGCAGATGGGGCCTTCAGCACTTACGACTTTTATGGTGTAATGCTTCAGCAAGAAATTTAAATAAATTACAGGCCTGTACCACAGAAAGTGTTTTGATAATAGATAACGTGAAGTTACGTCCTTAAAGCTTTATTCTTCAAAATGGGTACACACTCTGCCACTGGGAGGGCACCCGGCAGACACGAAAGGTCAGAGATGTGGATTCAGCACTCCATTAAACTGTTCAGCNCCCCTCCCTCTCCAGCAAGCAGAACAGGACGGCAATGAAGCCGAGTTTTCTACCTGGTCAACCCAGCACGACTAATGACGTACGATCAGAGTGATTTACCCAGAGCTGAACAAGCCGAGAGCCTCCTGGTCACAAGTGCCAGTCCTGGGCCAGCAAAGTGGCTACTGGGGGCGAGGGAAGGCACAAGGCATGTACGCGAGCAGTACGGAGCCTCCTCAGACACCAACGTCCTCAAATCCTTTGCCTTTCAAACTTGCACTTGCTAAGCAACAGAGACAGCTTCTCAATGTAGACATTTCAGCTACGCAAGGGAATGCTACCTTTAAAATTCCCCTGGGATGGACTGAAAATCCACAGTCTTCCTCCAGAAGCGTTTTACCTCCATATATTCATTTATCTAATAGCTAGAGGCAGCCGCAGCTCGGGATGGGACGAGACATGCAAACTGCAAAACACAGAGCCTGGGCTGCTCAGCCCCAGGGGCTGATAAATAAGACCCTAAATCATAACTCCACCGTAGCACCATTGAAGTACAAATTGCTCTTGGCATGCTCCATGATCACATAATGCAGAAAAGTTCATTTTCATTAGTTTGCAAATAGCTTATAAGACTAGACAAATAGATATGCTTTTCTCACACATGCTGAATACTTGGAATATTTGCATATTTAGGTAATGACAGTATTTTTTTTATGCTGTAGCTTTGCTTGTGGTCATAAATCTGTAATGCACTTCAAGGCTTTTTTGTCCCCCCAAATGTGATGCGCTTGAGTTTTTCCAAGTTACAAGCATGCATCTGCAATTCATTAACCAACCCAGCCAACATATTTTCCATTTCATTGTCACTATCTTTGTATGACCTTTTTGGTCTGATGACTCAAACGTATTTAATAAATTATTAATGGAGATTGCATTATTGAGAGAGGAACTGTGTTATTAGTTGAAAGAGTGCTCAGATTTGGGGTTGATGGGATCTGCTGAAATTGGAGAGGGAAAGTTGTCAGGAAAACTCCATGAGAGGAATGGAAAAGGCACAGAAAATTCAAATCCAGCATATTTTCAGATAAAAAATGAGTCTCAAATGGTTGCAGTTCATAGCTTTGTGGATTTTAACTGTCAGATGCTTTAAAGACACAAACCTCCATCTCCCTCTCAGGCCCTGTGTGGGAAATACAAGGTTTGAGAGGGAATAGGGTCTTCCCTGGCCACCGAAGCGCAGCTGGGAGCGTGTCCAGCAAAAGGCAGAGTGGACCTTTATGTTAAATTGTAATGGTTACCGTATTCCTCCATTCTGACTGATTCGTTCATGGTTTTCTTGCGAAGATGGTCAGAGGGCTGGAGCCCCTCTGCTGTGAGGACAGTCTGAGAGAGCTGGGGTTGCTCAGCTTGGAGAAGAGAAGGCTCCAGGGAGACCTCAGAGCCTCTTCCAGTGCCTAAAGGAGGCTACAGGAAAGCTGGGGAGGGACTCTTTATCAGGGAGTGTAGTGATAGGACAAGGGGTAATGGTTTTAAACTGAAAGAGGGGAGATTTAGGTTAGATATTGGGAAGAAATGCTCGACTGTGAGTGTGGTGAGCCCCTGGCCCAGGGTGCCCAGAGAAGCTGTGGCTGCCCCATCCCTGGAGGCGTTCAAGGCCAGGCTGGACAGGGCTTGGAGCAACCTGGTCTGGTGGGAGGTGTCCCTGCCCAGGGCAGGGGGAATGGAACTAGATGATCCTTCTAATCCAAACTATTCTGTGATTCTATGATTCTGTGAGAGTCGTGGGCTCTTGTTCCTCCACTGGGTACTGTGAAGATGCTCTATGTCCATGGGTGCACAGGTTGGTGTAGGGCAGATGGACAAGCTGTTGGAGCCAAAGGACACAATTTGGGATTAGCTGGTCCAGAAAGGACCTGCTGCCTCTGCACTGGTGTCTTCTGAGTTCTCTCAGCAGCACTGATTTTCTCTACTTCATTTTTCATATGCTTTGCCTTGTTGAGCTTTAAACTCACAGCCTTGTTCGGCCCATGCAGCTTTAGTTTTTTCTGCTTTTCTAAATCTAACCAGCGAGATGTAAGTCTTAAAGTAATAAACATTATTAGTGTTCTGATAAATGATAGCAGTGTAGCAGAAAAAGCCGTCCATTCTAATTCATAGAAGGTCTCAGCTTCAATCATATCTTATTACTTTCAGAGTATTCAATCTTCATCTCAGATCATTCAGTGGCAGTTTAATCAATACATCAAAATCGAGCACAATTCCTTCTGCTTACTGAATAGCTTGCATCTGGAGTGGTTTCTGGGTTGTATTCTGGAATCAGGCAAATAATTAAATCAAAGACTTAGCAATAGAAATACTCCTGAAAGAACCTCATTATTTTCCTTATGATTTATCTACATTTCCTGGCCTCAGTTTGTACGTGACACTGAACTTTAAATAATCTTTCAAATCCTTTCCAGGCATTTGTTCTGAGAGCACCGCTGAGGTCTGGGGGAGCATTACAGCTATTTCTCAGAGCAGGTAACAGGGGTTAGCATTGTCCAACTTGGTCACTATTTTTTGTTTCACTGTTTTGAGACTGTAGAATCTTACCTGAAATCCAGGTCTTGGCTCTTTGCTTGTTCAAGATCTTAAATTAATGGGCTATTTGAAAAAAAAAAAAAAAAAATGGCCTTAAAAACATGTCTAAGTCCCAATTCTAAGGTGTAAATGACCCTGGACTCCAGAAGTATTTTTCCTTTTGTACGAAAGCAATCTAATGCTGCCTCTCCATCCGGCACTATTCAGGAATGTTTTCTCAAATTCAAATTCCTTCACATCGGAGGTAAATTCAAAAAATGAGTTCCTCTTTCTTCTTCACCTTTTTTCTCACTTATCCCTCTATTTTAATCCCCTGCTGCCACACTGCAGGTTGGGAACCCTGCTCTACATCCAAATGAATGTAATCAATCATGGGAAATAGTTATTTGTGATAAAGGGCTTTTCTTCATTTATTCTCCCTTCAAATATAATAGCGTATTGTCCTGGTGTGATCTCCTCGTAGCTGTTTTGAGAAATCACCAAGAGCAGGCTTCACTCAGTAACAAAGATGACGCAGTTACAGGCTGCACTGAATGGTTTCCAGGTGGCAGGTGCCTTGGTGCAGAATCCCCCAAAGCCTGCTACCCCGCTTCTTCCCTCCAGATGAAACTGTGATGAGATACACGTGCAATTGCAGTCATTGGGAGTGTTTAACCTTGTACGAATCAGATGTGTGGTAAAATAAGCCTGGTCCAATTTTGGGGGGGAATTTAAAAGCATCGCTCAGTGCTGGGTGAACCGAGGTTCCGTGAGCTCTCTGTTAGGCAGCCAGCAGAAAGGTCCCTTCACTTCCCAGAGCAACACTTGCTTTGATAATGGCTCATTAAATTATATATGCCCGTAAGAGCCATATTCTGATAGAGTGATTTAATAGTCAAAGTGGAAGCTCATCAAGGAAGCGATATGTCACTATGAGTTATGCGGTACCTCTGTACCTGTCTCAGGAACACATCCTTTGACACACCACGAATCACTTACAGAACTGTGATCCATCCTACTGTTTAAAGCAGGGGTGAACAAGCAACATATATTAATTAGTCTTTCACTAGGACTTCATGAAACTGTCACTGACTTAATGAAATTGCCATCTTTCCATTGACTTCAAAGAGAGATGGGCTGGGGCCAGCCATCAAGTTACCATCAAATTACAATAATCCCATTCTTCTTCTTATCAGATTTTCTCTTGTGTTTTTAAAGGTGATGGAAAACACAAGCACCTGAATTCTTCTGAGATCAGGTCACTGGCTTGAAGTAATTTTCTTCTGGACTTTGTGCATTTTTCTTTTCACCCTCAAGAAACAGGCCAACAGAGAGCAATGGCATGTCTGGGGGTTTTTTTTGCAACACTACATTTTTTTAACATATCAGATTATGTCTTGTAAGAAAGTTTAGCAATAGCCTTAGTGTGTGATACACAGGTTGACCTCCAGCTGTGATGGCACGTGCTATATTATAATTGTTTCCTCCTCTGACATATTACATAGAGCAAGACGTTGCCCATCTCAGAAGGCATCGACATTGCTATAATGGGCTTAAATTGTTTTACAAGAACGAGAAGGCTGCTGGGGCAGGGGGGTTGCCGTTGGTATATTTGGTGCTCTGCTTTTGACAGCACAGTAGGAAACAAGGCGTGTGTTAGCCTATTGCCTCGGGTTCCTCCACTGCAAACAATGCTCTCTCGGGCAGCACCAGATGGTGCGGACGCAGCAGTAGTGGTGGTGGAGCCTGTGGCAGCTGTGTGGTTCAAAAGCTGGAGCTAAGTCGGCAAAAGTTCTGTCAAAACTGAATGTTTTACTAAAAACAAAAGAACTTCTTCCTTTGGCAGCAAATTAAGGGCTTTTAAAATAAAAACCAGTCCATCCTCCCCAATATTTATGCCAAAAGGCAAAGTATTTGATTCCAAAACACAATGATATGCCTGATGTGGCCAGAGCACCTCATAGAATCATAGAATCATAGAGTCACAGAATGTGTTTGGTTGGAAGGGACCTTTAAGATCAAGGCTTCACTTCCCTGTGAACCGGGTTTGCTCACCAGACTTCCCACAGCTGCATTTTCACATCATCTCCATCTTGTTTTAGTTAAAACTGTTTTCACTTTTAGTTTCAAAATACCATTTCCCACTGACCTCTGCTTTCTCCACAGAAAGCCTATGGACTCCTTCCCCATGATGGCTCTTTCTTGACAGCGGGATGCCATTAATCCAGATATCCAAATGTTACATTCCTCATCCTTCAGCCTCAAAAGGATGCTTTTAGCAGGATATTTTACTCTCTGGTTTGTAAAGTCCATCCCAGGGTCAAATCACGAGCTGCATGTATGTGGCAGAGTGTTGGGATGCAAGATCAAACCCTTCATATGGGCTGGAGAAAGAAAACGGTAGTAGCAAACGTGAATGACCCGGCCGTGCATCTCACGGCTTTCAGTAGGACCAGGGCTGTCATGATTTCACATTTTTCTCGAGAAGCGGACTAAATGCATCCACACACAGAGCAAACCTCACCAGCGACACCACTCAGCACCCGCTGAGAGCGGAGGAGTAACCAATGGGAAGGAAATGCCATTTTGGGGTTACAAGATTATTTTTAACCTTGTCAGAGGAGACCAACAAAATAGAAAGGATAATAAAGAAGGGCAGTAAAGCTGAGATTCATAACCCAACAGATTATGTGTGACCAATCCATTTTGGCTGTGTATTATCCATCACTATGATATTGTTATGGCTTTCTGGCTTTTGGGCAAGTCCTATGTGTAAAATGCTGGCATAGAAGAGTATTTTTTTTTGTCCCGGACTTTGCTGCGGGGAGAGAAAATGGTATCGTTTGCCGTGATCCTGCATAATAAGACAACACAGGTGAAAAATGAGCAAGCTTGTCACGATGGAGTCAGCGCATTGCTTTTTATATGAAAACCAACTGAGTAGTTAATTTTAAAGTAAATTGCCCTTGTTGCTCACAGTAAGGCATTTTGACATTTGTGTTGACAGCTTCCCGATTAAATGTGAATATTTGGTGGCATTTGAGGGTAAACCAAGCCAGGTGTTTCGAGGGTCGTATAGATCTAATTTCTATTAAGGCGGATGGTCCGTTCCCCTCTGGGCATCAGAGCAGATAAAATCCATTATTTTTTTTTGTAGAGTAAACCTCCATTACAAGCAGCAGCTCACGACGTTGCCAGAGGCGGTATGTAATGTGCATCACAGGTACCAAGTAAAAAGGTTATCTGCTTCGACTGTAATCTTTTTATTGCACAAAAGCAGATCCTTGAGCACTTTGTGGGGATTTTCAAGCCTCCCCCTTGCCCGAGGGAGGGAGGGAAGGAGCTCCCTGAGGAGCACGGGAGACGGCACCAAGCAAAGAATCCAAATAGGAGGACAAATGCAGTAAATAGGGAAGGGTAATAGTAAGTTTGAGGGTGGTCGGAGGTTTTTCCTTCAAAAGGGGAACTTTGGTGGATAATTCCCCAAACAGATAAACCTCAGCGAAGTGCGGACTGAGAGAACTGGCCATTCGCAAGCTCCAGAAATTTGGCACGAGTCTGCCTTATTTCCACATGGGTCTCCAGCATGGGTGGGTGCTCCAGCAACTGCAAAAAGCATAGGTGTAAACACTGTTATCTCTAAGGTGGCAGTCCAAAAACCTCATCTCGTGAAGCTACCTAGCTTTGTGAGCCCCTTTTAGTGGAAATAACCTCGCTTTTTGTATTTCATAACGTAAACCCAACTGAAATATTAAGTCCATTCACTCAAGATGCCAGGAAATATCTGTCCAACTTTTTATTTCTCCTTAAGCTAACAGGATTTCTCGCAAATGCAGCACAAATATGTAATAATTTTGACTCCTGTGTGGCCTCTGGTTTATCTACTTCCCTGGACTTCTGCATCCTATATGGAAGGATACAGAAAAGAAACAAAATGCTATTTGGGGGAAGGGAAACTGAGGCACAAAGGTATCAAGTCCATGTTCTTCTCTGTCTCTGGCCAAGCTACAGCTTGAGTCCTTCAGGCTGCAAAATTTAAACCCTGTGCACAGTCAGCCTCCTGCGCCCTCTGCCTTGCACAGAATAATTCAGAAGGTTGAAATAACAGGACAACAGACTGTTTGTTACCGTTGCTAGCAGCCAGTTGCTACAGGAGATTCCAGTGTTCTCTTGCTCTGCCAGGGGGATCTTTTCATGTGCCTGAGGGATGCATAAAGGATTTGATTTTCCAGACACAGTTTTGCGCTTAGAATACCTCCTTACACAGATTAAAGTACTTATTTCTGATGTAGCAAAGACCCCTTGAAATGCTAGATGGAACACAACACGCTTTTCATTCAGCTTCATCTTCCCAGCTTAATTAGGGAAGAATTAGAGGTTCGCCTGATGGGAAATTGTGTTAACTTGAGGGTTCAGTTCCGCTCTTGCACCGATGGCCGGTGGATGCTCAGAGCCTGTCCTGGTCAGTGAAGGCGATAAACATGAAACCTGTGAAATATAGGAGGAGAAAATAGCAACACACAGAGTGGAATTAGACGTTTCTCACTTTGCCGTATTGAGGGTGAGTGGCTCCATTCATCAGGGCTCAACTTTCTCGCTGCCTGCCTGGGAGGAGCAGGGTTCACGGCAAAGCCGTGTCTGGGAGCTCAGCCTGCCCAGAGCCACACAGGCTGGCTGTGCTGCTGAGCCCACAGCCTGGGGAAGGTAAATACACATTAATGGAGCATATATATACATAAACATACATATAAATATGTAGAAGGATGAGTATTTTTGACTTAAAATCTCTTCGAAAAATCCTTCTGTAATCAAGAGCCATTTCCCAGCTGGCCTTTATGGCCTTACACCAATGCAGTCACACTCTTGAGCTGTGCCAGGAGCTCTTCTACTTTCATACCAGAGTATTGAAAACCACCCTTAAAAATTTACATGAGGGAGGAATAAATGATTTATGAATTTTTTTTAAAGTTTACTCTTGCGCTGTAAAATCTGTCAGGCTTTTTTAAGGACCTTTTCAATCGTCCAGATTCTTTTAGGCTTTTTAATGCAAAATATAAACTCCCAAATCTCGCAATACATAAAATGTTTTATACCCTACGGTTTATACCCTATGAAAGAAACGTAAAGTTTATAACATTTTAGGGTGAGTAAGTACCTTAATTGTTCACCCTGAATTTCTAGGTCCTTCATGAATAAGGCTGCTCATTCTCTCTTGTGTTGCTGCTTTATCGATAGTATCCTCTTCTGGCAAAAGGCAGAAGGAAAAGCTGATGAAGAAAATGAGTATGTACCTTTGATGCTGAAGTGAAGAAAGCTCTTACTGCAGTTACTGCAGTATGGAAGATACAGATCTTGCCTTACCATATACTACTGTTAAATGGCATATTTATGTCCCAGTGGCATATGTGTCCCAGCCACATTTATCCACTGGGACATGATAAATGTGCTAATTATTACTTAAAAAAATCAGAGAATGGGAAGATGGAAAGATAAAAAGAAGGTGAGAATAGGCTACAGAAAACAAGAACGAAGCACAGCAACACGTGTTGCTGTTTATAGGTAATTTATAGCTTTAAATGGTATTTTCATTTCATAAAACTCCTGTCTGATTTATTTCACTGGGTCAAACATTTTTTTCCCAAGCAGCTCCATTTTATCAATAGCATGTGAAGTAATACAAATTCTTTTGGCAGAAGTATACAGTGATGAAATAGCAAACATTGCATTACTAACCCCAATAATGCAGGAAAAACATCTTTCTATTGTGCAAGCAGAGAGCAATATAACACAGAATTTCCCCTCAGGAATAGATCGCACTCTGACAACAAAAGCGTTGTGAAAGTCTTTGTTCTGATCCCTAAGGATTTTATAAATTGTCACACAGTCTATGTAGATCAGCCGTTCGTCCTGGTGATAAGCAGACTATGCATTTCTGCGAAAGCTGGCTGATGTCTGAATAACGTAAAAAAAAAAATTAAGAGGTGCTTTTGATCATTTTGAGAAATATACATTTTGTTTCTTTTTTGGGGGGAGTGTGGTAAACAAGAAGAGGTCTGAAATATCTTCACAACGCACAGGATGCCCAGCTGAACACTGTAAATGGCTCTGATTGACTTCAGCTAGACCTCGAGGAGATGCAATATTCTGGGAAGCCTCTAAATACCTGTACGGTTTTGAAAGTGGGTTTCGTACCCCAAATTCACTCTGTCTTATCTTGAATCTTTACATGGACCCCTAATGTCCTGATTACCCTTTGTTGAGATATATATCAGCATATTTGGAAGCTTTTGCTGCACTAACGCTTGGCACATATTTAATGAGCACCACCTGATTAAGACATTTTCTCTCTTTCTAGGTAGAGAACAGCAGGGAGGCTACTGATGGTGCCTGTAATTGTTTTAGAGCATTAAGTGTGTGTATAACACTTATTCCATGCAAGGAGCCTACAGAGGACCACTGCCAGAATTACTCGAGCTCTGGGTCCACCATGGTGACACAACATTTTGTGTTCGGTGCTTCCCAAAGGCGTTTTTATAAAACTCAACAAACAGGATCGCGATGGAGATAAAACTGAAAAAGCAGCATCATTACATGGTAATAAATCAAATACATGGCTTGCTATTTATTAGAGAAGTGATCTGTGGTGATATTTGTTCAACTAAACCCTGATTTCCTTCAGCGGGGTTCTTGTCACAGTGGGCTGTTCCTCGCAAGTGGTTCAATACATTAAATTCACTTAAACGTGTTTTAATCCAACCAGTAGCCCACCACTTGGAGTGGTGTAGTAGGAGCTTATTTTGGTTTCAGAAAACCCATAACAATTTATTATCATTTAGACAATTATTCTATCACCCAATGACCCCTCCCCGCCCGGAAAGGGGAATCAGGGAAAGCAGGGAAACAGAAGCATTGAAATATAAATAGATTTAATAGGATAAGACTAAATAATTAACAATAACACTAAAGAACCATTATTAATCCTGATACTAATATAAGATATAAAAGGATTATGCTCAGCCAATTCTATTAGCAGGAAGCTGTGCGCTCCCAGCAGGGACAGTAAACGTGGGACACTGTGAGCGCTGTGGCTTTGGGAGGAAGGGAAGGGCTCAGGGTCTGGCACAGGGGCAAGGAGTTTCTCTGGATCACCGCCATCAAGGGACAGAGAAACTATGCAGCAAACTTTCTAATTTATGTAAAATGTGACATTCATGGTATGAAATAATCCTGTTGGCAGCTTGGGTCAAGAGCCCAGGCCTCGCTCCTCCTCATCCCTGCACCTGGCAAGGCTTGAAAACACTGAGACCTTGAATCCCACATAGCCTAGCTGGCTATAAAGTAAATATTTTCCCGAATTCAGACACTAGAGTCTTCCAAAAGTGGAGTTTTCCCCTGCATTCCAAGAGAAATTAGTCCTGTGTCACTCAACCCAGGACAGAGCTGAAGGGGGACTTAAACCAGCAAGATTTGTACTTTGACTGCCCTTCTGTGAGCTGCTCCTTGCCGTCAGGCTGGGGACCTTGCCCTTTGTGCTGGAGATTGCCATGGCTGCTCCCTTCCCCGATGCTGCCGCCTCTCCCGCGTCTCATTAGCATTCCCCTCCCGCACCAGGCCAGAGGGGAGCTGTAATTAAAATTCAATGTGACAGAGCATGTCAAATGCAGAGGGTCCCCCTTGCACAAAGTCTTCGCTAAGCTCCTGTTCATTTTGCGGTTGTATCTTTTTCGTGTGCTGCTTTCTAAGAACAAATTAACAGGAGCAGCTCCGGCTCTTGTGATACCCTATGGCGATTTTATTTAGATCATTTTCTTGATGATTAAATACTGTAGGTTTATTGGCTGTTTCTTGTTCATAAAAGAAAAGCCATAATCCATTAATTATTTCTCTTCAGAGCCTGAAGGTACTCAGCGTAAGGGAATATTGCCCCTGGAGCGAGGGCAGCTCACCCAAGGCCAGCCTTATGCAGCCGCTGCTCCCTGGGAATGGACAGGGAGGACAACCCGGAGGGATGGGTGAAGGAAATCAATCCAAAGTAGAGCTTCCCAGAGTGGAAAATCTCTCCCAGTTTCACCTAGGTGATCTAAGAAACAAGAAGAATAGGGTAATGCTCCAGCAAGGAGGCCTTGAGATGAAGTTTGTGTTACGAGAAGGGCTTGTCGAAGCCATCTGGGGAATCTGATGGATGGGGAGCTCGGCTGAACAACAGAAAGTTGGGGACTGGCAGTGACCCTGCACCACCAGCTCAGCTCCCCCCACCACTGCGAGTCAGGAGGTTGCCCAGAGGAGACACTGGACATCTGAGCCATGCTCGCTCCCACAGCAGGTCCTCGCAGTGCAGCGAGGGCAGCGGGACAGGGACTGGCGAGGCGGTGGGCAGCTGTGGAGAAGGATGGAGCAAGTACCCATGGGGCTTTTCCCTGAGCATAAGTGCAGGCTCCAGCTTCCCATCTCGTTAGGGAATTCTTTGTATTAATTTTGCAAGTCATTAACATGCGGTAGAGATCCTTGTTGAATCCCAGGCCTCACACTGCTTTGAAGGTGTCACTGGTGAGAATGCTGATTGCTCTGACCTTGGTACAGAAGTATGGACAAATCAGAGGTTACCACTGTGGGCATGGCGCCTTTAGGTAAAGGAAGCTTTAAAGACCCTTGAGTAAATGTCCACAAAACAGTGGGGCAGCCATAAAACTTCTAAAACAATAACAAACCTCATACCAACAGCAAGACCCCCAGCGAGGAGAGAAAGAATTTTGGGGTGTAGCAGACCCAGCCCCACCAGCAGCAGGGTTCTCCCTGGGCTTGTCATAGCAGAATAATACTGCTTGGGGCAGGTGGGATAATCAAAGTCACAGCGTCCCTGAAAAGCTGGATACACATGGAATCTAATGGGGTGATTATATAGCTAATGAGAACGAGCTGTGCCTGCTCGTTGGCTCTTGCTGGGCACAGGGTATTTTAGCAGCAGGAGCAGGGCAGGGCTCTGTGTGGGCTGCTTGGCAGTATGGCATTGGAAGTGTGTAGGAGAGACTCTGCAGAGCAGTAGTTTCTCTGTAGTATAGACACCACTGGATGTTTCAGCATCCTGCATTGTCTCAGGAAGAGCAGATGAGTCTGGGAGAAAATATCCATCTGGGATCCCCACCTCTACTTCTAAGGAGGCTCTGACCTGCAAGCTAACCCCTGAGGCAGCTGTGTTACCACATGAGGACCGTTGGCTTAACTGTAAAAAGGAGATTATGGATGAGGTGGCTATACTGCCAGGTCTTCAGCTTTTGCACTGAGTCACTGTGTGAGCTTAGGATGCTTTCCAGCAAGCTGAAGGCTTGTTATCATATAGTCATGATGAAAAAATGTACTATCACTTCCTTCTGAGGTATGTGAACACTTTGGTAACTGGCATTGCTGAGCACAAGATTATTCCCCCAGGGGATTTCTTGATACCCTTCCTGCTTGGGTCTGGATCTCACTGAAATCTATGAGGATGTGCCCAGTGATTTAAATGGGCTTTAGTTTACCCCTGAGCTGCTGCACTCTCTGAGCGGGAGCTCTGCTTCTGTGCTGTTTAGATAGCGCTCTCCTGCCTGGGGCATGTGGGGAAACGTCAGCACCCTCTGCAGCAGAAGTCTGTTCTGTGTTTTTCTTCACTGGGCTCTCCTCTAGCTCTTCCCCAGCATTCCTGTGGCACTTCCAAAGAGCAACTGCATACTTCGTATGCCGCAACTGTTGTCACCCACTTCATTTCAGCTTCGTGCACCAAGATAATAGCTGACGCCTGCTTGCACTGTGACTTACCTTGCTCCTGCCAGGACTGGAATACTTATTTAATACCATCCCAAATTAATGGCAGGGAGGTTAAGGTTTTAGAAGTCTTGGCTATGTTTTAATTACAGCTCCCATATTAGCACTTGGGCTCTGAGAGCACACAACATGCAGCTGCTGGAGAAAGCTCCTTCCATCCATGGATGGAGCTCCTGCTCTCTGAGAGCAAGTCTCCTTCCTCCATAGAGTCATCACCCTTAGTCAGCAAGGACCATTTCTTCTTTGCCATTAGCTACTTATTTTTTTATGGTGTATGTGAGGTGTGGACAAATGCCTGAGAAGCAGGTGGGGCTGCAAACTGGGTGCGTGCATTTCCTCATCTCCTCTTGATGAGAAGAGGTGGCTGCTTCCCCCTTGAAGTTCCTTCTCTTCAGCGTTTCACCAGGGAGGCCGGGGAGCAGGGGAGAGCTTACAGCTCGCCTTCCTTCACTCCAGGTGGCTCTGTTCAAAGCCTCCCCCTCCCGCTTACTGACAGCGATCCAAGGAGCGTGTCAGCGTGTGTAAGGTATGTGCGCTGCCCTCCTGAAGGCTTCTTTGTTAAACAGAAGAAATCATGTTAACTCTCTCCTTGCTGCCTTTCAGAATGTGATAAAGCATCGCTCTATAGGCAATAAAACTCAGTGTCAAGCAACACCAAAGTCATTTATTTTATACACCCAGGCTCGCAAATAAGTCCATACGCACCCTCAGACTTGGAATGGAATAATACATACCAGCTGTATTTTAAAATCTAGCTGGCTTTAGACATTATTAAGATATAAGCCAAATTCAGGAAATTACCTTGCTAACAGCTCATTGAAGATTTCCATATATGGTGCTTATTACTGTTATTACAAATGAATTCATGGGAAATTTAATTACGTTCTCAAAAAGAAACAAATGGGTTTCTATCTATTAAGTACACTGGCCAAGTTTACTTTTGGCATATTTCCTCGTCCCATAAAGGTTTTCAGTACATTATTTTTCTCTGAGTAATCTTGTTACTAAATTAAGCCTTAGGGTCAACATCAGCTTGCTGTGTACCATATAAAATGTTGATAACTTCAATGTGCTGCACCTGCAGCCAGGGAGGCTTTAAATATTAAAGTTACCATCCTCAAATAATGCTCGTATGGAGATCAGATTTATTTTCCCTTTGTGTGGCTGCTATGTATTTCAGAATGGATATGTCCAGACACATCCAGCCAACATCTCTGCTGGGGAGTCAAAGACCTTCCCCGCCGTGCTTGGCTGTCCCTGGCAGAGCTGATATATCCATTGCTGGACCTGGTTTGATCTCTCCAGACCCCAAATCTATCTAACTGGATAAAAAATGGAGCTCAGCCCCTGCAGCCGTACCTCCCTCTCCCTGCCATCACCTGCCTCCAGGATAAGGATTGTGCTAACGTGGAATGAGCAATGACACGTATCAGTGAAAGACAGGGCTAATAATTTACCCTTAACCGTCTAAGCCACAAGGAATTATGCAGGAGAGCATGGGCATATTTTGATGAAGTAGCAAATCCTCTCTCTTGCCTGCTTAGGGAAGGAGAGGGCATGGCTGTAAATCTAGAATGGTCACTTATCTGCAAAGGGAATCTCACAATCATGAGCAAAAGTGACGCATCTTCTGCTTTGTGCACCCTGGTATTGCGCCAGGGTTTGTAATTTGATCAGAGAGGGCGAGAGGTGAATTTGATTTAGTAACATAGATCAAAATAATACCAGGCATAGAAAATATTCTTCCTAAATCCTCTTATGGGCTGGCAACTACCTGTTCATCAATCGCTGCTGACAATGCCCTGTGCTGGAAGGTGCTTTGCAGAGGCCAAAAGGCTCGCTGCGCTTCAGCAGGGCCCTGCTTCGGTGCACAGATCAGATCACAGATGGGTTTGCTGGGATGGAATGGAATTCAGCAAGTCTTCACCCCAAATGAGAATTTTCATGCTCTGGGGATTTCTGTCATTGTTCTGCAAATGTAGACTGGTCTGTTTTAGAGTCCATGCAGGGAAAGATGCTTGCGATAAGACTAAATACCAATTTGACTCTGCACCTGACAGCTTTAAAACCATCCAGAAAGTGATGCAGAAATCATTTGCTTGGTAAACGAGGGTGATGGAGCAGTCCAAGGGGCAAGGATGGGCGCATTCAGTCACTGCTCCGTGGTGTGCATTTGCTCCCTGGGAGCTTCAAACTGTGTGTTAAATGCTACGTCTGCCCCTTAGAAATCTAGGTGATTTAGGAACCTTATTCCTACAATCCTGCCCTCTGCTTGGGCTGTATTATCCCAAATGAGCTGGATAGGATGGGCAGCGGGTGGTAGGAAGGCTCTGCCTCGTCCAGGTTATACAGGCTGAGCCAAACTTGCCAGCCCTTCAGCAGGGCTTCCCGGCAGCCTCCCAGAAAAAGCTGAAGGCAAAATAATTCAGTGCACCCAAGCTGCTGTCCTGGCAGTGGGGGACTTTGCCTTTGCCTAAAGCCCCGTGTAAGTCAGTCCTTTTCTCTCGGGGCTGGAAGATGCAGTGGAGTGGCAGCAATACCTCTGCTAGACTCTGCTACATCACCAGCTGATGTCATATGTGATGGTGAAAAAAAAAAAAATATATATATAACATTGCAGACAGAGACTTGCCCAAATTAACTTTGAGCTAGATAGCGTGGTAGAGGGGACCAGCCTAGGGTGGGACTTGGTATTGTGGTATTGAAGGTGGCTAATTTAAAGAACCATATATTAACCGGTTACTGCAGGTCCCTCTGCAGTGAGGACAGGAGACGGCCATCCTGGGTTTGGAGTTATGCTACAGGAAAGTGGGATTTGCTGATTGATCCTAAGGTAAGACTTGTTATGAATTCAGCGACAGCCGGTAATTTGAAGTACATGTTGTAATGTTCTGCCTCTTTGGTCTCTCTAAACCAGCCGTACATTTCTGCCTCATTTATTATTTAGAACTGAAATGCTGCTTTATGTGGTGAGGAATTTGTGCTCTCAGATATTGATTTGGTGAAACTCATAGGGTCATTTTGACGTCTTCCACTTGAGCTTGGAAAAATAAGCCACGGTCAGCTGTATGGAGGCTGCAGCAGCCCTGGGACACGGTCTGAGCGAGGGTGATGGAGCAGTCCAAGGAGCAAGGAGTGGAAGTTCAGAAAATGAACTCCTCTTCTAGCATTTCTAAAAGACCTAAATACCTGTTTTCACTGGGCAAAAAGATGATGGTCTATTTAAATTAGAAATGAACACATGGCAGCACCTCTGATTGAAAATTGGAAAATGTCAGGCCAAAAGTAATTATTTTTTTTTTTTAAATGGGATCCTGAGTGTTTTTACAGCTATATAAGAAAATTCTTTTTTTGTTTTGTTTTTGCTCCCAAAACTGATCCTATACATATTAGCAAATAAATGGCCTGCACACGCTTTCTTGGACTCATCCGAAAATAATCTTCCCATGCCCAGCGAGCTCTGGAGTCTAGCTGGAGACTTGCAGGGATGCAGCTTGTGGCTGGCGGGCCCTTTGATGGGTGACAAATAGGAAAACCGAGTGGGAGGCATGGTGCTCTGGGCCCTTTCCTCGCCACAACCCCTTGCAGCGGGCGCGGGTGACGTGCAGGCAGGGTGGGAAGCGCGGCGGGCTCCCAGCGAGTCGGCAGCACCATCTGCTGCAGCCGGCGCCGAACGGCAGCGATGGCCTTCGGCTGCCGTCATATCCTCACCCTGGCTAGGGGATGGGGAGCGTTGGGCTTCCACAGGCTCCCCAGGTCATGAGGGATGGGGACATGTGTCCACAGCTAGTGACAGGGGAGCTGAGAAACTGGTTTCGCCCCTCATTTGGAGAGGAGGCTTTATTAACGTTTGGATGTGGATTATTTTATTGCAACTGAATGCAGCAAAAAAAATCTGCTTTAAAGGCTCCATCTCAGCTCCTGCAAAGATTTGGAGTTAAATATGGACTGCAGGGCTTAGACACTGACTACAGGCTGAGCTATAAATCACACAAATATGAAAGAGAAGTTGTTTGGTGGAACAGCTCGTGTGCTTCTTAGTGAACAGCAGTGGACTAAGCTGGTGCTCCGAGTGAAATGCAAACTTGAATATTAATCTCCCTTGCTAAAATAGGAAATGTCAAGTTTCCACAGAGCCTTTGTGGCATTTCAAGTGGAAAGTGGTAAAGCGAAATACATCTGCCTTAATTATAGAAGTTGGTCAAAACCTCTGATTTGCTCTTATAAAAGGAGGAAGTTCAGACATGATCTTTGCATCTGAGAGCTATAGGACAGACCAGTTTCTGGACGGTGGCTGTAATGGCACTTAGTGATGTCATTAAATGAGAGGACTGACACTGCTGTGCTGAGCTGAGGGCTGTTTGGAAACCTCTCTGCTGCCCTTTTCCACCCTGTAACTGGTAAACTGTTTTCCTGCAAAAGAATGGAAAATTGAGCAATGCGCTGAAGGCTTGATCCAAAGCATATTGGCTTCAAAGCCCATCCCAAAACTTCAGCTTCAGAGGAATTTGGAGTATGCTCATCCCAATAATCTTCACTTTGACCAACAGAAAACAAATTATTTTTTCAGTAAACACATAGGAGGTGCCAGACAGATAAACCAATCACCTGAAGATTTGGATACCGCTCCTTGGACTAATCTCAGCAACTGAAAACCCCGTGGAAATGGTGTTCTTTGTGGGACAGAGGCATTTTACCTCAATGAGACCTGTAAATGCAAATAACCTAAAAATTGCTAGTAGGTGTGTATTGTCTCCTTAAAAATATTTTTTCTGGGAAGAGCAAAGGTGTTTAACGCTCAGGTCCCTCAGCACCCTGATGAGGTGACGAAGTATTTCTGGTGAGTTCCCCTGGGCACAGAGAAATGGTCTGTCTCCGAAGCTGGTGATGCTCGGAGGGCCTTGGCCCCGTGCCATCTTGCACAATGCCTGAGAGCAAAGCCCAGACGAGGGTAAGGAGACACCCAAAGCAGCCGGCTTGTCGCAACTGTTTTTCAACAAGGCTTGCTCTGCATCCAGCAATGACAGCCCAGGGCTGTTTGGCCTATCCAGGAACGTGTGCTTCCAGTAAGCTCCTCTCATGAGAGGAAGGCATGTTTAGAAAACCTAGAGCAATTTTATTTCCTCATTTCTGCACACCAAGGGGGAAAAAAAAAACCAAACCCAAAAAAACCCCCGAACTTTGTCAGAAACTCTCAACAGGATAAAATACCCAGTGGACAGAGGATATTGGGGAAGAGGGTCTTTGAGATGGCCTTTGAGAGGGCTTGCTGGACCAAGGAAGCCCCAAAGTACCCCAAATGCCAGTGCCAGGAGAGTGTTGGGGTGTATGCTGCAATACCATGCTGGTGGCTGAGCCAGAGAGTGCAGTAAACCTGCTGGGGCTTTGGAAAGCAGCCCCCAAAGCTGTTGAGATGAGAAGTTCCTAAATTACTGTTAGCTGAAAGAGCTGCATCATAAATAAGGGGCTGTTGCCCAAGTAATTTTAAATTCTGCCTTAACCCTGCACTTTGCAAAGCCCTCTTGATGGTAGGTAGAGATGTCACTTGGTTTAAGTCTTAATCCCACCAGTGGCACCCCAGGTGGCCAGGCTGGAAGTGGGACTCTGCCTTATCTTCCAAGTGGAAAGTACACAGGGCTCTTAGAGAAAAACCTGAGTTCATCTTCTGTATATTTACTTTGGGGACAGGCTAAGGAAGGAGCTAAGATCCTGACCTCCAGTTACATCAGCTTTTTCAGCTTCAGCAGCCAGAGCACGTGGCTATTAGTAATCTAGTGAAAAATGTAACAACACTTGCTTAAAAATAAACAGCCCACTCAAAAAAGGAAGTTACAATAAATAAACTGCATGAGAGGTAGCAATAAAAAGTTTATGGCTGGAGTCATAATTGGCTGTAGAAATAAATGTCTCTAAAGCAGGAGGTATTGAATATTTTCCTCCCTACATCTTGCCATTGAAACTTCCCAACTGGAAGAAAGCAAGTGATCCCAAGCCTGTGTGCCGGGGAAGGAGACATCACTGTATTTAGAGTCACCCCCGGTGCTTCTGCCCACACAACTTCCTTTCTTGAAGTCACGCTGTAGAGAGAAAATGTTCTCCTTCCACTTGCTCAGCAGAGCATGGTGAGCTCATAAGCAGGAGACTTCAACTTTCAAATGTTGAACTCGGCTGAGCTCTGATTTCCCTCTTTATTTATGTTTTCTTCAGCACCATCCATGAACTGAGGCACACTCTGTTAAACTAATCTTCACCAGCTTTCATGCCTCCTTGTCTGGAAAAGTTGTTGTGAGCAGCTCTGGTCGGCCTCCCAGTAATCCCCCAGAATTGCTACAACCCCAGATAATCGGGACTCACCAGATGAGGCTGGGATGGCAGAAAGGGTGGGTAGCAGAGGTTACATTTTCTTTTTGGTCATTTTGCGCAACTTCAGCTCAAAAACTAGTTGCTTACAAAGTGCTCTAAAAGTCTGGTAAAAGCAGACAAACTCCCACCTGGCTTCACATCACCAAAACCTCAGTCAAAGGAGAGGACCTAAACAAAGCTGCCCATTTCCAGGGAAGAGAACAGCCCAGACCCCAATCCAGCCATGGCAAATGCCATCTACAGAAGCTTTGTCCTGAGAGAGCTCAGTGTAAATCTGAGAGAGTTTGCTCTTAACTGCAACATCCCACCCCATCTTGCAGAGATATTATTCTCCCACGCATGTTGATGTTGTTCTCCAGAAGGCGTGCGTTTTTTTATTGTACTGGTAGAGTTAGATGAAACTAATGAGTCAATGGTCTCACATTTTTTAAACAGATGGTTGAGATATCACTTTTGATTTCAGTCAGCTGCTGTGTTTTGGTGCCTCTGTGTTTTGGGAGTACACCTGTAGGGAAAAGAGGCTTAAAATGGCTGTGGATGCAGGCTGTGGAGTAATGGCACCTTGCTGCAGGAAGCCTTCCATTGGCTTTAATGAGCTGCTCTTTTGGTAAGAGACAGCTTTCTGTCCGAGGCCCTTCAAGAAGGCAGGTGTCTGGAAATGGGACAAGGGACTTCTTGAAAAAGAATAAAATTTTGTCCTGAGAATGACTGGGCATCCCATCTGGCCCCACACCCAGGGAGCTGCTGACACAGTGATGTCAACCAGATTTCAAGAGCACTGGAGAGGCACTTTGGAGAGATACACTGGGGCTTGGTCTCATTGCATGTCTTCATCCTCTCTCAAGCTGTAATGCTCTTACTCACGTTGAGTAGTACCTCTCAGAGGAAATAGTCCCCCTGGTTACAGTAGGACTAGTCACAGCAGACACTAATATTCAACATGAGTAAACAGCTATACGTGTGTGATGGGGTGTACAAAGTTGTTCAGAGTCCTGTGGTTTGCAAGTCTGTGGGCAATGCTAGGGTTACATGCATACTAGTGCAAAATTCCAGACAAATGTCCTCAAGGTTGTGTTGGCATTTCCGCAGAGCTAAACGTGAAGATATTTCAGCAATTGTAGTTGGAAAGATTTCTCTTCCTCCGTTCTGAACTTTTTTCCTTCTCATTGTTGTCTGGGCTGCATTCGATGAGCTTAGAAAGTTAGAAGTAGAAGCAACGTGTGCAAAAAATAGTTCTTGTATATCTCGTGGTACTCGAATTCAGGCTAGGAAGTACTCACAGTTGCAGCTCTGAGCATGGCAAGCAGCACCTTGGCAGCATGGAGTGAGCTTCCTGCTGGTCTGGTGTCGAGCATCTGATGTAAACTTAACAATGATGCTTTGAAGACATACAGTAAAGTTCATCTCAGTCTTAGCCACTCTGCAAGTTAGGTGTTGACTTAAAATGAGTCCTGAAGGTTCCTTCTGTAGTTGGTGAGAGACTGGTGGCATCACTGGTGGAAACCTCCATGGCAGCACTGGGCAGCTAACTTTGGGATGGACGAAGGTAAGGCCCTTTGATAGCGACAGTTGCACAGATACCTTAAAAATAACAGGGAAAATAAAATACAGAGGGCAAATCAGAGCAAGACTGTTTAGATAATCTAAAAAGACAATGTATATTAGATGGGAGAAATGAGAAACAAAGTAATACTGAACAAAAGAGATTTGCCTGCAGTGCATGAGGACTGGAAAAATTGTCAAGCATATTGGTATAATTAGTTTTGCCATTTCAGGGATTATACTAGTATGTATATTTGTGGCTTCCTGTGTTGACTGTGTAGTGAAAGCCATCACAAAAGAGCTGCTTGACACCCTGGGCCGATTCAGCAGAAAGCTCCATGTACCCCAGTGGGCTCCAGGGCAGAGATGTTGGGCAGCCAAGTATGGCAACTCTCAACTGCAGGCACACCCCCACACCACGGATTTTGGACTTCTCTGGCACCCAGTTCACAGATACTTCAATAAATGCCACTCTGAGGTGTTCCAGAGAAGCTGAGAATGGGTGAAAGGAAAAACCTTGTTAAGAGAATGGAAAAATCCCATTGCTTGTGCCTTCTCCAAGGGAGTCTGGAGGCGGGAAGGTGCTTTGAGTGGCATTCACAGAGGCTGCCAGTCCCACATAATTTGTGTAGGAAGTTTCTCACCGTTACAGTCTGCAGGGACACTTCTTCCCCCTTAGTGACCTAATTTTGGTAAGTGAGCAACCATTTGGAAGGACTTCCCTGCCTGACTTTCCGACTGTAGCTTGGAGCCAGCAGGAATGGGAGCCGAGGTTCAGAGCTTCCCTGGTGGCCCGTGGTTCAGCAGGCCCATGACTGCTGTCTAAGAGCTGGTGTCTGCAGACAAGGTGACAACGGACAGAATATGACAACGTTGCTAAAAGAAATAGGTCCTTAGGATATAAAGCAGCCTAATGCAAGCTTCAGATCCCACTGTGAGTAGCTGGATGTGGCTTACAGGATTTGAATAGAGTTTTGCCAAAAGAAAGCAACGTTTTTATACAAGGCACATGATTTTCCTTTGAAAGAATGTTTACAGAATAGAGCTCATTGCCTCATCAGTCAGTGTATCCTTGATATTTTCATTTATGTGGTTTCTTATTCAACACGTGTTTGAATCATAAGACTTCTACCCCTTTATCTGAATCTATCTACTGGGAGCATTTTTAAGAGTGAAATGTCAGTCAGGTGCATGCCAGACATGCAATAAACACAGTTTTTTCTCTGCTTTCCAGCTCGGTTCTCTGGAATTCCCCTCTGTTGCGTTCTCATTTTTTATGTTCCCTTTCCAGCAGAGGAGAACAGGTCCAGAGTTTTCTCTGACCAAGGAAACATATAGTGAGGTCCTAGGACCGCCTTCTTGCTTGGCATCTTTGATCCATTTACAGCACACCAAGGGGTCCTTTGGTCTCATGGATGAGAGTCTTTGAAGACTCCTCATATTTCTTCAGCTGGTCTATTCTGGTTTGGTACTGGAGGGCTCCCCTCAAAGCCTTTGATGGGTCTAAAACCTGACAGCAGCTGGTAGTGCTGCCCGACTGGGTGTTTTTCAGATGAGTTTTTCATTCGGCTTTACTTAAATAGCAAAGGAAGGGAAAATCAAACAGGTCAGAACACTGTTAGGGGCCTGGGTGGGCTGGGCTGTGGGTGGGCAGAGAGCGTGGCACCCCTTAGCAGATGCAAAACCTCCATATCTTGTGGCAAGCGCGCCCTGCCCTCCTCTGGTCTGGATGTCTCTTGTTTCTGAACTCTTGTGCTGCAGCTGCACAGAGATCTGAGGAAGTGGGCAACGCTGGAATGGGAACAGAATGCCATTCTTTGCGGAGAATTATTTCTTAATGTTGAGTGTAGGAGAAATCATAAATATATACACTGGCACGGTTTTAACATGCTTCTCGCTTCACCATAATAATGCAATCTTCTAGAGAATTTTATAGAAATCCAGGCCAGAATTTGGATAAAACAGCTGTTTGGTTTTTTTTCTCACACTTATTTCTTCACTTAATATATCTAAGTATAACCAATAGCATGATGCATGTGCAAGAACGATGACAAAGAATAAGCATGGGGGTGGTGTGATGCTGAGCAGGGGCAGCTTGATGTTCGGTGGCTTAAGCAAGAGATGTTTAGAGAGCCCACCAAAACACTGTCTAAAATACATGATCTTGCATGTACATCCCGGTTAGCTACCCATGGAACTTTTTCCTGGCTGCTATGTGCATTGACATCATAGGCAAACGTAGCTGCTGGCATTGATGCCTGTGTCACATGGATTGTATGAAAACAGGGCAACATCTGGCAGCGAGCACTTCAGGCCCCCGATCAGCAAATTGAGTGTAAAGAGGAAATGTGGTGGTTCTGGTGTCTCCCGAGTGCTTTAAAAAAGTAAGACAGAGACTCAAGAACAAAACTATTTCTTAATGAGGCCTACATGATCTTTCCAGTATTAACACTCTGCAATAAGCTCAGACAGCATCTCCCCAGAGTGCTGATGTGGGGTTTCAAATGTGTCTGCAGTCAGCAAAGCCACAACCCTACTGCTGAAACCCAGGGCAAAGCCCTCTACACTTGCAAAGGCAACCGATGGCCATGGTAGCATCAGACCATGCTCAGCCACACAGCTGAAACCAAGAGGATACAGCAGACCTGTGGAGGTCAGCATATGGTTAAGTCTTTTTTTTTTGCTTTTGGAAGTGCTGATGAATTTTACTGATAATGCCCGAGCTGGACGAGGCTCCTGTTTGCTCAGCGCTAGTGGAAGAGGATCTGCAGTGCCAACTGGGCCTGCGACTTCCCATAAATTACAAGGTGCTGTGATTGCATATTTACATTTGCTGATGATGCCGATGTCTTTCAGAAGAAGGTGCAGAGGATTTTACATGACTTTCAGCTGGAACACGATGTCACCAACACTCCCCCTTCCAGGCTGGTGGAGCAGTTCTGATTGCTTGCAACGCTTTATTAATAGACTTGCTAACATCAAGGAAAGCTTTATGAACACTTAGGATACAGGCAAGTGCCAGTGACTGCACCTTGTGCTGCTTCTGCTAATAATATGTAGAAATTATAAAGTATTTTTATTTTCTATTTGAGACAACTTCTTGGTGGCCCTTCCTTGGCCTTCCAGACCAGCATCCAGCAGTCCTGACATCTCTCATGCATACACCAGGGCAGGGACAGTGACTGTGTGCTTCTTGCTTAACAGTTTGCCAGGAGTCAAGTAATAATTTGGTTAATAACCCTGCTACATGGGGAGGAAGATGATTTTCCATGAAAGGCTAGAAAGGTATTAAGATGTCTTGTCTAGACATCTTGTCTAGAAAGGCATTAAGATGACATGAATGGGGCAGGGTTTAGCTCTTTATAAGTGAGACTTGGTTCCCTTGGCTTGGATAGCACCTTCTTCAGGCCTTCCACACATCTTGAGCTCTGATCCTACAGTACTTATAGCCCTCAATATACATCCCTTGTTCCAGTAAATCTCACCACTGTCAGGGAAAATTAAGTGAGATAGGTTTTATCAGCTCCTGAAAGATCAATCTATGTCAGAAATAGCTCTCACCTGATAAGGATCAGGTATAACTGATCAGGAACTCCTGACGGTATGTAACTGAACATCTCTGTGGGCTACAACATGTAGCTTCCTCTTTGCCTTTATTGAAATTTAAAAGACTTATGGAGGTTCTGGCAATGATCAGGGCTAATTAGCTAGATGCAGTCATGGGTGTGAGGCAAGTACTGGGTTCCTTGATACTCATTTGTGGTTTTGGACCCGAGAAGCGGTGGCTACTCTGCACTGCTTGGACATCCATAGGCACACAGAGGTCCGTAGCTTGACAGAAATGTCCTCCATTTCTGTCAAGGACAGCCCAGGTGAGCATGGGCAGGTAACGCAATCGGGTAACTTTGGCTGCTCTAGACTAACGCTGACCAAGCAGACTTGGCTTGCTGCTGAGTGAGGCCTTTGTGTTGCAAATAACTTTGAGTTAAGGCCTGCTGTGCAATGGCTTTTCATGGAAATCACTAGAGGGTATTTTCTCCATTCTCCCACAACAGTACAGAGTGTACTTTTTATTCCATTTTGCCACAGTAATGGCATTAACTTCTGGGAAAGCAGACAACATGAGCTCTAGGTCTGGCTTTCTTATGGACTAGCTCCTTGGAGAGAAGACAGCTCACTTTAGCCATATCCATGAAATCTGCTGTGCCAAATAATTGAGGCCATCTGCAGCAGTTTGAATACCCTGTTCTCATGGACGACTACATCTAGCAGGGTGTGGAAGGTTAAGCTGTGTGTCTGCTCATGTACTCGGGTCACTTAGCTGTGTCCAATTTGGTCCAGGCTGTGCTAGTCTTTATCAAGTCTCCTAACACAGAAAGCAGCGTTGGTATTGATGCTTCCCAAAGGACTGCCAAAACGAACCCTCCAAAATGAGGAGTAGTGGTTCAAGCTATATTGTCGGGGTCCTTGCACTGTGCATGGCTGGCCCACGGGCCGTGGCTACGTGTTTTGTCTAGACTGATGTTCCCTCGCAGTTTCAAAGCCAATGCCAGTCATCAGCTTCACGGTCTCACAGTCAGAGGGACCCTTGCCAGAGGAGCAGCCAGGGCGACCGAGTGGTTAAACACTGCTCCCACATTTGGGTGACCTGGTGTTAGTTGGGTGACCAGAGAAGATCCAAGTGAGGGCTGATGTCCTTCCATTGTGTCCTTCCTCTTCAGAGGCCTAAACTGGTAGGAGCAAGTGCTGGATGAACACAGAAAGAAGTGTGGGGGAAGAGCTGATGGAGGGATGAAAATAGAGGCATATTACTGGGCAAGTTGCCTCATTTTCTGCTTCTTGTACACACATCTTTGAAGTAAACATTCAAACTCATCCCTGAATTTTTGCTGAGGGAAGGGGCATCCTTTCTTCATGGCTGATGAATCAGGGGCCTTCCTTCACAAATAGGCAATGGGTCCGACAGACCCACGTTTAGCATGTTGGGCTGAGTTATCAGGTCTTTAACTTCCCCCCCTTTTTTTTTTTTAACAAAGCCTCTTGCCTTTAAAGAAAAAAAATCTTCTGGCAAATTATCCTTTCCAGGTAGATGGAGGCAATGACACAGACTTACATTGCCTGTTCAGATCAAATGGCAGCCTGCTGAGAGAAAAGAGGGAAAAAAAAAAAAAGGGAGTATTAAATCCCTATGGGGTTCCTGAAGTAGGCACACATTATGAGTAAAGCATTTAATGATCACTCAAGAAGAGTTACGGAAATCTTTTTTGTTGTTGTTGTTGTATGGGCAGTTTTGATCTCAACTATACATAGTTTTGGCTCTTGATGCTACCAATTACCTCTATATAATATGGATTTAAAATACGTGCCATGCTGTTTTGCTAGCTGAGGGCATCCTTTTTGCATGTCCAAAAGTGTAAAAGGTAACACAAAAATTCAGCAAATTGGCCCTTATCCTATTCCTCTGCTTTAAAAACCCCACAAGTTTCAGCAGGCTTTATGTACGAAAGACTTCTTGATTCTCTCACTGCTTACTTTTTATTTGAAGACAAACTCTTTAGGTGGTGACATAGAAATGAATTGCAGCAGACATACTGCAGATGAGAAAAACCAAAGGGATTCTGACTTCAGGTGGGGAATATTTTAAGATTTAACAGAATAAAATATTAGATATCTTATTTTGATTTCAGGTGGGTGAGTATTTTAAAATATTTGGGGAGGATTGGTGTTTCATGATGCACGTGTAAAGGCCTGATGTAAAGGAGAACCGTTAGGGTCTTGGTATTTGAGCTTGTTGTGACTAACTATAAATGTTCATGTTTCTAATACATAATTTATATTAAAAAAAAAAAAGGTCTTGTTCTCTTCAAGTAGCGCTTGTAATGAAATCCCTCTCAAAAGACAGACAAAGCACAGGAAGCGTTCATTGGACTGTATCAAATAGAAAGCTTGAGAAAGTTTTCACGGGGAAAAAAATATCTGTGCTTTTTCCATTCAAAACTATTATTGGACAGTGGGGCAAGAAAACAAACACCTTCCCCCTAAATTGATGAGATTATGTGTCTTTTGAAAAATGGGCTGTGATTTTTGGTCTCACCTTTTATAATAGGATTTTCAGGAAACAAATTTAGACCCAAGTGTTGTTGACGGGAAGATGACACAGTTTCTCAGGAAAGCTGAGAATAAGGCGCTGGAGACCAGTGCTGCTGGGCCAAGTCCTCCTTTCTCGATGCACTTTGCTCCTCGTTGAAAGCAGTTTCTTACATGTCTCTACAGGTTGTACTGGTTTAAATACAACAGGGAAAAATTGGCAGAGGTGTACAGCTTGCTTTTGATTTTAAATCAGTCCAGTTCAACCAGCACGCCAGTACTTAGGGCAAATGTATTTAAACCAGTTAACTCTATAATCAGTTTAACGAGCATAGATATTGTACCAAATTACATTAAATCAGCATAAGTGAGAGTTTAACCTGGTTTATCTACGTCTGCTTTGGCCTTTGCACTAGTTTAATTAACTGGATTTGTAATGCCATGCTAGCCAAATAAGGTTGTCCTCACAAACTTTATTCTGTGGACTTTTACTGAGTTTCAAGCAGTTGTTCCCAGCCTGTCTATGGCTTGTTTGAGTGCCAGTTGGCGAGACGTGCTGGGGTCCAGCTCCTGCTGCTTCTGATGCTGCCTTTCCCTCTCCCAGAGAGCCTGCAAAAGCCTGGCAGAGCTCAGCAGCAAGAGTTTCCATGCCTTCCTGCAGTGGTCTTTGAGAAGCAAGACCCAAACTATTTCCCACTGGGAGAATAACCCTCAGGTCCTGGGGAGGAGCTGGTCACACATACCCCACTGCCAGCTCTTCTCACTTTGTTCTTGACCTTGGATGTGTCTTTCTCAAGGTGTTAGTTCTTAGAGTTCTGTTAGCTCAGGAGAACCTCAGCTTTCACTTAAAAGG
The DNA here is from genome assembly GCA_013400035.1 of Rynchops niger. Classification (NCBI taxonomy): domain Eukaryota; kingdom Metazoa; phylum Chordata; class Aves; order Charadriiformes; family Laridae; genus Rynchops; species Rynchops niger. The sequence goes on along the minus strand of VXBH01004598.1, from coordinate 1,364,809 downwards.
CCAACTGCCTACCCCCCAGCTTGCAACACACCCCCATATCCAAGAATGACTGGGTGTTACTGGCCAGGAGCCCAGCTTGGAGCCTGTTAGATCTTCCTCTCCAGGCCATGGACTGAAGGGGAGAGTCCTCAGGCATCTCTTCTCCCTCCTGCAAATTCCTCCACTGAATACCTCCCCAGATGAGGGAAGATGGACTGTTTGTCCCTACAGAGGCAGTTGTGACCCTGACACCCTCTACTTGGACCTAGGAACATCTGCCTTGAGCACCAAGCTCAGTCTCCAGCATGGAAATCATGAAGGCTATTCTTTTGATGAGGAACCAGAGGGAGTGACTTAATCCCCAGTTTAGGCTTTTTTTTTTTTCCCCTGAAGCCAAGTCAGAATGACATTGCTCTTGCAGCTTCTGTTTGTGCCACTGCTGCTGTTGCTAACCAGTGTCATGAGTTAGTGTCTGGAAAGAGGAACATGTGAAAATCAAAACAAGGATGTTGAACAACAGAGATTGTCCAGTCCCCCTTTGAATTCTTCTGTTACCTATCCAAATATGGCTGAGATGAAGAAAAGGAGGACTAGGAATTAGCAGATGATTCATTAGAGTAACAGTTCATTCAGGAGCCCCAGCTGCAGAATTAATCACCGTCAGTTCTGCTGATAAAACCACCCTGGGACTGAGAGGGTTTCAGACTTTGTTCCAAACTGATGACACAGTCTTAGAAACTATATTTTAAAACATAAATTCTGCTTATTTCTCCTGGGGTATTCATGTAATGGCGGGGGGTGGGGTGGGGGGGCACATTTTCAGTCTGAGAACTCAAAACTTTTTCTAAGAGAAGCAAATACAAACCTTGCAGTGAAATTACTAGAGCTGGCAACAACATCTTGTGTGGGGAGAGCAAGGCTGTCCTGCTGAGATGTGGGGTGGCTGGCCTGTTGTTTTCCCTCATAAAATAATTTTTGGATTCCCCCTCAAAACATCTGGTTGCTTCTGGCTGTCTTGCACAGCCCTGCATGCGAAAAGGCAAAGCTTGAAGGAATTATCTCGCTATATGTGGCTGCTGTTTTTCATGTATCTCAGAGATATGCCATGTGCCGTTCCTGCGACAATCAGGCAATTCTCTGAAAAACCATAACTGGTATACGCACAGCAGAGCAGCAGTTAAATTTCCACGGGTTTCATCCCTCTTGGACGTTTTCCACCCTAAATAGGAGCAGGATTTCTGAGCTTCTGTGTGTAGGGAGCTTATGCTGAGAGATGCTTGTTTGGTTTATTTTCCTGAGTGCAGGGAGTGGGGAGAAGGAAGCCCCTTGGTTTCGTATCAGAAAGGATGAAAACTGCACCGTATGGGAGACAAAGCTCAAATGGCACTCAGGGGAGGCAGGAACCATGATTAAATCCTGAATAAATGGCGTGAGGGTATCACTGGGAGGTAGAAGGAGATGAGGTCTGAAAAAGGGGGAAGCCATCTTCAGTGGGCAAAGAGATGGGATGGTGGCTGGGGAGGGAAGGAGAACGGGTGACAGATTGGGGGTCTGCAAAGAAACGGTGCAGCTGGAAAAAAGAAACCGGGATGAGAAATGAGGCAGAATGACAAGGAGTGTGGGCAGAGTGGGGCTCTCTGCTACATCTGGCCTGGGAAACAATTTTGATGAGGTCTTGGGGAGGGGAGATTTTTAACTGGCAATATATGCTGCTGGTGGGGCAAAGAAACAGGACAGGGATGTTCCCATGGGATTCTACATGGCTACTGGAAGCTCTCACGTACGTGCCATCGTTCTTTCCATGTTGAATGCTGAAAGCTTTTAAACAAGTCTTCTGCCTTGTAGGGAGATAAAGAGCGAGAATGACCTCTTGTCTTTTAGTCTGCAGGGGTAAATTCCGTTCTCTCTTCCCAGATTGCACAGTGTACCATACAGAGTATGAACGTAAATATCTGGGAACTTTCTTCAAAATTAAGTCACATGTCTGTATTTTTTTGAATAGCAGCATTGACTGCTTCCTTTCCCCTTCAAATGAATGCACAAATTGTTGGTGTGGGGGAATTTTTCCAAACTGGGTCGAGCCCCAATTTTTTGCCTACTTATAGAGATATCAATCTATGCTGCTGCTCCCTGCTCTCAACTAGAGATCTCCAGACTGTGGTTTGAGTAACATTACTGATGGGAGAACCGTTTTACATGGTATTTGTAGGCCAGAAGAAGAAAAATACAAATGATGAGAATTACAAGTGAAGATACCACAAATGAGGGAATTGCAAAGAGTAATCAAAGGGAGGGGGGGAAATAGCAGCTCTGCCCAACGCGCTTGCTCCACGTTACATTATGCACCCTGCAGTATCTTTAAAATCATTGCCGAAATCACAGGAAATGTTGGTTCAGAATGAGGAAGAGCTGTGTCTCCTGATAAACCCATCTGCTTGGGAGCTGCACGGCCAAAGCCCTTCAGTCTCCTGAACCTTTCTCAGACTTGATGAGAATCCAGTCTGAAAAGGAGAAGTTCTCTAATAGACTGAACGCATATTTTAGCAGCTTTAGCAATATCAGACCCATCAGTTGAAAAATAACTGAATGATGCAGACCAGAGAGAGGACGTCTGCAGGGTACTGGGGAGCTCCGCAGAGCCGGGGAGCCCAAGGTAGCTCATGGCTTTGGGAGGGGGTTATGTTAGTTTGGGCGAAGAACAAGGCAGACGTGTCATATAGGCATTAAGACTGCCGATATCACTAGATGTTAATCTGCGTCTCTAGGAAGCAGTTAACAAGGCATGAAAATTTCATTCTGTTTGCAAAAAAGAACAACAACAAAAAACAAGTCGGTAAATGGAATATTGTCTTCAGGGGAAGAAACTAACATGTAGTTATCGATATAGATGCAGTTGTTTGCTTTATTCTGGTTATAATTTGCATTAAATGATTCTTGAAAGCAAGGCCAGTTTCAGGCAATAGAAAACCAAGCTGTGTGATCCCGGTGATCCCTAAATCTGATTTTGTGGCTGTACCCCCAGTGAAACCTGACTTTACCCGCTAGAATGTGTTTGGGACTTGCTCATAGGCCATCGCCCACGGCGGAGTGACAGTGCTAGAGAAATCCTACCTGGTGAGAGTCGCAGTAGGGTTATGCCCATCAATGCAAACACTAGATTAAAGCTCACATGCTGTCACCAATTTGATGTCTAACAAACGGCCTTTCTGTGTCTTGTTTTTCACTTTGCTAAATGGGATAATCGTTCTTGCTCTCCTCCCTAAAGCGGTTTGACAGCCAAGACTGGAAAATACTCAACAGAGCTATGCAGAAATCTAGCTATATGGAATACAGAAACCAAAATCCTGCATGACCACAGTAGTCACTTCATCTCTAATTTTATCTATTCTGCATTTTGGGTTTAATTCAATTTTCTTTATGGCAATCAAACTGTGATATTGGTATAATAGGATTCACCTTTAAGCATTGTGTTTGTTTTGGGGCATGCTTACATATTAATATCCTGCTTGGGCACAGCGGAAGTATTGTTCCTTCACCCTGAAAGAAAAACTCTAAAAAAAAAAAAAATTGTAAGCACAAATGACACCTATTATGAATAGAAGAAAGCTTTGCATGATTCAGCAAAACAGTGTGCAGGTCCCAATTAGCCCAGGTGCAATGACAAATTGCCCCCATTGAGCACCAAAACCAAACTTTGCATTGGGCAGAGGAGGGCTGAAAGACAGAAATAAAAGCTTCATGGTCTGATGAGAAGAAAAGCAGCTTTCTCTCTCCCCGTGAGCTGTACGCACCGGCCCTACTGAAGCTGCGGTATCTCAAGTGAAGCAGCATTTGCCTAGGACGTGCATTTGCATACCAGATCTCAGCTCTTTAGGACTAGCGCTATAATTAAAACAGAGCTGAAAGCTCACAGGCCATACGTCTTGAACAGCAGAAGAGAATATCACATTTTTACACCTGGAGAAACGGAAGCAAAGGCATTACAGAGAGATGAGTCCTGCTGCTTACCCCCTTGCACCAAATCGGGCACTATTTCCTCGCTTGTGCAAACGCAGTTCACCAGAAACACCCCCTAACCCACCCAGGCTCGGGATGCAAATGTAGCTTAGCAGTGGGGTTTTTCTCTAAGTTGTTTTTAATTGTTTGTTTGTTGGTTGCTTTTTTTTTTGCCCAAAGCACTGTTAGCAAGCCTACTCCTCTGTCGAGCTATCCCAGCCATCTGCCAATGTGGGCTCAAAAGAACATTCTTCGGGGCCTTATCCAATTTGTTGTATCTGATTCATTAAAGTAATTACTCTTGCTATTAAGTCATTGCTTGGAGTTTGGCAGCTAGATAATAATCTGGGACCTAAATTTCTAAACCGAGCTAAAACCTTGCTTGGTTTTATTTTCTCAAATCTCGCATCGCCTGAAATGAGTCCTGGGTGCGAGCAGTCCCTGGCGTGGCACCGAGCAGCTCCGGCAGCCGTGACCAAGCAAAAGGACTTGTGGAAAAACCTCTTTTCTGGCTTAACTTGTCAGCTGGAGTTAGTGGTGCTGCACTGATACAACAGGAGTGGTGTGATTTTAGCTGCGAGCAGTGTGATGGCACCAGAATTATTTGGCATCAGTTACCAACGGTATCCTCAAGTGTGCCGGGACTTTGAGTTGTGCTGTGACTTCATTTAGTGAGGTCAAAGCTCTGGGGAAATGCCATGAATGACATTTGCTATGGCATTTCTGAACTGGAAGGTCCCTGTCACCCTAACATCACAGCAGGTAAGGAGACAGGACAGAGCTGAGGAAGGTTTCTCACCCTCTAGATTGTGAAGGGGAACATCCTGATGATCAGTGCTGATACACAGCCCCTCGTGAGCACAGCTCCCAGAATCCGGCTCCCCGTGGCACCAAAACCCCAATCTGAAGAAAACAAGCAAGGCCAAACAGGACCATTTACCAAGTCCAGGATGGGACTCCACCCCCAGGGTCTTTGAAACTGAGGAGGGACCAACCCCATCGCTCACACGAGCCAGGCAGGCACAGGACATCTCTGCTCCCTGACACCACGCGAATCCCCCTGTGCTGAGATCTCCTCGCCCACCATCCCATCCCATCCCATCCCATCCCATCCCATCCCATCCCTCCTGCTTCTGTTCCCTTGGGAACCCGGCGCCTGCTGCTGGTACGATGGAGCGTGGCAGAGATTTAACTCTGTTTCAAGATTATCTGCTCTTATTTTCCCAATCCTGGAGGAGCCAATCTGGAAAACAAGGTGGCATTAAACATTTGCTGCTGCAAATAATGGAAACACAGCTGGCTCTCAAATGTTTGATTTTATTGCACCTTTCTTCACAATGTTTATGAGCTTTTGCCTATTTATAAAGCCACATAAAGTCTGAAGGAAGCCTCTTAGAGATATAAATTCTCATGCTGAGAACTCTGAAAAGTGCCAACAGTCCTGGGATGCGAATGCCCATAATGCCCATCACTTCTGTACCCAGCAAGACAAATTACCATAAATGTCCTCCTCTCTGTCACCTCTAGATCTTTGTCATTGACATTCAAACCCATTGCATCCTCCTCTGCGTAATGTACCCCCCGCCTCCATCTCTACCCGAACCTCACAAGGCCAATCCCTGAGCCTGGCGCTGCCAGGAATGCTGCTGGACACCCACCGCTACGTTTGACCAGACCCTTTCGCGGACATTTTCCAGGGTGTGATAAAACCCCCTTTGCCTTTTGTTATGGTTTGAAAAACCCATAACAAATGATTGTTGTTTAGACAATTATTCTATCACCCGATGACCCCTCTCCACCCAGGAAGGGGAATCAGGGAAAAACAAGGGAACACGAGGGTTGAAATATAGATTTAATACGATATGACTAAATAATTAACAATAATACTAAAGAATCAGTATTGATACCAATATAAAATATACAGGGATTATGCCCAGTCCATTCCATCGCAGGAAGCTGTGGGGCAGGAAGCACAGCGGGCAGCAAACGTGGGACACTGCGAGCGCTGTGGCTTCAGAGGAAGGGACAAGGGACGGACGCAGGCCTCCGGCACCGGGGCAAGGAGTTCCCTGGATCACCGCCACCAGGGGAGAGCGAGCACTACACAGCAAACTTTCTAATTTATAGTGAATGTGCCGTTCATGGTATGAAATAACCCAGCTGGCAGCTTGGGTCAAGCGCCCGGGTCCCGCTCCTCCGCATCCCTGCACCTGGTGAGCCGGGAAACACCCCGACCTTGAATCCCACACCCCATCGCTGGCTATAAAGTCAGCATTTTCAGGAATTCAGACACTAGACTTCTGAAAGTGCAGTTTTCCCGAGCATTATAAGAGAAATTAGTGCTGTCCCGCTCAAACCAGGGCACCTTTGCATCTCCCCAAGCCGGGGCCGGGGCCGGCAGGGCCCCCCGGGGAACCCCGCCGTTGTCCGCGCTGGGAGCAACCGCCTCCCGCTGCGGGCAGGCGTGACGTCACGCGCGTCACCTTGCATGACGTCAGAGCGGNTCTGAAAGTGCAGTTTTCCCGAGCATTATAAGAGAAATTAGTGCTGTCCCGCTCAAACCAGGGCACCTTTGCATCTCCCCAAGCCGGGGCCGGGGCCGGCAGGGCCTCCCGGGGAACCCCGCCGTTGTCCGCGCTGGGNNNNCCTCCCGCTGCGGGCAGGCGTGACGTCACGCGCGTCACCTTGCATGACGTCAGAGCGGTGTCACGTCACGCCCTCCCGGGCCGAGGGCAGGGAGGGGGCGGCAGGTGTCGGGCAGGGCTCGGCTGGGCCCGGCGCGGTGTCCCCGCCCCCGGCTGACAGCGGCGGGCCCGGCGCGGCCCGGCGGGAGTTGTAGTGCGCGGCGGGCGGAGGCGGGCGGGCCGGCCCCGGGGCGGACTACAAGTCCCAGGCGGGGCGGGTGGCGGCGCTGCTTGTGTGAGGGAGC
>VXBH01004598.1:1319909-1357482 GCA_013400035.1 Rynchops niger | reverse complement strand
CCGAGATATATACCCTTTATTCTTATCTGAAGCGGCTGCGTCGCCTAGATATGGTCTGCGGAGGGAAATAAGGCAGTGTGTGTTTCTGTCTCTTGCGGGGTGTTGGGTACCCGCTTTCTGTCCTAGCGCTGGAGGCAGGAAGCTCTCCTGGTCCTTGAGCATCTTCCTTGTCAGCAGTGGCGTGCTGCTCCCTCCTCTGCTCTTTCATTCAAAGTTCTCCGGTGGTAAAAGAACCCTCCATTTCATCACAACCCTCTCCTCAGCTGTACTCGGTCGAATATAAGGTCATTGCTGCGAGTGTATCTTATTTGTAATCAGGTCTGTTGTTAGTCTGTTCATGGGTTTTAGTTTTGAACAATGCGCTTTGTAGGTCTGTGCATGTGTTTTGAAAAGTGAATGGGAAGGTAAATATTTAAATAAAAAAGAAGTACGTTAGAATGCACTTAGGTTGTACTGCCTGTCAGACAGACTTCAAAGTAAACAAACGAATTTTTGATCATGCTCTGAATGTTTAAGAAACATTGAAGGTTTTGTAGTAAAAGATGTTAAAAATTCTGTCATTGGTGCACGGGCTGGCAAACCTGGGGCCACCTCCTGCAGCCTGTCTTCACGGCAGCCCTGTCTCACATTGAGCCTTTGGTATTGCTGAGAAATGGTGCGTGTGGTGGTGGTGATGTGCAGCCTTTCGCAGCCTGACAGACCAGCCAAGCTGCCAGAACTCCTCTGCCCTCCAAGGTTGTGCAGGGAAGTTGCCATTACCCAGGTAACTAGCTGAGAGCCAGGCTAATGTGCAGAGACAGTGGTGGGTTCCAGCTGTGATGAAGGCAGCTGGGAGACCCACAAGGCTTCGGCTTCAGTGCCCACGTCACCAGTGGAGTGCAGCAGTCGCAGGGTAGATCATGAGAACCACAGCGTTGCCAAATAGCCCTGTTTGTACCAGCTGTAGGTTCTAACTGGTGTGCAGGAGTTGTCCTGTTATGGTTATCCACTTCTTAGTCAGCAGCTTCTCTGTGCCTTCAGATGGTGTGGGCATGGAGCATAGGTAGCAGGTCTGGATTGGAGCTTAGATAGTAGGTCTGCATTTGACCTTGCACAGATGTTCCAACTGCTTTTAATACCTGTGACTTGATGCTTTGGGACATGAATGCATCCCTGTGTTGTTCACTTTTCTCAGGGGGAAGTGCATAAGGGTACTCTGTAATGAAGCACTGGAGTATCTGGCCATCTTCTAAACGTTGTCACTTCAAACCTCCCTAGACTGAATTGCTACAGTACATTCTTACCTGGTACTCCTGCAGAGCTAGCACTGCCCACCCTTTGGGTTTAAAGGGACCCCTGTGCAAGTTATCCAGACATCCTGGTTGTGCGTCAGGCCAACACCTGATGTTTCCAGGAGGGTTTGTTGGGTAGGGGAAGTGACCACCTTGCCCCCATCTGTCTCCCTGTCCCTCCACACGTACCCATGCATATAAGAAGAGGGAGGCCCGAGGGTGGAATAACAACCCATGGTTTTTTTGGCAGATAGCAAACTGTCATGCTAACCTCAGTGTGGAGTCTGCCGAGCTCACGTACAGCTCTTACCTCGAGGTAGAGTCTCAGTTGTCTTCCTGGTCTTGTGGGAGATGAAGACATAAAGGAGCCAGGGGCCCCTGCCAGGTCCGTATAAACCTGTCCCTGGAGCCAGGTTGATAAAACTTGATGATAACAGGAGGCAAAAGTTGCTCACAAACCTGTTTGCTTCACGATGTGCAGATCATAATCTAAGAGGACTGCTGTAGTCCTTCAGCTTTGCTCAGGCCTGAAACCAGTCTGACTGATGATCATCAAGGGTATCTGACATCACTGTGCTGCTTTCTCTTGTGGATGTAAATCAGGAGTAATTGTGCAGCAGCCGGTGGAGTAGCACCAGGTCAGTGTGGTGTAGCGATGGGACTGTGGCCATGGGAATTGTATTCTTACCATCTTCTCCTGAGCATTGCTCCGGGGAGCAGGCAAACTAGAGGCAATAACTGATGTTAGGAGATGAGTCTAAATAGCAATGTTCTCTTTTCCCTGGTGAGAACTGCTGATTTCCTAGCAACATTCAGGGCTTTCTCTGATCTTTTCTAACCATAAAGAGGTGAGAAGCATCCTCGGCTTACTCATAGCAGCTGAATTTTTTGAGTACTTAGAAAAAGCCATCAAGCTCAGAAATACGTGAAAATGCCAGTCCTCTGAACCAAGAAGAAAATTTTTTTGTTGCCCAGTTTAACTCATCCCTGCCGATATTGTAGTCTTTCACTCAGTAAAACTCTCCTATTTGCTTCCTCCCAGGTTGCTTGTTTTCCAATATATGACATCCGATTAAAAGATTTCTCCTCTTCAATGTGTACTCGCAGTTAACTCCATCCATATTTCATAATTCAAGCCTGCAATCCAAAGCCGCAAGGGGTCCAATAATAAAAGCTTTTTGCAGTAAATACTGTACTAATTTAGGCCAAGCCACAGTTGAATGCTAGAGGCCAAGGAAAAATGTAAGCCCAGCAGAGCGCTTTAATCACTGGGGATGGAGAGAATACATGGGGTTGAGATACATCAGTCCCAACTGTATTTCCTAAACCCCTCAGACTCATGAGAAGTTAGCTTCTTGTGCTTAGTGCAAGATACATTTAAGGGTTCTCTGGAATTTGCTGTGGTTGAATGTCTTTGAAAACTAAGAAGATGTTTCAGTCGCTTTGGTTTCTCTAGAGTCACTTTTCACCGTGGGAGGAAACTGGGCTGTATGACTAGCCAGTAAGACGATGGGATTTATTTTTTCTTTTTTCCCCCTCACATTCATGTTATTCCTCTCCTGCCATATTCCCAAAGGATAATAGTTTTAATTTAGAAGTATATGCACTTAAATATGTATGTGTTTGTGTAATGAACAAGTAAATAAGGTTTCTCTTCTGGTAGAAGCAGTGCACAGTGAAATCGATGGAGTTTTATTTTCAGGCAATCAGTTGAAGAAAATAATCAGTTATTACCAAAAGTAAACACAGATCCCGATGTGTCTGCGTGCAGTCATCAAGGCTCAAGTTACATCCGTCCTACAGCTAATATGGGCTCTGTAAATCATTTGACTTATTAAAGCGATGTTTTGGATATCAAACTGGTATCTGGAAGTAAAGACTTTACAGTCTGCCTTTGCAGAACTAACCCAGATGTGCCAAATGCAGCAAAAAAAAAATCTATATTCAATTGCTCTTCTCTGTAATGTGTGTCCATTTGGATGGTATGTGCGACCTAGCAAGTGCCAGGAAATTATTGACAGTTGTTGTAATTTACTGCCTTGCTCTTAGTAAAACCACGTACCTGCAGGTAAATTACTGCTATTTGTGGTATTTTCTGTTGCCCTTTCCCAGCTGATTTATTTTCGGACTGGTCAGAAAGCACCTGAATGATCCAGTTACTGAAGTATTTTTAGTGGAAAAAAAATACTAGGAAATGCTATTAAGTTGCACAATAATTTTTTAGGGAGCTTATTCTTACTTTATGAGCAACAACATTGAGATGTAGTTTGTCATTACTAAAGCAGTGATGGTTTTATAAAAGTCTCATTGTTCCTGGTGTCCAAATGCCTTTTTTTTTTTTTTTTTTAAAAAAAAACTTAAACCTTCAATATTTTATTTATATCAACTAGTCTTTATCCAGTTAGGATCCTCTGTAAAACACTCCCTCTTATTTCTTTCTTCTATTGCTGTGCTAAACTTTAAAGTCTTGACTTAGTAAGAACTTTCCTTTTAATACACAATGTTTGTTGAGGAAATATTAATTTCACCAAAGAGGCACACATTTTTAAACTGTATTTACTCTGGAGCCAAAGAGGACTTTTCCAAAGTGCCGTAGTCTGGAGATGATCAAATTTAATTTTGTAAATGAACTTTGCAGCATGATTAGATTTGAACTTGATTACGTTAGGCTTCTCAACATTGAGTTTATGCCTTATTGGAGGTAGTCTTTTCATATTACTGCTATTTATGGATCTTATTCAAGTGTTTTATATTCTGGTTGGGTTCTGCAATGCAGTTTGTTCAAGCTACTGCTTATATCTGTTCCAGTTGTGCAAGAAGTGGAAAATATCCTTTATTTAGAACAGGTCACATGTGCTTGCATCCAGGAACCGCGTCTCAGTGTGTTTAAAAAAAAAAAAAAAGTATCTTGGAGGAACAGATTTTAAAAGTTCCTGAAATATTTTTCCGTCTGTTACAGAGGAACATTACATTTTTTTTAAACTGAAAGGTAATAATAGCTGAGTTTAAAGTGATACGTAGGCTAGCACTGACTAAAGTCAATGGTAAAAGTCTTAACCGACGACAGTGGGAGTAAAGCTAAGCCAAAAGTACTTCTCTTTGAAATCTCTCCGGTAACATTTTTGTGAGTGAGTCAATAATCCCATGTTTATTCTGCACCTCAAATTCACTTCACTGGAAGGAAACCCTCGCCACATCTTTTTGTACTTTCTTATTTTTGAAAACAGTCTTAAAAGGAAAGGCTGCAATTGGAGTGTCTATTGTATAAACATGTGGGTACAATAAGCGGTATTTCTTCGTATTTCTTTATGCCGGGAGCCGGTGCTGCTCCCTGTCTGTAGCAGAGCATTTTCCATGGTGAGAGATCCTGGTTGACCTTTTCTCTTCTGCGAAACTCTCTGTGTTATTTGCAGTAGGCCTTTGCTATTTAGCGAGGAAACAGAAATAGCCCATGAAATTCAGTTCAGCATTTGCTTTGATACGAACTATTTAACGTCACCTTTTTGCTTCCCTTGCCTGCTTTCCTCGGGAGGATTTTGCTTAGCTGCCAAGCCGGTCAGAGAGTGCACAGATACTTTGAGGCTGAGCTGACTGCGCTGACTGTGCACCTATTTTCTTTTTATTAATCAGGCTGCTGGTGGTATTGGTCGTGTGTAAGTACGTATGCACTCTGCATGAAATAAATCCATACCTTTCTGGAGAGCAGGAAGCTTCCCTAGCTGGCTGCTATCGATTTACAGAACCCAGGTGATAATTTGAATCAGTGTAATCTTTTGCCTTTTAAGTGTCTGAAAATAAACCGATGCAGCCCTGCTGATGGTGCCCCTGGTGCTGCTCATTTCCTTGCTTGTGGTGGAGGGAATTTCACAAGCCTCTGGACCAGAATTATTTGGGCTGCTCTGAACCTACCAGTTGTCATTAACAAGTCATTGCAGGGCTTATTCTGCCCTATGTATGTTTTTATTTGGCACTTAAGGTGATGTATTGGAGGCCTGTTCCAGCACAGTGGTGGGCAGCGTGACTAATTCCTGCTGTATGGTTTGGTCAGGATCTAGAAGATTGGGAAACAAGAGCAGAAGAGACTTGCAGATGTGTTATTTTATAACGAAATGTAGCCTCTCACCATATTCTGTGATTAAAAGTTTAATGGTAAGAAATCTGTATAGCTGCTTAAAAATGAGGATGCAGGAGAAACCTGTTCCGACACTTACTATGCTGTCCTCCTATTTCTACGTTTGCTTTCCAAAGTAACGTGCTTTTAAGACTTTGAAAATGAAACAGAAGGAGTAATTTTCTGTTTACTTTTCTGCTAAAAATTGAAATTGCGTGTTGGCTGTTAATTGTCTTCCGAGAATGATTGCTGTTTCAGTGTCGAGAACATAATGAGAGTCCAACATCCATTAAGCTGATCAGGCTCTTGGCCATTATTGTCTGTCTCATTCTATTTTGGATTCAAAAAGTTTTTGAAACATGTTGGTTTGTAACATTTTTGTTTGGTAAAATTCACTGTCTTTTAATATAATTTTTTCTGGAACAAAGGCAATGTGATTAAGCAGTATGGTATGGCAGATTTTGCTGGACAGTTAACTGTTGCATCACTATCATATTTTACTAGAACTGTGATTATTATTTTTTTTTTTATGATCCTAGCACCTAAACAGTAACAGGACAATTATTGGCTTGCATGTAGTTTTAAACTTCATTTCATACTGGGGGAAAACAGCACAGGAAAAGGAATATTGTTGCATATTCATAATATGACAATACCACTACTTTATCTGCAACAGCTGTAAAAGAAAAAAGCTGATGCTGCTTTGAGTGTCAAGATTGAAATATTTAGGTTCACTGGAACCAAAGATCGTAATACAGTCTGAGACAGATCACCTGTGCTCCAGCCCATCGAGGTAGAAATTATGTGTGTTTTCCTATGTTGGACATGCCAAGGGTCTGCTTGCTGTGGATATGCACTAGCACTTTTGGGATGCCTTTGGAAAGGGGTCTGTCCCAGTATCTTTGACCAGAATTTCAGCTTGCTGCCTGCATAAGCCCTGGTCATCAGTGTCTGTGGGCTTCACCTGAAAATACATGTTTCAAAGAGGATGTAGGAGTGTCCAAGTGAAAGAAGATGGTGTGGGTATCACAGGTACAAGTACAAAAATTGTGAAAATTAATACGGAAGGCTTGCAATACTACTGCTAGCTAATACTTTAACCACTAATAGTGCCTTTGGATCAAGCTCATTTTTTCTGGTAACATCTCTGCTGTAAGGGCTGCCGTAATGTTTGTGTTAGCAGCTTTCTGCCAAGCATTCAAGCCAGGGTCTGCTGGTTTATAGCTTTTTTTTTTTTTTTTCTTCAGTGGTAAGTGATTATGTAGAAACCCTCTGCAGGCTCCCCCTGCCCTGACCTGCTGCTCACAGCTGCTGCGTGGACTGGACTGGCAGGTTGAAGGGCAAAAATGTGTTGCTGTGATATATAATTACTTCTTCCAGCATGAGCCAACAAAGCTGCTTGCTGTGATGATTGTTACGTATACTGCTATGTAAAACAGAATGCAAGTTTAATGTAGGGTTCGGGCTAGTATTTTAATGTTGTAATTAACAGCCTCTAACAGTAAACAAGTTTTTTTTTTTAATCAGTTCCCATGAAGATTATTCCTTTACGATGTAGGCAGACATACATTTGCAGATGTGGAGTTTATGAATTCTGTATTGCTTCGTGAAATGAGCATCAAGAACAAGCAAATACCTCTTTTTCAGACCCTTTTTCTCTTATTCTAGAATACCACAGGTACGGTGTCAGGTGGCTGGAGATCAGTCCTGCTGTTGGTATTTCATAGGGACATTTCGGCTAAGGGGAAACAGTCACATCTGAGATGATGTGGCAGTTCCCATCTCTTGGAAGAACTGGATTCGTCCTTAAATGCTCCACAAAAAATGGTGATCTAGTTTCACAGGTACGTTGTGCCTCTGTTTGTGCTGTTCTTTTGACACAAAAAGGGCATAAGCGCAGCTGAACCTGCTGCTTAGGCTGGAGTGGCTGCGTGGAGCATGCTGGGGTGTCTGATCTTCTGAGACCATCTTGTGAGACTGCTTGTGAAGAGACCTGTGAAACTGCAGGGAGTAGGAAGAAGGTTTGTACCTGTTCCTTGGCAAGCTTCCTTTGTCTGTGTGCGAGGGTTACATGCCTGGTTTGTCCTACTGTTACATTAAAGAGTTTAGTTATGATGAATTCTGCAAGAAACAGACTTTACGTGATGGAAATTAGTGTTTTAGTTACCTGGAAAGATGTTGATCAGCTTTGAGATATTTAGGTGCTGGAAGTTTGACAAGTTTAATGTGTTCAAAGCATCATGCCAATAACAGATACTATATTGTCAAAGCTTGCCTGTAGCCCTGGGATGCTGAGACACTGTTTCTTATCTATGTGTACGTGGCAACACAAATGGCTGTATGAATTGTAGAAACCTAGTAGAGCAGGGGTGTTGGGATCTGGAGGCCGGAGAAAAGTAACAAGAAGAAGTTGGAACAACTGGATACTGATACTTCAGAGAACGGAGACAAAAGTGATGAATGATCGTTACTAATTTTATTCCTAGCCATCCTGTTGTAACATGTAAACGCATACAGAAAATAGGAATTACTGTGATTCCTTCTGGAGGAGAAGCAGCCAGCTAGAAAACTTGGGATGGAGCTAAATCATCTGGGAACTGTTTCAGGTTGAGAAGATGGGAGCAGACTTTGGGAGCTGTCAGATGGCAAGAGATGAGGAATATGGGCAAGGGGGAATTGTGGTCCTGGAGCTTCAGACCAGGAAGTTGGAATAGTACTGCCGAGATGGAAAAGGATCATTGAGTTATCTGAGTGGGAGAGCCTGGCTGAGCGTGTTTTGTGCACATTTACTATTTCCTCTCAGAATTCTTTGGGTTTTATCTAAATAAAGAAGGAGAGAGTTTGTGTAAAATATGACTGACTTTGGAAATGCTTTTTCTGGTTGTGTCCCTGTATGTTAATGTGCAGCTCTAAAGCCAAACTAGGAATACATAGGTAAAGAGAACAAACCAAGCCCTTATTATTATGTTTGTGGACTTCAGCCTGAATAAATAACAGTTGCAACCTGAGAGAATGAAATCAGAATGATATTGAGATGTGTAGACATACAGGAGGGGATGACCTTACAGAAAAACAAAGGGAAAATCTCTTTTGAGCTGTTTACTGGAAGCTGGAAGGGGTTCAGGGAGGCATGGGTCTCTTGCAGCGGGTCCCCTGGGATGCCATTAACTCCTGTGTTTGGGTTTCTGCTCAGCCTAGCAAACTTCATTTTATTTCTACCAAATATTTACAGTTCTACCCAAGCTCAAGCAAGCTAAAGGTACATCCCAGATGTCAGTCTGTCTAGTGGCACAGTTCAGAAGAGTTGCTGGGATCATTTATTTATTTATTGCTGTTGTAACACGAAGGTTGCTATCTGATAAATAATTATTCCACCCTTGGAGAAGGCACATTGTAAATCTGTTAAGCTGCTCCTTTGTTTGTTAGGTTTGTGCATAATGAGTTTGGAATTTAAGATTAGTGGTATACTGTGCAACTGCTCATTTTGTGACCTCATCCTCCTGCTCGGCTCGCCTGCCTGTCCACCTGTCACATCCTGTTGGGCACCTAGGGCTATATTCATAAGGGAACCTTGGTTTAGCATTGCATCATCTCATTTTTATGTGTTCTGCTGCCTAGTGGAATTAAAAACCCCCATGAGGTAGGTGTCTAAGTTCCCTACAGAGCTCATGAGGGAAAGGTGGCTTCAAAGAAGGCTTGTGAAAACCAGCATATGTGGAGTGGAGGATTGCCTGAGTCAGCCAGTGAAGAGTATAAGGGGCTGGTGTTGGTGTTGAACACTGTCCCTTGAAGATGTGGTTGTCTGGTCTAGGTGAGCTGTTGCTTAACCTTTCTCAGAGTGACGTGCCAAAGACAGGTCTGCTCTTACAGAGATGAGGAAGAGCAGGTAGTACAACATCCCCCTACCCCAGCTTTATCCACTCGGGACACAGAAGTCTTGAGTTGCAGTCCTGTCTGTGACTCAAAACATGGGATTGAACATGTCCACCACTCTTGTCAGTGCCCAAACCAATAAACCATGGGCTTTTTAAGGTATCTCTTTTGCAGAAGCTAGTCCATTTTGCCTTGTATAGTATCAATTGAACTGGTAGGAGCAGGAGTGGCTTGGTGTAACACAGGGGAGTGAGCATTTGCCTGGGATGGTTCTCACCCTGCTCCAGAAAATAGTTCAAAGTGGAACAGCTCTGCCAGGAAGCAAGGAAGATGTGTTCAGAAATTAGATCGTTTTCAGCTCCATCTGTTTCTAAAAGGCAGTTGTCCAAATATCTGTAATTGGGGTCACAACATGAAATATGGGGATCTGCTTGAAATATGAGTGGTGATATTTGAGGCACAGGTAGCTGGATAAAGGGAAAATATCTTTAGAGTTATGGGAACCAATTGGTTCCTGAATTACTGCAGGAGGACAAGGAAGTTGAAGAAGCTATGTATGAATTTTCTAATGGCCAAAGGGCCTCTCCGAGTGGCATATATTGGTGAGGAAGTTGTCATGCAAAGGTGGATGTTAACAGGGAAGACAAGTAGACATCAATTCTTGAGAGTGCTTGATTTTCTAGGAAGGTGAAATCATTTGTGGTGCAGCAAGAGAAGCTTGAATCTGTGTAGAAGTGGGTTATTTCAAAGAAGTATGGTGAGTAAGGCAGGAGATGAAATAGGATTATGTCTCTATCACGAACTTGTTTTTTTGATTTAGCTTGTTGCACAATTTACAGTTTCAGTCTAATTGCAAAACTATTCTGCAAGTGATAATTTGGTTCCCAGCTAATACAGCTTTTGATATTTACTGTACAGAGCTGCGCTGTAGGAGCTGCTTGCCCTGAAGATGCTGTGGGCTGGCAAAGACTTTCTGTTTTTCAAGTGTGTCGAGTAATGTAAAAAAAGCATGAAACAGATCTGCCTGTTAGGGCGATCTCAGAGATGCTGGAGCTGCCTGCAAAGAAAACGGGGCTGGCTGGAAGAGGCCGTTGCTGCATGTTTGCAAAGCTGGGGAGAGTATTTCTTGGAGCCTTTTTGGTATTTCCCAAAGGAATCAGCCACCCTGCCTCTACAGCAGCCTCCTGCTTTTTGGGAGAGATCCCTCTGAGTAGGCAGTAATTACTGTATTTCCAAAGGAGTCCTTGGCTATGGAGGAGACTGTTAATTATCCCTCACCCCACCTTTCTAATGAAGGCACTTGTAAGAGTTGTGCTGGGGTACCACAAATCTCTGTAGCACAAAATTTCCCTCTTCTGGGTCTGCAGTGTGCGCAGTGATCTCTTGCACTGATCTGGGAAGGGGAGTGTGTGTTCTTGGGTCTCAGGTGGGATCTTTAGGGACTTGCTCTTTGAAACTGTTGCCTGTTTAGCCTTTTGCCTTGCAGCACTACTTGAGACTATAAATAAACCTCCGGAGGAACAGGTCCAATGATCTCGTGTTCCCAAATGCCATTCTGCTGTGCCAAGTGTCGTGCTGCATACCAGCTCAATGAAAGGAGGCTGGTGAGAAAAGGTGGCTCTTGCAGTGAGCTGCAACCTGGAGCACCTCTGATGGTGGTTGCAGTCTCAGTTGATAATCCCAGCATTTTCATATCCAGAGCTTTGCCTGGGCACTGCAGCTGTAGGTAGGCACAGAGACAGAGGCACACAGAAGGTGACAGGTCCTGCTCTCCCAAAGGGTCACGAGGGCATCAATGTGCTATCGTTATGGTGCGCTGTTCAGCAGATCGTGGTCATGCTCTTGTCTGTGCCATCTTGGCTGGCTGATACGGAAAACCAGCGGTACTGCAGGAAAAACCATATTAACGATCTAGAGAAAAAATGCTTCCGTGATTCCTTACTGCTCCCCCTTGTTTAAGTACTGGGTTTGCTCACTCATCTGTTTTCTCCTATGGTTTTTGAGATATGCTATCAGCTGGAGGATGGTACTGGTTTGTATGGTTACCAGTCTCATCCCCTGCTATCTGATAACTCCTGCCCCGTTGCTATGAAACGTTTTAGTGAGATGCTGTGTAAAAGGGATGAATATCCATCTGTAACTGCAGAGATATTTTTCCATGGCTCATCACTTGCTGATCTTTCTGATCAGTTTTCTAATTCTGCTGTTGGTGGATTTAAATGCTTTCTGGTGCTGTCATACAGTTATCTGATGTGTGTTTCCCATCTGTAATTTAATACCTTTGCATTGAGGTTTATTAAATAACACAGTGCAGAAAATTGCAGTATCTGTCCTTGTTGTCTCTTTTCAGTGGGTTTATTTTTTGTGGCAAGGACTTTCACAGCTCTTGAAATTCCAATTCTGTAATCTCTGTTTACTAAGACAGTTTTCTGTGTATTTAAGATCTCCAAAGCATAGCCTGATTCTGTAGAAGTGCTAAATTTGGCTGTTTGCAGAGTCATCCACAGTACATAGGTTGTTCAGTATGTACTGTTTGGTTTCTTACAGTGCTATGGGGAATGCCGGGGTTTAGGGGTTACGTGGTGGAAATGCAGTTCCTCCTTTCTGCATGTAGCATGGGAAGAAGTCAGTGGTAGAACTAGGAACTGTGCGCGCTTTATTTGGTGGCACTTACAGCTGCAGAGCGCCCCTGGCAGCAGAAAGACGGGTGCTCTAGAACTGCAAGATTGTATTGATTGTGTTGCCTTTCTGGCAGAACAAAAATATAACAGGCTCAGCGTTTGCACTTTCCACTTGTGTATTGTTTTCTCTTTATTTTGTGTATTTAGAAAATGCTATGCTCTGCAAACTGCTGGTTTAGTATTTTCTGTGGAATGAAAACCATCTGGATAATTTCACTGAATTTTATCAAAGTTTTGGTAACAGGGTCTTTTCTGTTTCCTGGCATCTTGTTAGATGAAGATGAGAATTCAAGTTAAAATTCAAGGAGGTAACAATGTGCTGGCTTATGACCTGGAATTCTAGAAACAACTTGGGCTTGTTTGAAGTTATAAAAGTAAGTGAAATATTAAGATGGTATACAGTCTCTCCCAAAGACATTCTCCCTGAGCAAATGCCTGCTGTAGGGTTTCCCCCCCCACACCAGTGTACTTGGAATCCTTGGTATAGTGGGAGCTGCAAGCTACAGAAGGCATACAGCGTTCATGCTGAGGCTTCTTTGAAAGAGATCAGACTTAAATGCCAGCTAAAGTTAAGCATATTTTTAAAGACTTCCCTCGATGAAGTCTCTGTTCAGGAACACACTTCCATGTATTCTTTATTTCAGAATCCTAAGTAATTCAATTGGTTTTGTACTCGTAGGTTTAAACTTGTTGCAGCCCTGGGGCTGTAAGAAACACGGGAGTGCTCTACTCCGCTCCAGCAAACCTTAAGCACGTGAACTACGCTGCTCAAGATTACATGTGCTTAAGTTTCAGCTCATGGTTTGAATATGTTGCTGGATTGGGAGAAGAGTGTTCAGCATATGGCAGGCTGTTAAATCTGATGTACTTTTGAGCCCGACACTGTTATTTTAATGTATTTCACTTTTGTTGAAATACTAGTTGGAAAAGTAAAAAAAAAAAAAAAACCAAACTAGAAAAAGATAAATGCATAATCCTTTCAAGATGAGATGCAGAATTAACTGAATTTCAGTATAGTCTAACAGAGTAACAGAACTAACAGTCAGATTTTTCTCTCTCCCACCTGCCCACCCCCAGAAGACTTAACTGCCCATTTAGTTTCTGCCATCCTGATAATAGCGTTGGTGTATGGGTTTGTTCTTTTGGGTCCTCTGTTTTGTTTTGGGTTTTTTAGTTGGGTGTTTTTTTTTTTTTTTTTTTTTTTTTTTGAGAGGTGAAGGAAGGTGATAAAGTTCTCGGCGTTGGAAACTTTTTAGGCATTTGAGAGATGAGTATTTAGATTTGCATGTGCTTAAATCATGAAGAACAGTTCCTTGAGCGAGTACTCGCGTGTGTGTGTCTGTGTGCCTACTGTGATAGCGAGTGCTTGTGTGGCTCCTCTGATAAGAGCTGCATATGACTTCAGCTTTCTGAATCCAAACTCAAAACCAACCACAGTTAGTCTAATATCAGGTGTCTAATATCAGTTAGTCTAATATCAGGTGTCATGTGGACAGGTTCCGAATATTTGGAACAGGGTTATTTTCAACAGTCTTTAAGTTTTTCCCGGTGGCTGTCCAGAATCACAGAATCATTGAGGTGACACCTCTGGAGATCATCTCGTCCATCTCCGTTGCTTGTCATGTTGAGTAGGTTGCTCAGTGCCATGTCTTGTTGGGTTTTGAGTATCTCCAAAGACAGAGACTTCACAACTTCTCTGGGTGATCTGTTACAGCATTGATGACCCTCACAGTAAAAAAAGTGTGTGATTTTTGTTTGGGGGTTTGTTGTGGGTTTTTTTGAGTTATACATAACTGACACATAAACTGTTTTTTGACTTATGTAGCACACTATGCACAAGGTGAAGTATGTGGGAGGCAGCATGCCTCCTCCCCAGGTTGGACTTCTTCAGCTTTGCTTTTCTAAGTAAGAAAAGGGGAGTTATTGCTTGTCTAGACGGTTGCAATTTGTCCTAAAAGCAATTGATTTTTACAGGCATAGTTAAAAGACCTGGTGGGCAAGACTTCTGCATCCTATTCAGTCTTGGCTCAAAAGTTGCCAGGTTTCCTTCCTCATCTTGATTCAATCATGTTTGATACAGACTAGTTGTTTTGTTCTGTCATTCCCCATTGCGGATGGATTCAAAGCACCCTACAAAATAACATTACATTCAATAAGTACCTCGGCTTCAGTGCAGAGGTTGCATCTGGTGCTGCAAAACTGTACGTTGATGTTGTTTGTGCAGAGCATTTGACAGATGCTCACTACTTGCGATGTTATCTGGACTGTCTAATGTATATAATAGTTCCACAAGGCTGTTGACTAAAATATTCCAGTACTTTGATGCACCAGTGCTAACTTGTCTGCTATGAATTCATACAGTAAAATTGAAATTACTTCTAAAATAGTAAACATGAACTTTGGCCATTTCATGTTATGGGATAGTTCTAGAATCGGTTCCTCAGCGTGCAGTGCACAAAGTGCCTTTTTGTAACCTGCAACTGTGTCTGAGTTCATCGGGACAATGTACAATACACTAAGCTATATTAAATAAATATCACATGGAATTGAGTATCTACGCTTCAGTTGGGACAGATCTTGCCTTCGGTGTCCTGTGTCATGCAGTCATCTGGGACTACAGTTTTCTGCAGATTGCTTTTGGCAGCTTCAAGGACCAACAACTTGGAGATCTTAAAGAATATGTTCTTTAGCGTAAAAAAGGCTTACTGGAATTAATGGAAAAGTTTACTTCAGAGATGCCTTCCAGGGTAAAATAAGGGTAGCAGTTAAATGTAAATTTTTGACGACACTGCCAATAGCAAGTAAGAGTCCAGTGCTATGCCATGCCATAGCAGTCTTGATTCACTTGCTGTTGGACTCAGAAATGAACGCGCGTTGACTACATGGCCTCCAGTTTTGTGTTTTCTGAGTCTGCATTCATTTCTCTGTACTGTCAAGCTCTGACATGTTTAGGTAGCTGGAATTGACTGGCAATAGCTAAACATGAACTACAGAAAGTAAACCATGTTTACTGCTCCAGACTTTGTTCCTTTTGCATTTCCAGTAGCTATTGAGAAATAAGCAGAAAGTTAAGGGTGCTTTCCCAGAGCAGCACTTTTTGGGGAAGAGACATCTAGAAGCTTCAAGTAAACTTGAGAACCACTAGTGTCAATGGTCCTTCTTACTTTATAGATGAGGATGATGTCTGCATTTATGCAGTCCTTCTGGGCTTTTCTCATGCAAATGGGTGACTTTGGATGGTAACAAGCGTGCAGCAATATCTGCACTCTCGGGGTGCTGTGAGGCTTAGTTAGCTGTTAGGTGCCTCTGTGACAAAGTTAATATCACGTGAATGCTGGATGTTGCCTGATCTTGACGGTAGTTTTTGCCTCTACCTGTACCTGCAGTGAGGGCTGTTTTTACCCCATTGCTTCTGTTTGTCTCCCCTCTTTATTTTAAGGCTCAATGGTACAAGGGAGATGAGGTGTGGGGAGAGGTCTGGACATCTGCTTGCAAGGCCATCTCCAAATGCCACTTGAGTATCTCATTGCAAATGCAAGATTTGGGAGCAGGGGTCATCCTGTCCTTTGTTATCTGGGTAAAACGTGGAATCCTGGGAGGTCTTATTCACACTGTGTGAGCTGCTGCTTGAATAAAGCTGTTGGGGCAGTTTAAGTATGCAATGCTTAACTTCAATTAAGTTGTCAAGTTTAGCATTGCTTTAGGCATTAATAGAGTTTTACTCTCACTTAAAAATCTGGTTTAGTAATTAACTTCCATTTTATTCTGGAGTTCAGAAGGTGCTCGTTTAGTGCAGCAAATCTAATGTCATGTGAATTAAAACATGAAAGATATTCAGTAATGAGAAACTGAAACAGGGTAGTGCAGAAATTAGATTATATGCAGTTTACAGGGAGCCGTGCTAGATGCTGAGTTCTTAATGAAAAGCATTTTGAAGGCACTGCCTTACCTCTGCATTTGCATGGTTAAGGAATGTTCTGAATTAAATTGGGAATTAGTAATAGACTTGGGATTTCTGTTCTTGCACGCTGACTTTTTATTGCACTTGTGTTTATTGTGCAGCTCTTCTTGAAATCTGGACGTTGGATGGCTGTGACAGTATAACTGCCAGAAGGTGTAAGGCATTCACAGAGGCTGGGAGAAAAGTGTATAAAGATGGAGGGACCCCTCATTCAGCTGGGCGATATGGACTAATAATCAAGATTCCAGTCTCTGCTGTAATTGAAGGTTGAACCCAAACTCCAGCGTATTCTGCTGGGTTTACTGTTGGGAGAGAGGCACAGAAGGATGGTACGTGGGAGGAGAATTACACCTGCAGGCAGCAGTCACTTCACAAAAATTAGCCCGGCCTTTATGTTTTATCTGGTAGTGTTCTTCTTACTGCTGTGCCTGTATGTTACATCTTGCCACAGCCATTACTGTTAAAAAGAAAAGCGGTCCCCAGCTTTTCTGGCAAGAGGACTGTTTAACTGCTCTCAGCATTGGAGTGTAGCTGCGTATTGCTGCTTCCCTCCACAAGAGCAGGGCTGCTATACAAGGAGAAACAGGTTTAATTTTCCCCAGAAATTGCCAGGTTTATTGCACGTGTGTGTGGCACATACGTGGAGTATGTGACAACTGGCAAGTCCCATGCTTTTCAGGACTAGACTGCTAGCATCGCATCAGTTCATATGGTCTGACTTGCCTTTGGATATAAGGTAACAGGCCTTTAGGCAGCCCAGAAAACTGCACCAGTTTCTGTGGCCCAGAGCTTTTGCGTGACTACAGGGGTAAGGGGTAGCTTTCCCCTTTTCTTCTGAACGTCGCGTGCACAGAATGTCGTTTGCACATCTCTCTTGGTCTGGATATCAGGGACTATGTAAGAGCACCAATTCAGAACATGAAACAAAGGCATTTGCAAAGCAGTACTGTCTATCATGCTTTTGCCCTGTGAGATGCATTCTCATGTCAAAGCCCACTTCTACCAATTCTTTGATATTGTCTACTCCAGTAGATTTCCTAGACGAAGATGCAGGAGGCTCAGTGGTCACCCAGCCATCTCCCCTATAGCTTACTATGTGGAATCACAGACTTTGTCTTTTCTATCATTTGAGTGATTTAAGGGAAAAAATAATCTCTTATCGCTTGCCTAGCTGCTTTATTTCTCAGGCAGTAATGTGGGGTAAAAGTTCACCTTAAGAATACTGTCAGAAGGACTATGCACTATGCAGGGTGTGGTTTTGTGCTACACCTGATCTCTGGCTGCAGGCTGCTGCTGGAAGGTATGGCCGTGCCCATCTCTGCCTTGAGTCTCAGTCCTGCACCTTGTGAAGGAGCTGGCTGCTAAATGGCTGCAGGGAGAGTTGGTTTATCTTGCTGATTCAGTGGAAAAGGACCACACATGCTAAAAAAAGAAATAATTAAGAAGTTTTCCATCATCTTACAGAATTGACTTGTGCTATGGCCACACAGTTACAAGACCCAGCCCAGGGGAGGACTGGGAACCAGGACTGGGGGAAGGCAGGACTCCTCCTTCTGTAGCAGCTTGCAGTTATGTTGGGTTAGATGCAACATAAAATCTTACTGCTGATCTTACAACTCGCACATCACTTTTACCATGTTTTTGTATGGCTGGTGTGTCGTTGGCTTTCTGTATGCAGCTGAATTTTGCTGTTTTAAAAACAGCATTCCAGTAGAAAGTGACAAGTACCATGCTTACAGTTAGTGATATCTTTACCAATGAGTCCAGTTTGATGACTGTATATGACTGACTCTTAACATACTGAATGTCTTAAACAAATGAGCAGTAATGCAGCAGTCTGGTAACAGGCTAGGACTCTTATCTTGAGCTTTATGCTTACTCCATAAGAACCACATCTCAAATACACTGGCTTGCTGAGGTAATTGTCTTACAGCTCAAGCATAGTTTAGTTAATGCTGTGTAATAATTTACTGATGTCAGCTATACTGCAGTAGTTATCTGTGTGCAAAGTCCTGGTTCACAGCAAATATGATGTAATGCAGGTTAACGCGAACCTCTTTGACCATTGACTAAGCTAAGCTGTTTTAGTACACATTGGCTATGGTCTAACAGCACACGTGGCTGCTCTCGCTGCTCAGCTGCTGAATGGTAACTTGTTAAGCCAAGGTATTTTCATCGGCTGCTTGAGTCCTGCCACCATTGAGACCTGGAATCACTTGTGTCGACTGCAGCTGTAACATCCAAGGCGTCCTGTGTTAATTCGTTTTCCATGGGAGACAGAAAATGTAGATAATGGATGAAACAGGATTAAATTCTTCCAGTGTGTAGCCACTAGTTTGACGGGCTTCACATCTGTGTTAAGTTTCAGAAGACAACATGAAGCTATTATGCAGTTACTACCCACTCCAGGATCTGCACATCAATTAGGAGAGGCTGCTTACTCATGCTCCTCAAAAGTTGTGCCAAAATAGCTATTACATTATGTCAGAGCCCGTATTTTCATCCTGAACAATTAATCAGAATATAAACCTTGTTTCTCCTCGGCAGCATTGTATGTAGACCTAGACTTTGATACAAGGTACTTGGGAGCTGTAGTGGTTCAAGAGGGCTCCTCTGAAGTTGGCACGTGTCAGGGAAAATATTATGAAACGTGACATTATTTTTCCAGCAGTTTATCTGAGGAGCTCCAACAACAAAGACCTCTGTAAACAGCTTTTGTTCTGGATGTTATGACTTATTCTACTATAATGCTTAAGATCCCTGCTCAGGACCCAGCATCCCGTGCTGCTGGTAGGTGCTGTGTGAGCATGAAGGAAGGCGGTGGGATGCTTCACAGCAGATCTGCAATCTGAGAATAAGACATGAGAAGCAGATGGCTACAGGGGGAAACAATGAGGCAGAGCTGTCAGCATGATGGGATGGAGTCCTATCGCACCCACTGCCTCGCTGCTGTCAAAACCCTGGTCGGCGTCCTGCCCAGGAAAGAGCTCCTGAGACAGACTTGGTGGAGGATGGCAGGGCAGGTGCACTTGGAGGTACCTCTGAGGACATTCATTTGTTAAGGGGACAAAGCGCCGAGTGGATGCTGTTGCAGAAACGTGGCACTATTGGTGATCAAGTTGCAGCATTTCTTATCTAGCTTCTGGAGCTTGTGGTTCCGCATCCCAGCGCTGTCTCCTTAGGTAGCTGATGACCATTCGCTAAGGCCCAGAGGTTCACAGTAGCAGAGACTTGGATGGGTGTAGGGTCTCAGTTAAGACGTGACATGCCAAGGAAGTGGCATCTGTGGAGAAGTGGCAAAACCTATTGTAATGAAAACAGAAGAATACTGGCTCGGCTGTCATGCTTCTGGTCTTAAATGGAAACCTGGAGGTCTGTGTCTTGATCTTCCAGAACACCATCATATAAGAGCTGCCCGAGAGTGCTATACAGGAGCTCCTTTTTCCAAAGAAGAGAATAGGCTCAAATGTAATCACATGAATTATTTGTACAGTGCAACACACAACCATCACACTGATGGGAAGGCTAAGGTTTGATCTGTAATTCTTGATCCTAATTCATGATTTTCTGTCCTTTTTGCCAAATGCCTTGTAATTCAGGGAAAACAGTAATTCGGAGAAGATGGCGTACAATAAAAATAGAAGTGCTTGCTCCAGCTCCTCCATATGTTAATGGCTGGATTTTCAGGCAAGGGATTCCAGTAAGGTGTGCCAGCAGTCTGAATACCTGCCTCTGCTGTGTTCTTCTTTCCATGAAAAAGCTATTTGGGTTAGAGACAAGGGTGAAGTCACTGGGAGTGTTTGGGTATCTCTGTGAGTTGGATCCAATTGCGTGTGATTTTATTAGAAGAAATGAAGTATCATAATTCCTGAGGTACTAGTGAGGTTCTTGCTTTAGGAATCCCATCTTGCTTGCTTCCATTTTTTTTCTTCGCTGTTGGAAAATTCATGGTGAGTGAATAAACTTGTCGCTTTGGAGGCTATCTGGAAATGGCTAAAGCAGGCTAAATTATACAATGTATCTGATAAAAACTTTACAAAGACCCTTTCTCCGGGGACAGGGGGGATGGAGGCCTGGAAAAAAGATTTAATAGTAAAACCAGGCAGAGCGTGAGTTCAAAAAATACAAAATTATGGTAATGTTTTCATTCAGAGAAAAACATACAGAGAATTTTGATTATGATTGAATGCAAATGCTGAAACATTTAAGTGGTACCTAGCCAGTGCCTGTTCTCTTGGTTTATTCTGTCCCCTGCCAGGTGATATATATAACTTCAAGATGCAGATCACCTTGCCGTCATTTGACAAGATTAACCTGGGTTAAAATAAAACTAAATACATGCAGTGCAATGATAGAGGTTTGCATCTGGAATTTGGGTACCAGTTGGCTGAGCTCTGGCAGGTTGGATGTCTTAATTCCTTCTTTCTCTAGTTATTTCAAAACCAGGAACAACTCATCAAAGCCTGGGCTAATGAATCATTGCAAATGCTTGATGTGTTGGCAGCTACATGCCACCCAGCTTCACACTCTGTTCTGCTGCCATAATTTTAAGAAACTANCAAAGATCTGGGAACTAATATATGCAACCCTCCCCCAGTTTATTTGTACCAAGCTGTTTGGGTAGGCCTTCATGCTAGTTCTAGCTGCAGAGCAGGTTTTAGTCAGGAAATCAAAAGCTTGGATATCGTTTACTCTGAGTAGATAAATGAGCCAGTTAATCCAGAACTGATGAAACAAGCTCATCTGAGTTGGGAGAACTCAGTTAAAGACATCAAAATCTCCTGAGTCCATCAGCAAGAGCTATATGATGCTTTACTTTAAATGGGTTATTAGTCATTATCCTGTCAATCATATTTATTAGTTTGATTTAGCATTGATTTAGAGGTATCTTATGCCAAGCTGTGTTCATCTTTGCATGTACAGGAGGGTTGTTTATTTTCCTGATGTATTAGTTCAGTTAGATTAGCTGAAATCTGTACTTACATCAACTATTTGTCATATTTCATTTGACTCATGAAGTCCACATCATGATGTTCGTCACTGTACGTGTTAAAACAACTTAGTGCAATACTTGTAAAAGGCTGCCTGACTTTGGGGGAGCAGAGGTCTTGTGAGGGGGACCTGCTCCCCTCCATTTGCCTGAGGGGTCATTGGGTAGTATTTGTGCTTTCAGCAGTGAAGAAATGGGGAGTTATGAAGGTGAATCTCCTGACCAGGTACTTGATGGACCTTCAGTTTCTCACCCCCGCCTCACCCCTTTGCTGTCTGAAGCAGACCACAAGTCACATTGCAGGTGAGCCTGGCCAGAGGAACAGTTTCCATTTTACGGAGACGTGAAGTCAGGGACAGTCTTTTATCTGGAAGTCGTGAATCAGGCCTTTCCTTCAAATCCAGAGCAACAGTTCCCCTCTCCAAGAACTTAAAACCTTTTCTAGTATTTGAAAAGTTGCCTGGTTGCCCATGCTAGCGCTCCTGCCTTTTCCTTTTTCTCCATTTCTGCAGCATCAGGAAGAAAAAATAAATCTGTAATCCAAGTAATATTCTAAATATAGAACTGCTAGCTTACAAATGAGAAATCTTTCTGGTGGCTTCAAAATGGGTTTTGTAATAAAAGGAAATGTATTTGACACTGCCAGAATTTACAGTCCCACCAGAGGCTTGTGAAATAACTGCTATACCAAACATCCTGGGCTGTAATGGAGCTTGTTGACACGTACGGGTTACTGAAGGGTATTTCTGGCTGTTGCCATGAGGATGGGTTAGCAGGAAAAAATACTTTCTTCGCGACTACTGTAGGGCCCTGTCTGTACTGTCAGCTTTTAAAAAGAGCTTGTTAATAAAAGGTGATTAAAGAGGGGGCTGTCTTTCAAAACGGGTACCGGAATATGGCCCCTGAGAGTTAGGAGGACGAGCCTATGAGTATGTCTGTTCTAAGTGGTACAGACTAGTACTGTTTTTGGCTGTTCAACCGATCAGAAAACTGTTTTGCTGGAGTTTCTGCAACTTGCAGAATTTTCTTGTGTGGTGGTTTTTTTTTTTTTTCTTGTTTTGTTTTTCTTTCTCCAGAATCCTTTTAGGCTTTGACCTCTCTACAGCTACTCTACAAGTAAAGGTCCCAGTTATTCCGAGGTGGGATAATGACTTTTTAATGTGGTCGCTTATAAAGTAAGTGTTGCAGGAAGGTGTCGTAGTGGTCTGCAGGTGATGTCAAACACAGAGACTACTCTCAGCCATTTGCTGAGGTGAGGTTTCAGCTATGGATTCAGAGGTAGAGTTTTCCCTGCTTGCTATTTCATTTTTTTCACTAGGACTCAGCATAGGATATTAATGGTCTTACTGCTTTTGACAGTACTTTATTTGTAGCAATTATTTATAGGTGCATCCAGGGGTCGAGTTCTGTTTGGTACGTAGAGGCATAACCATAAAGAAGTACGTTAGAAGGCGTGTACTTTGCTATGATTTCTGCTTGGTCTAACTTTGGAGAAACTGAAGAGAGAGAGGGAGAGAGGCAGCTTCTGTGTGCTTCTTGTAGTGTCCAAAAATAAAATCCTATGGGAGAACTTGAAAAAAAAGTATAATACCTTATGCTTGAAAGCAACAGTTCTCTTACTGAAAGTTAGTTTTCAGATTGAATAAGACAGTTAAAAGAAGTATTGAAGTTTGATCAGTGCAATTGTCTTTTAAAATGAGAAACTGGGGCTCTGATGTGTCATTCTGTCTTCAGACCAAGTTTCCCATCTCATTCACTGCCACACACACGAGGCTTGCACCATATTATTTTCATCTGCAGGTCTCTTAAGGTTTTTACTGCTTGTCTGTGAGTCTTACGTTGCCTGCGTGAGGGGAGCAAAGAATGGAACTTTGTGGTACGCTGAACATTAAGGATTTGCTTGAATCCTAGGATGGTTTGGGTTGGAAGGGACCTTAAAGATCATCCAGTTCCAATGCCCCTGCCCTGGGCAGGGACACCTCCCACCAGCCCAGGTTGCTCCAAGCCCCGTCCAGCCTGGCCTTGAACACCTCCAGGGATGGGGCAGCCACAGCTTCTCTGGGCAATGTTTTGCTTAAAACTGTTAAATGTTTCGCTTAAGATCAGTTCCCCATACTGAGTGACAGTGGTTTAGCCAGCAGGAACCCAGTTTTAAAGCCATGGTTTTCAGCCACGTTTAGGCCTGTGGCTCTGTGTAACCCATTTCTGTGGGAGACTGAGCTTTGCTCTGCCTTTTGCTGTGCTTCTGATGCCCACACACCACTGGCTGTTGTCTGTGAGCCCTGTGCTGGGGACCACTGCACCAGGCTCTGCTTCTTCTCAGTACACAGTGAAAATACCTCCATGAGCTCTCAGAGATGTTTCAGGTTACATAAAACAGAATTTAAAATAGTATCTTTTTCACAACATTTGGAGCACGTGTTCGTGAATATAAATTTTCAGCGCAGTGCCAGCAGAGTTAGTTTAACAGATGCAGAACTCTGTTACTAAGAATAGTTTCTGCAGTTATCTCCCCACACAAATTTTCTCCTTGGGCATTTGCAATGTGCTTATCAACACTGCAGAAGATCATATACATGTTCAGTTTTTTTGCAGAGAATAGTCTCCAAGCTTTCTGCTTTCAGAAGCTATTGAAAGCATGCTCTTCTGAAGCCACACTGAATTTCAACTGATGAATCAGAATTCTGCATGGAAGGATTTGGGTACAAACACAATAAGGAAATTTAGCAATATCTTTTATATTCTTTTTTTTTTCTTAGTTCTTGCTTTCCCTTGGTAAACAGCAACACTTGCTGGCAAGAATGGGAATAACAGATCAATCTGCTTATTTTCAATTGTTGGATTTGTGTTTGTTAGTCATCCATCTCTTTTCCAGCTGTTACCCAATGGAGAATTTACTTGGTGGGGAGGAAGATATATAATGTCTTGGCATAAGATGCAGACTCCTTCCTAATAACATTACGGCCATAAGAGCACCTGAAGTCAAATCTAGATTTTATTCATTTGAATGAAACCTGAATTCTCAGAGTTTTCCCACTAAAAGAAACAAAGTGCTGTCGTGAGTTAGGGAAACAGAATTTGGTCCCCCGTTACCACACAAAATTGTATTTAAACAAGAAAGAAAGAGTTAATTGAAGGTTGCCTGTTCCTCATTTGCTAGGCACAGAACTTTTTATAGGGTGTGAAACTGTGGTTATTAACCATAGTTAATGGAGATTGTCTCATTCATTACCATAGCTGTTAAGAGTAACTGTTGGTTACTCTCTGTTCAAGCAACGCTTGTGTTGACAGTGATGTTGGGAGAGTTGCTTAATTTAAAAAAAAAACAAAGACCTGGGCCTGGTATATTAGTAGTCATTGAAGGTGAACATGAAATACAATAGGAGCAACATACTGAAACATAAGCAGTTTGTAAGGTAGTTAAGTGCTTAATTCCTTTTGTTATCAAACAGAAGTTAAGTGCCCACATACAATAAAAATACGGCCTGGAGAAAAGAAAGGGTGAAAACTAGCAAAAAGACTTTTGGTCTGCTAAAGTAAAACCAAAAAGGGAATAATAATTAAATAAATAACTGATTTCAGTGGAGATTAGAGGAGCTAACTTGATTTGTCCTGATGTCATTTCTGGGCCCCATTACATCTGGCAGGTGGCAATGGAAGGTGGAGGTTCTGCATTAGGTGTGACCGCTGGGGAATTACTTGTCTTCTCTCTGCTTTGGTGTCCAGTAACTTATCCATGGATATAATTTTAAATAAATGTTGGTGTTGTGGTTTTGTGTCTTTGTATTTTTGTGCGTATTTTAAGTTATGTTGTTAGATTGCATTGTTTCTTGTGCATGGGACAACACAGTCCTAAATATTTGGATAATTTTAAAAAAAGTGGGAGTTTCTGTAAAAGTATGTGGAATCACAAGTATTGCTTTGCTCAGGAAACAGAACACTTTGTATGTGATGTAATTCTGTAAACGTCACTCCTGCTGCATTGATGCTCTGGGATTGGCAGAGCTGGATGTGCTCGGCTAACTCTGAGGCAAGAGAGCATCTGCTGGAGTGAAGGCAACTCTCCATGCTTTGGGAATAGCAGGGAATAAGCTTCCCTGCTGACTGGCTTTTGTCGTTTCTTTTAATGTACTTGATAATAGCTGTTGTGAAGGATGGGTGGCATTGATGTTGTCTGTAGTGGCAGTTCTCATCTTCCTAATCCGGGGTTGAGTTTATGGGCATCACCAGCTGTGGTAGGTGCAGTCTCCCTGGGTGTCGTCCCTTCCCCGCCCCTGTGGTTTCACGGAGATCTGGTGTGGGTTTCTTTCAGCAGTTTAAAACTTTTCCAAAGGTGGCATTTCTCTTACTCAGTTTATACAGGCTGCAACAACATTGGTGGTGCAAACATTTCTTAAACAAGAGGTGGGGGAAAAATCTGCGCTGGAGTATTCACAACGTTTCCTAAACTTGGAGCTACCACCCCAAGTCTGGTTCTAAGAATTACAGCCCCTTTCCTCACCTAATGACTGCCAACATGCAAATCCACCTCTCTAGCACAGGTTCATCTCTTAAGTCATTTTAAAAAATGGTGTTGGGAGAAAACATAGCTGGGCCAAGGAGCCTGGAGCCCGCTGATGCGTACTTTGCTTGTGCATACCTGGGGCAAAACTGATTCCTGAAACTCTGTAGGACTTCTCCCTTGAAACAGGGAGTATAGGAATACTGGGAGGCAAAGGAAAGTTTGGGATTTTCCGTATTCTTCTGCTTAATTTAGAACAGTGATTCAGGCAGCCAAGGGAGACCGTTTATCTGTTCAGTTATGGTATAGGCGTTGCCTCTTCTTGTGCCAAATACCTTTGAGGATGGGAAGAAACCACATGGTCCTTCTTAAAACCTGAGAAGAATTTAGATCGTTAAAAAGTAATAAACTTGTAGATTTTGAGTCTGCTGAGCCTCTGCTGCCATTTACACCTTGTAGAAGAGAGTAGGGATAATAATACGAGTTCAGGAAAAAAAGCCTTTAATCAATGAGTATGTTATTGTTTAAGGACGCCGCCTCTTTTATTTGTGACTGATCTGGGTAACTTGATATTTTTTGTCTCCTGGAGAAGGCTACTGCGTGTGGCTTTGTCCTGCCAGCAGCTGTGGTAGCCTGTAATGATCGAGTGCTGTGTGCTGTAGGTCTGAGGTAAGTGTTGGAAATCTGACTATTTATTTCTGAAACATGATACAAATGTAATAACTTCTGAGGATCAGCTATAGATTAGCAAATTCTTGGTGAGTCATACATTCCCCTTGCAGCCTTTTTTTCTTTAGCATGTCATAAACATTTAGGAAAGCTCATTCATCCCAGGTAGGCGTGAAATCAATCTTTGATGCATAGGATTGTGACTCAGGGAGTGGAAACAAAAAGGCCACTTGGTGTAATGTCTGCTGCTGTCCTCTTGCCAAATGCCTCGAGCAGAGGGGGAAATCTCCTCTGCTGTAGTTTGTTTGGAAGATGCTTTGAAGATTATGGATCTCTTCAATATAGTGTACACCAATTAAATGTGATTAGGAGTGTTGTAGGTAATAGCTCTGCTATGAGGATGAAAAGAAGATGAGAAAGACGAATAGCACAGGATATGAAGGTATTGGCTGGATGCGTGAGGGAAGTCGATGGGGTATTGGGAGTCTTGGGGAACAAGGCAGCAGGAACCCGTGAGACAGTCCAGACTGGCAGGAGCTTTGTCCGGAGGGTTTCTAGGGCAGGCGGCAGGAACTGGCTGGGAGCTGGTATCAAGGTGAGTTTCCTCTTAATCTTCTCACTCTGTGTGCCAGCCCTCTTGTCATATATGTGCCTTTGGCCGTTCTTATAGAGTAAGTGGGACTACCTCTCTACAAGACCCTTTGGTCTCTTATGCAGCATGACAGGGAGCTCAGAGTCTTTAGTCTCTGTCTCTTGTCCATTCTTTCTTGCTAGAAATTAAGTATGTCAAATAATGTTCTTAGCTGTGAGAACTTGCCTTAACCTTTCACATCCATCTTCCATTCCCCAGAACCCAGCAGTTCCACCAGGCTCCCCATCCTTGTTTCCCATACTTGCTCACCCATCCTGGAAGGGTTTCTGTCTGTTGGTAAAGTTAACTGGCTGCTGTAATATCATATGTGTCTTTCACCTTCTCTCTTCCCACCTGAAAGTCACTGTTGTAGATTTGTCTTGTGGTACAGCACATCTGCTTCTCCTTATGGAAGCTTTTGCTGCGTGCTCATCCACCTTCTCCAACAGAGCACTGTTTCATGATCATTATCCTCGTGAGCCTTTTAAAATGGTCTTATTAATAAATAAGTAAGTTGAGAGACTGGCAGTGAGTTGGTGTCATGTTTTTAGGGCTGTCTCAGTGGCACACCGGAACCTCTGGGGTGTTCCCAGTGGATGACACCCACTCTGGTGCTTGCTATCACAGGGACAGATTATAACCACCCTCTTGCACCCTGGCAGCATAGGGCTGATGGAGCAGCTTTCAGGGTGCTCTTGCGTGCTGTGTGTGTTTGAGCAGTGTTGATGTTCCTGTAATTTGCACTGGGTGGACAAACAGGCTGCTTATTGCTCCTGTGATTGCCCAGGAAATGTTCTGTTGACTCCACCCTTTTTCCTGATGTGTAGCACTTCCCTCTGATCCAGTGTCGAGCTAAACTGGAGAGGAACAGAGAACTGGGTGAGTCATCTCACAAAGCTTTTGCAGCAGGTGTCTCACTGAGTCTGCTTACCTTGCTTTCTTTTCTCTTGTGGGTCTTTTTCTGCCCCATCTCTTCATTTTCTTTGGGTTGTTCTTTGATGAAATGCTCTTAATAGAAAGAGTCTTGTTAGCTCAATTTTTCCATCTGTCTCCGTCTTCTGTTCTTTCCCCTGAGATCTTCAGCTTGCCAGCGCAGGGGGTAAATTGGCAGGTAAAGATGATCTTGAGATGCTTTTTGCTGCAACACTTCTTCATGGCAGCATTACATAAAATCAACTTCGCTTATAGAAAATGAAGGGGAAGTTTCAGCAGAGCAGCACCTGGGGAGGGAGGAGAGGGAAGACTAGCAGCTACAATGCTGTTTCAAGTAAAAGGTTCTGCCTGTTGGCTTTGTTGCATCAAAATGAGTTGACCATTAACTTTAGTATGGAAAAAGTATTTCTCCTTCCTGAGTATTTCCCCTTCTTTCAAAGGTAAGAAGAGATCCATGGTAGGAATTGGTTGTTCTTTTATTATCATTATTAAAAAAAGACAAACCGGCCCCTTTGGCTGGGATCTGTTGTAAGGACTGCTGCTGTCTCCTGGCACACTTTTGTCTGTCCCTCCCGTGTCTGACTTCTGTAATAAGTTCTTCAGGACATGAGTGGTCATGTTTGCTATTTGTGTAGTACTGTTTGGACAAGATGCCGATCGAAGTTGACTGCTCCTGTGTGCTGTGGCAGTGCAAACAAATAATTCAGTGGTTTATGTGTGGCAGGTAGAGACTTGGCATATATATGAGTGAACGTGCACAACCCCATAATATGCTAATTTATGGAGGGGGGAGATGTATAAAAAGCTTGTGACTTTGATAAATAAGCTGTTTTCAGGTAGAGGGACAGAGCAATCCCCCCCCACAGTGTGTAAAATAAGCAATATACTGTTGAACGGAATGTAGCGTAATAGAAGCCTCTGGGTATGGGTTACTGTCCGTTGTAATTGTGGAAGTCATTCAACAGCTGGTTTCTTTAATGCTTTCAAATGTAATTGTAACTTGTAGTGCAGATGGGCAAAATCTTTACCCGTTTAAACAATTTTTTTTCAAATGTGTATAGTGGAGTAAATGAATGCTTTTGATCTTCATCTTTTTTTTTTTTTTATCTACTTTGAAAGAAGAAAGCTGTAATAAGAGATGTCTCCAGTAAGTCCATTTTGACTTAGGCCACTCTTCAGCTCTTCCATCACTGGGAGAAATGTTGTATGGTTTCTTTTTACACTGTAAATATTTAAGGAGAACATTACTTCTTGGTGGAAACTGTCTAATTAAAAATATTAGGAGCTGTGTTTATTTATAAGATGTATGAATAATTATTACTCAAAGTCTGAGTATTATTTTCTTGGGAAGTCCCTCATTAGAAACTCTGCATCATCCAGGGTGAACTGGACTGTTACTTAACTAGTTTCGGTTCACATCTGGGCAGAGATGTAAAGAAAAACTGCAGAGGCAAATACAACACATTGTGAATAAGAAAGCAAATCTTACAGCATTCCAGATACTTTTCATAATTATTTTTCTTGTTGTCTGGAACTTAAGCGCAGCCAATGCTTAGCTGCTTGTACAGTGAAATGTTAAGTTTATGGAAAATTGTTCTGGGTGGTGCTGGGAGGGTGGGAGAGAGAAGTCAGGGAGGCAGGTGTGTGCTTCCCCCCCCACCGTAATGCCAGCACTGCTGGAGATCTCTAAGCCTGCCACGTACCTTCTACCAAGCTGCATACCCTCGGTGCAGCTCTGCTTGGGTTATACATACAAGTATTTGGCGTCTCTCCATTTTCTTCAGAACAAGGACCATTGTTTGCACCCGGACAACAGTGGCTGTGTTTCCTAATTCAAAAAACGCCTTATAGAAGAGGCCTTTATCATCATTCCTCCTTTGCAAATGTGGAAATAGAAACAGAAAAGGGAGCAGCTTCCCCTCAGGTGATGTAGATGCGCAGCAGTCAGGATAAGAGCCCCCGTCCTTGCCAAGTCCTGTAGTTATTTCATCTGATGTTAGCGTCACCAAGCAAAACTCTATTGTGAGCTTCTGAAAATAAGAGTTTATTACAAAATATTGCAGAACATAAACAACCCTCCCCTCTGTGCAGACAGAGCTAGCTTAGTTGCAGTTACTGGTAATCACTGCCTTAAGCTACTGGCCATGATATTTTTTTGACATAGGAATAGCTCAATAGTCAGTGCTGGCGCTGTAGGGTTGGAGACGCATGGCAGACAATAATAACACATACAACAGGGTACTTCTTATCCATCAGGTTACTGGAAAAGGAGGTTTCTGCACTGTCTCCTCATGGCCAGGGCCGGGAAATGTTCTCCTGCGTGGTCCCATGCACTGGGAGTGAACTCTGACCAGTTCACTTCTGGAAGCTGTCATTTAGTTTTTCTTACACAACACTTGTAGCTTTGACTTTTCCTTAAACAGAACAAAACCAAAGGCTTTTGGGGTTTTTTGTTCTTATTTTCTCAATTCTTCAGTGGTCTTTTTTTTTTTTTTGAGAGCTGATGCTGTTCTTCTTAAACCCATAAATATGCATCTCTTGCCCCATCTGTCATTTTACCACACGTACCAGATGAGTATTCCTCCATCCTTACTATGATGATACTCAGTCACACTCTCCACACTTCTTTGGCCCTGTCTTTCCTTGTCTTCCCTCACCTGCCGTGATACCTGGCTCCTACCTTTCTCATGTGGTCTCCGCCTGTGCCATATCCCTTGGGATTGTTCCGTGCATGCCGACTGTTGTCCTGGCACCACCTGCTCTGCATCTTGCTTTTCTTGCATTTTCCTTTGCCCTCTTCACCTAAAGGAGAAGGCCTCTTGTACTCCTTTCTTTTGATGCAAAGACTTCCACTTTATTCTCCCCTCTGTCCTCTCCCTGTACCATTGAAGACTAAATGAAATGTAGGTACCTTCCTGCTTAATAGCCAGATGTTGATTCTTAGTATTTTCACAGTACAGCGGAATCCCAGCTACACTTCTGTACTTCGCAGTTTTTTGCACAGCACAAATCTAAGGATGATACCCATAACTCTTGTTTTGTGAACTTGCTTAGCTTGGATAGGATAGGAAAGTAATAAATACAGAAACAACTAATGGTAATATTGGTTACAGATACAGGTTGCAGGGAAAGGAGAGCCCGCTTTCTGTATCAATACCTTCTGCATCGAGGTAAGAATTTTTGTGCTGTAAGGATTTTGCAAACTGGCCATTCCTGAGGCCAGTGTAGGGTGGGAGAACATGCACTCATGCAGGACAAGAATTTTCTTTACATTAAGGAGAGAGTGAGGAGTTGTTCTGATCTCTCTGCCTCTTTTGCTTTTATCCTCTGTCTGACTATCCATTAATTCTTATGTCTGTGCTCCAAACCAGCCATAATGTGCGCTTTGTAGCTTACATCTCACTGTGACTTATTTTTGGCTGTTTACTCAGAATTGTTTGCTTCTGTGGCTGGTAGTGGGGTAACTAGATTTTAGCATCAAAGGCTGTACTGCCTGACATTGGTGATGTTAAAGTCTCGCTATTCCCCTGTCATGGATGGGGAGGAATTCAGATGTGGTGACTTGATTTAGCATGTTCCTATCATACAATAAAGGAAAACTTGCCAACTGAATTGGAAGTGATGGCTTGATTGCGTTAGGACTTTTTGTTTCTGCTGATAAATGATTAATTATTTCTTGTGTCCCCCACGCCCCTCCTCCCCAAAACTAATGAAATTTAAGCAGAGTTGGCTTTGCATCTAAGAACTGGGCTTCTGCAAAATGTAGCAAAACGCAATCAATTAATGTTTTATGGTTCAATTATTAGTTCATAAGAAATCTCAGTTTTTCCACAATAGTGGCATTTTTCTTGGTTTATGCAACCAATGGTATGTGAAAAATCTCTGCGTTGCTAATGATGATCCATCTGTTGGCATGCTACTAGAACAGCAGTGCACTTAACGGTATTTTAGGTTTGGTCAACCATTAGGCAAGCGTTTTCTTATAATTTGGTAGTTTTCTTTCGTTGTGTGAGAAAGTAGGTGCTAAAACTGGTAGACCTGGAATATAACTGTGCTGACCTCACAGGGGAGAAATGGCTTTGTCCAGTGTCCCGTCTGTTGTCTTGACCTGCTTCTGTCTTTTGTGAGAAATACCAAAACAAAAAAAGATGTATTTTGGAGCTTGGTGGTGGTCTGAGCAGTGCTACATATAAGCACCTGGAATGAAGAATTTGTCTACTAAAACTGTACATTTTCTTTCCCCAAGTGTTTCTGTTGTTCTAATGAAGTAGTCTTCTTATAACTCTTGAATTGCTCATATCCTATGATCATCATGGCTGCAAGAACATCACTTCTTGTTATTACAAGAATATAACTTTTGATGTTTCAGGCAAATGGATTTGTTCATCAGCTGCTCTTAGCAAGTACTTTGTGGATGCATCCCGCAGTCATCTGTCCTGGTTTCTTTTATATTTAGGGAAGGCAAAGGAGCTGTACTGCATACTGTTAAGATTGACCAAGAGTGGTCTGGGACATCTCCTTTGAGTCTCTGTTGAGTTTTGGCCCAAGACCTTTAAACAATGGCTTTTCTATGTAGATGTGCCTGAGTCCAGCTCACGTTATCTGCAGCCTGTCATCCTAAGCTTGGGGTGAGGGGTAAGAAAGACTAAGCTGGAAGAAGAAAGGGGAAGGAAAGAGAAGGGCAGGCAACTTTCTGTCTTGAAACTTGTAGCCTGACTTAGGGAGGTGGTAGAGAAGTAGGGGCTTCTGTCTGATTTTTGGAGACCAGTCACGCTGACCTTTCTGAAATTGAGGAAGATGGTGACTAAGATCTGTCTGCTAAACCTGTAGGTGTAGCTAGCCTGCCATGCTTGTGTGGTGGTGGTGGTGACTTTTCCTGAAGGCCTCTGGAAGCACAAAGTGTTTGTGGCTTCTAGGTTGAGCGTTGGATGGAGTACAGAACCTGGAATGGCTGAAATGGCTGAATCGTGTCCTACCTCCTGCATGGGGTATCTCACAAAAAGGTGAAAGAAATGGTATCCTGTGGACCAAATGCTCAACCTTACACTTGAGATCAAGGTGGACACAGAAACTAGAAAACATATGCAGCGAGACCTCTCCTGCAGCAATTTCTGGTGGCTCCTGCCAGGAGGAAACCTCTTCTTTCACATCTCCCAGCTATAATGTTATTTCACCAAATGTGAAGCTCGTTTTTTTTTTTTTTTTTTTTTTTTTTGATTGTGAAATGTGCCAAACCCTTAGCTAGGCTTCTTTTCACATTACTTTGAATTTGGGCTTTTTTTTTTTTTCCTGGTAAGACTAAGAAATAGAACAAATTACTTGTACAGGATTTATTTCTTTACCAGTTTTTGGTCTATTTGAAATGACTAAACAAGCTTCAGTAACACGGTGCTTTGATTTGTTATAAAATAATGAGCAGATTTTCTCCAGGTCTGTCTTTGTCGACCTGAGATAGTGTCACCCTGAAATGCATGAGTCCCTCCCTGAGCGTGAGAACCATACTTTAATTGTCCTTAAAGCCAGACTGCTGCTACTTGGAGGTGTTATTTGTCATGGGAATAGTCATCCTTTGGGAGCAATCTTTTCTGTCTTCAGCAAGAAGTTTAACTTTTGTTTGTACTTGAAATTTGAACCTTTGGTAATAACATGGTGAATGTCCTTTTCTTTTGAAGTGTGATTTGGTTGCAAGAAGGATGCTGGAAGTGAAGTATTTTGCACGACAGTGCACCCGAAGTAGAGAACAAGCAGCTAAACTGAAGTAATCCATTCTTTATTTCCCAACATTTCGGCACTATTTATTATCTCTGTCCTAAGTGTTTCTGTCTTGTCTCTCTGTTTTACGTAGTAATTAATAGTTGCTTTCTAGTCAGCGGCAATGCACTTGAAATCAGAGGCAGTGCCGGGACACTGGTGTCACCCCTCTGCCCACTGTCGCTCTGTGCAATGTGCTCAGCAATTACCAGAGGGATCACGAATGCTTTCTTTAGAAGTTTTGGGAAGCCTTGCTGGCAAGATGTATGTGCTGCAGTGCCCGATAGCTTGAATGACACTGCCAGATGGACTGTATGCTCAAGTGGCTCTGACCACTGCCAGGGTCATCGTGTGTCTAAAGGCTTAGTCACCTTTTAGATTAAGTTTTTTGAAATAATTTTTTCTTGTAGTTTACCAAACAAAGCTCACTGAATTATTCTAAAATTGATGAAATATTGTTTGTTCTTAGTCCAATAGAAACAGTTTTTAAAATGTTTGGAAAAGCGTTTCTCAACATTTGCCTTGGTCTTTCTGTTGACCCGAAATTGCTCATTAACTTGGTGATGCACCAAGGCTGCTCTCTGAGATAGATAATCTAATACACCCTCTGCTGCACTGCTTAGTAGGTGTGTGTGTGTTTCCTTTAAAATGCTACAAGAAGCACAAATACAGCTGGAGCACCTAGTCCGGAGTTGGGAACAAAAATAAACATGATGTTATTATATTAGACTTGGACACAGTTCTAACTGGTGGTGTGCTTTGATAACTTTGACATCTAATATTTTTAAGCAGACTTTAAGGTTCATTGGCTTTGCTAGCTTGGTGGCTAAGCCTTTCTCAGTCCTTTTTTCTCTGAGGTATTTGGTTTTGGTGTTTATGCCTTTCTCCAAGGTCTGCAACTATGGAAAGCCATGGTTGTGCTTTTCCCTGGTCATCCAAAAGTGGCTGTTAGACATTATGCCCCAGCTGCCAACTGCAAACACTGTTTTACACAGCAAGGTCAAATTACACAGATTTCCTATCAGCGCGCTCTCTAACTGTTACTAATGCACTTCTGTCGCTCTCCCTTCCTGCACTGAAATTCCTCAGTTTAGTAACGTGTAAGCCCAAGGGTTAGAATAGACTGTGAATTTGCCACGACTCATTTCGTTTGCATTCAGACTTTAAATGGCTGTTCACTTTCTTCTGCTTGGGCTTGAGGGAGCCATCGGCAGCTTGCCAGCAGAGTTTTGACCACAGGGTTGCTCTGGGTCTATGCCACTGCGATTGCTCCCACCGCTATACCAATAGCTGTATTTATATTTGCAGTCTCACCAGCTACAGATCTTTCTATTTTAAGTATCCCTGGCATGCTGTAGCCTTTCCAGAACATGATTTGCACTCTTAGGGAAAATGAAAGATGTATCCAGAAAGCGGCAAGCTTGCAGAAGTTTGGATGTACATCAAGTTTCCTTGAGGCGTACCTTAGGAGAAATGACGGCTGGTTATGAATTATGACTGCTAGAAGATTTCTCTCACTTATAGAAAACTAAAAAGGAAAGGTTCTGAGTGATTATGCTTAATTTTTTCCAATGTATATACATTGGTACAGTACTTCTGTTTTCGATGCTGAATAGCTATTAACTCAAAGCCTTAAATGCAGCGTGTCAGTAATGTGGAGTTGTCACTGACACTAGTGTTTGGTAAAGAAGGTGCTCT
Source organism: Rynchops niger (assembly GCA_013400035.1). Classification (NCBI taxonomy): domain Eukaryota; kingdom Metazoa; phylum Chordata; class Aves; order Charadriiformes; family Laridae; genus Rynchops; species Rynchops niger. The sequence continues at coordinate 1,322,412 of VXBH01004598.1, read as the reverse complement.
GCCGTGCTTCTCCAACCTATAATCTTTTCCTATACTTGCTTAAAGGTAATAAAAGGTTATCTTGGCCACTGGCACTGTTGCAGAATAGCAGTACGCTGAACAACCTGTGTGTGTGTGCGCGTCTTGGATCTGAGCAGGAAAAACGCTGAGGGCTGACTCACCAGAACGTTGTTTCAGGGGAAGGAGGGGGGTTCAGCTGCTCGCCGCTCCCTTGCAGTCAGATTTGATCCATTAGTATTTTAAGAAGGCAGTTAGGGAAATGTGCCGTCTCCACATGGCATTCTGTGCCGGGCATGCTCCACGGGGAGAGAACATATGTGAGGGTTCAGTGGTTTCTTATTGGCTCAGCTAGCTGAATGTTAGTAATTGTCAACGTTATTAAAAGCTTACATGATATCTCTATCTAATTCCATTAAAACAGTTTGGCTGGTAGGAACGTTCACCTTCTGAATCTCTTGAAATGGCAGTAGGTCAACAGCCAAACTTACTTACGAGGATTAATAAAGAATATAACAACAAGGGCCCTGTGAGTAAATGGCTTATGTGGAGCCTGTGTAGCAGCAATATGTGCACAGAGCAGTTACTGAAGAGTAGCAAGAGTCTTGTTTCTACTATAAATGTTCTTCCATATCTTTCCAAGGGGTGATGCAGTGCCTGGGCCACATCATTCTTGATCCCATCTGCCATGGCTGAAACCTTTCAAACTTGGACGAATAAAATATTTTAAAGCATATCATAAGTAATTAAAGAGGCAAAGACTAAACTTCAGTGCTTCTGGACCAATATAATTTGGGTTGCAAGGGACTCTTGAAGGTCATCTGGTCCAAATCCTTGGCTCAATGTCCAAGTTTAAAGTTGGGCAAGGCTCTAAGCAGCCTTATCTAGTCAAGCTTTGCTTGTCTTCCAAGGATCACTAATGGAAATGTTGGACAATGTTGATCCCAGTGTTGACCCCACCAAGGACGGCTACTATTAACCACCCTGTCCAGCATGGGCTGACCTGTGGACCGCTGCCTGTAGAGCTGGGCAGTCTGTCCAGAACTCCTCGCATCTTCTAGTCACGTAACCAGCGATCACTGCTCTCTGGTTCTGTCTGCTGAGCCAGCCATCTCGCTGTAGCAGGCAGTCACTTTGAGGCACCGTTTGCTTGGCGCAGGAGCCGTCCCATCGCCTCTCCCCAATCCCCATATAGTTTAGACACGTCTGACATGTTTGCTTTGCCCTCTTACTAACAGCCCCAGACCTACATGAACTTTGCAGTGAGCAGCCACTTGGGAATCAAGGCAGAGCGGAGGACCATTGATTTCTAATGTATTTCTTTTTCTCAGAGGGCTTAGCAATGCTTATGTTCGCAGAATGACCATACAGACTGGAGCTGTGGGGCTGCGGCCTTTCCTTCTAGCTGTCAGTGCCGGGCCCTTCCCAGTGCATTTCACTGCCTGAATGTTCCAGGTCTCAGAACAATCTCAGCGTACTGATAGGTACATTGAGGGTGGGAAGAGTTTGTTTCCTATTGAAGAAATTAATTGCCGGTAACTTTCCACATTCTTCTTTCTCAGTTTTGCCACTGAATGTTTTCCAGGACCCATTTTTTCCAGTACACTGTTCTGGCTGCAAAAAATATAGGCTGGTTTTCGGTACAATTTAGTCAGGAGCAGCTAATATTAAGAAGAAAACCTCATTTGCATTTTCAGAACTTGTGGATGATTAAGTTTTCAGTAGCAGAGACTTTTTTTTTTTTCTTTAAGTGCTAACAAAATATGTGTATGTACAAAAGCTGTATTTGAGTGCACAGAGATTAAGCCAGCTATAAATAGCATCTTCCGTGACCCTGCTGGAATTTTCTTTAAGCTTGGAAACACTGAAGTGTGTGTTTTGTCAGATTTGAATCATGAACCTTGAAGAAGAGCTAATGAGTTCTTATTTCTTGCCCCTAATCTCCAACTAGAGCGTTGTTTATATGAAGAGCAGATCAGTCTGAAGCTGTAGCTCAGGCTTCAGTTGCCTTATTTAAGTTCTTTTACTCGCTTTGTTCATTGTGATGGGTTTTTTTCTGCTCAAGTTGGTGTGTTTATAAAAATAATTAATTGCAACCCATATTATCAAATCCATGCAGGCTGTGCAATTGTTGCTGTGGCTGACAGTTTACAAAATCTACTTTATTTCCTTGTTTCAAAAACAAACTTCTCTTCTTGTAACTCAGCCTCCTCGTGAAATGCATGGCTTTCTCTGTTATTCTGTCTAGTTCTTCTGGCAGCTTAATGAAGCTGGAACTAAATGATCAACTCTTGGGACAAGATCTGTGTTCTCTGCTACCTGTTCTGGTGGATCTGGTTGTAGGCAATTGGTGGCGAAGAAGTCGTTTGCTTCTGGGGCTGGGATTTGGTTCTCGAAAGTGGGCTTCAAAAGTGTTCCCTGGCTGTGCTGCACCCCAACTGGCTGGGGTGCAATTAACATAATTGTTAATTATGTTTTGCCAACAAATCAGCAAAAAATGATAACC
>VXBH01004598.1:1303343-1319859 GCA_013400035.1 Rynchops niger | reverse complement strand
CACCCCCGGTCAGTTGAAATTGAAATATTTTGTAAGAATACATTGACTTTGACATCTTTGGTAGGAAGCAATCAGAATGCTTTGCGTGCTCTTTTTGCATGCAGAATTTCTTTCAGCATATATTAGTATTTAAGCTATAATAGATGTTTTGGTAATTGGTTGAATCCTTGCTTCAGAATCTTTTCTTTAAATTTGTCCTCTGTTTCTGCATAGAACAGAATTGTAAAAAATAAATTCCAGTGCTTGACTAGCTCTTGTTTGGCATGAAGTCGTAGAGCACTTAAAATTCCTCATACAACAGCTTTAATTGCCTGCTAATCTTGCCTAAAGATTGGCTGAGAATGTCAGCTTGGTTCTCCTGTTGTTTATTTTCAGTAGCATAGACTGCAAATGCTTGGAGAAAATGTATTGGGAGTATTTACTGTAGAATGTGGGTAAAAACGTATGGAAACCCTCGCCTAGAGGTCAAACTGTGGACATTTAGGTTGTTGGCTATTGATCTGTATCGCTAAGATGCATGGCTTTTGTAGAATTGAGTTAATAATTTCTTGGTGTAATGCAAAAGCAACAGCCAGGTGACCTGAGCCCCTGAACAGGACCCCAGTGGAAGGAGACGGTGTGTGATGCTGCTCCAGCGCTGCTGCTCTGCTCCATGGAGCCTTCCTCGATGAACCACTCTTTTGGGCAAAGACGGACTGATAGCCGTGCCTTCCTCTTTCCTTCCTACGTTGTGTTGAGCTTTGATGAATGTGTTAGTGCTCATGTTGTTGGCTGTTCCCTTTTTTTAGAAACAAATCTTAGCCGCAGTAACTCTATATCTATGGTGAGTAATGGAGAAATCATTGCTCGTTAATGATTCACTTACAGGTTCCTGTATTGCTGTTGCTCAGTCACTTGTGTTGCAGTTATCTACAGAAGTATTGCTCAGATGAGCACTTAATCCTGATTTTCATAGTTTCAGTAGGGTTGACAGGATGGCGGGTGTCAGCCTTCCATTACTAATCATCTGGTCCAAAGTGTATCACCCCAGAGCAGGTCCCAGTGATGCTCTTTGTAGATATTCTGTGCCTTTGAATCTTGCAACTAAAATAATGTTCATGCTACTTAAAGGCCACTTTTAACAGGGTTGGCGTTTTTTTGTTGTTGGTTTGCGAGAGCTGGGCTTGGCTATTTGCTTAAAGACTAAGTTACAATTTACCTATCCCGCTGTGTGTGCCTCTTGTATGCTAAAAAGATTAAATACTAAATTTTGATTTTCCGTTTTGAAACTTATTTTCAGGTAAAATTCTCATCACAGCCTCTCCGAAGTGTTTGCTTTCTGTGAGCTCGCTTGGTGATCCGCTTTCTTGCAAAGTGCCTGTGCTTTGCTGCCGCAGTTACGGGAATGGTGCATCTGATAAATGAGCAAAAGCAAACTTCAGCTCTTAAATAACTCAGTTGCAGAAACCGAGTCCTGAAAGAGATGCCTGAGGTCACCGAGTCCAGTCCTTTGTCTTCATTGTGCCTGTCATATCCTCCCTGGGCTGATTGAGTTACGCAGGCGAAGCTTGCCTAATAATTCAGCTTCCTATTTTGTAACAGTCATTATTGTAAGCTGTTTCATGGTGCCATTGTTCAAATAAACTAGAAAAAAAAAAAAGGGCTCGCACAAGAACAAGAGGATGCTTGCGCTGCTTCTGGCTTGGTTACATCCTGTTAAAAAAACAACGCTTGCCATGCGGTGCTAGGGATTATTCAGCAACGTCAACCCAATAATAGAAATTAATAAATTAAAAAGCACTGGAAGCTTAAGGATGTTAACAATATGAAAACGCTGTGGCCTAACTTCTAAATATTCAATTTTTTTTTTTTTTTTTTCCCCTTTGAGGTCTACTTGCCTTCCAGCATGGGTGGCCAAAGCCCAGCTGCTCTGAGCCATTTCCCAGGGACATCGTGCATGCTAACGGAGGCCCTGGGCTTGGCGGTGCTATGGTTGAACCCACTGTTGGGGTGAAAACCTGCGTGCCAGAGCAGGGCAGCTGAGAGCCCGGCCCGGGGAGAGAAAGGGAGGCTGTGGCAGACCCTGTCCCAAGGGAGTATGCAGGGTGAGGCTCCCTCAGGTAGAAGCATGGCAGACTTTCTGATAAAAAGGAGTGATTTGCAAGCCAGTTATTTCTGTTGCTTTTAAGAGTTGCTGTAATTGATTTGATTCTAGGGAGAAAAATCAGAATTTTTTAAGAAAACTATTTTTTGTGGTGGTTTTTCTGTTCTTTTTCTCTCTCTCTCTTTTTTTTTTTTTTTTTCCAGATAGTTTGCTGCAAATGTTNTTTTTTTTTTTTTTTTACGCCCCTTCTTACCAGTAGTGAACCAGTTTGGGGTTTGTGCAAGGGAAGGCTTTCTCATCATCATTCCCTAATGTCATTTCACAGCAATGGCTTCATACCCTCTCCATTTTCTTCCTTGTGTTGCCCTTCTCCCCTTTCTCTTCCTGCACGCCGCCCTTTCCCTCCCGTGGCTCCCGGAGTGGAGCGGGAGCTGGCGGCGAGCTGGGAATTCAGCCTGCCAAAGCACCTTTGTCTTTCTGAATTCATAAGCTCCAGGATGTCGCATGCCAGAGAGCTCAGATCTGCATTTGGGTTCAAGTTTGTGCAAAAAGTGGGAATATCTCTGCTCAGATTTTTTTTTTTAATTGAACTCTTAATAGCTCAAGTGAAGGAGCACAAAACTTGATTATTTTTAAATTTTTTTGTGAGGGACGCCACTTCAACAAGCCTGAGATTGTTCCGCATCGTGTTGATCCACATAAATTGTTCGAGAGACCTGGGCCTAAGCTCATATGGGAAATGGCACTGGATCAATGAAAGAAAACATTCAGCAATGTGCATTTTATACAAGCATTTAAACTTTTTTTTTTTTGGTTTTGTTTAGTAATAAAAGGAACAAAGCTATTATTAGTGACCATGGGCTTGGGAGTTTGCTAAAGCAGCAATAGTTACTCATCTGTTTTCATTTGCAGAAGTATTCTAACAAAGGCAGCCACAAATGCAGCAGCGGGGTTAGGAGGTGGATGGTAGGACTGGAAGTGCAGTTTCTGGAAGCTGGTGCTTACTAAGTCCTTTCTGTCTAGTCTTGGTTTTGTGGCCATTAGGAGCACGGTTCCCGGTGAGTTCTTGCTTTGCTGGATTGAAACGAGAAAGAATGAATCCCCTGGGTAAGTTCTCGGTCCTTTTTCTTCTCTCTGCTGCAGCAGGGTTGTACAGAGCAATTGTCACGTCTGGTGCCAGCCTGGGGTTGTGTTTGCATGTCTGCTCCTCAGCTGGCTCACAGGAGTTGGGGAACAAACAGTGTTCTAGGATTTATTTAAATTTTTTTCTGGCCACTCCACTCCTGGCCCAGATAGCAATAAAATTAAGAAATTATCCACTTTAACAACAACAACAACCAAAACCCAAACTCACACGAGTTGGTAAATATTTCTTTGCTCCTTTCTTTTTCCTTCTACAAAACAGCCTAACAAGCGTGCACAACACCTTTGTATGTGCTTTAATGTTCAGCTAGCTGGCCCGTGGTTTGCTCTGTTGCAAATGCTGTGGGCTGCAGAACTGATGCTACGGGGTCGACAGTAGCGTGGCATTGCCATTTCGGTGCAGTTTCCTCAAATACGCAGTAAGGGCAGGCAAGTTTTCAACTGAAAATGCTGTAGTCAAATACCGGCTGCACGAAAAGGGTGTTAAGTTAGTCCATGGGAAGGAAGAATGAAATGCTCCTATTGATTTCCTTGGGTTTGGGACCATGTCCTAGCTAAACTTGGTTAAAATATGCTGCATGAACGTATGCTTGAATTTAATGTTGTAATTAAATGCTTAGTGAAAGTTTGCTGTCTAATAATCTCATTAAAATCAACCTCTTTTTCTCCCCAATCCTGCTGCAGTTAGGAGTCTGACCTTGCAATTTGAGCTTAAATCCTAAGGCTACTAGGACAAACACCACAAGAAATATCTTGAATAAGTAACGTTAAACTTTCTGAAGTAACTTTCAGAAATTGCTATTTGCTTAGACATCTGTATGCTGAAGATATGGACTTAAAACCATGGAAGACCTAAATGGAAAGGATGGAGAAGGAAAGCTCATGTTTGTACAGAGAGATCTGTTGGGGTGGCTGAAGCCACAGCATAGAAAGTTCCAAGTATTTTTCTGGTGTCTGAACTGATATTGTCTGTGGTTTTTAGATAACAGATAAGCAAGGGAGGAATAATTGGCCTGCTTTATCGGGCTGCTTACAGAACCTTGAAGTTTAGCATGATAGTTGAATAAAAGGTCTTATCTGTATTTACGCTTGTTAATGGTCAGAAACTGCCATTTAAGAGTAATTTGTATTTTACTTTTATTAAAATTGTAAATACATATTTTTCCTGGATTCTATACAAACATTTTTTCAAAAAACATATCTTCTCTCTTCGCTACATGAAATAATATTTTGCTTTCAGATGCCAAGCTTTGGGAGTAGACTGATAGAATAGGAAAAATGTTGCACTTGGTGATATAGTTACACAGGGCATTTAGCAGGGCTTTTTTATTTTCAGGAGTGAAGTTTTTAAATTTTTAATCTTCCAGTTTTCTTTTTTCGTTTTTAAAAAAGGTTTTGCAAGCACAAAAAAATACGTAGATGTAAAATTTGAAATGACCTGGCACTAATGGGAACAAAGAAACCTTCGCACTCTTGAAAAGAGATTCTGTGCATAAAACTTCAGTTTGCTTGGGTTTTCTCCATGGCAAACACATTTTTGAAGTTTACTTTGGCAGCAATTCATACCACCATTATGTTAAATAGGAGTGGAAGGATGTTTCCAAGCAGCATGTTGTTCCATTGCTATTCAGAAATGCAGGTTTAAATGTATTTTCTGTAGGTATTTTCTTTTTTTGTTGTTGGGAGGGTTTTGTGTTTGTTTGTTTTTTTTTTTGTTTGTTTGTTTTTTTTTTTAATTTCCTTGTCTTCTTCCCATGCATCTGTAGGTTCCCAAACGTATTGGAAATGGTTATATTCACCTTTTAATTGAAATGAGGAAAGTATATGATTTAACCATTCTGGCTTGAAGTTCACTGTTTTTATTAGTTCCAAAGAGTTTCATGGCATTTAATCTCAAATGAAAAATTATGAAGATGGACTTTGCTACAGATGATTTTAGCACTTCTCTGCCAATATAAATTTTTCTTTTGCTGCTCTGGTTATAATGGAAAACACTGTTACAGAAAAACTCCTGGATATTGCGTCTTGGAGGGTGGTGCATGGATATTTGATAACATGACGCCACTGTTGAATAATGCAGTGCTAAACAATATATTAGTTAGAAACTGGGGTTTCAAGCTGCTGCAGATAAATGTGGAACATGCTGGCCAATTTCTGACAAAACTGACTTCTTTAGGTTTTCTGGAGCATGGTCTCTGTGTACCTCTGATGGCGGGGAAGCAAGACTGGGGGGGTGCACCTTTTTGTTCCTGTGGAGAGTATCAGCACAGGAGTGTGATGTTGGAAAATGGGTGTTATCTATGAGTTATTCCTGTAGTAATATGTAATCCTTACAGTAATACATGAGGAGTTGCCATGGCTTAGTGAGCGGTTTGGGCGTTTTCGTGGCTTAGTTTTGTTTTGAGGAGGCTACTCTCAGCTTATTTTCCTTAGGCTGTGTTGAAAATACCATGGTCTTCTCCTAGAGGTGAATCAGACCATTTCTACCAGCTTCAGTCTGTTACTGGCATGTGGGCATGGAGAGGGCTTTTCACCCTCTCAAACTGCGATCTTCTGCGTTCACTGGAATCTCAGTAGCCTTTTATTGCACTTTTTTATGGCAGTATATCAAGGTTTTCCTTTAATATGGAAGGATACAACTTACCTGAAGTAATAACTGTAAGGCTGTTTTATTGCTTGTAAAACCGTTGGTATCAGAGTCTTGAGTGCCTCCCTTGCTGGCACTCGCTGGTGCTTTCATTTCCAGCCCTATTCCAGGCTACTGCACTACCAAGGTCTTGGACCTGTTTAAAAACCAAACCCCTTTGGCCTCAGAATGGCATTATTCTAGCTGACTTGGCAATTCTCAACTTACCTGGTGCTGGTTCTGCAGAGGTGTGTGGTGGGATGGGTTATGAAATCTTAATTTTATTTTTTTTCCTGCTTAGGGCTTTTTTGCTCTTGTTTCAGGGAATTTTTGAAACCCAGTCTGAAAAGATTTAACGTGCTGGCTTTTTAGTAGTACTAAAAACTTGTTTGATTATTAAAAACAAATACATAAACTTTCAAATATTAAAGACTTCAGTTTCAAACAACTTTGTATATGGACTTAATCAGTAGAACGTATTATCTAATGCATTTGATCTGCTTTATGGGTAGTTTTCAATGGAACGTTTTCACCTTAACACTGCTGTGTATTTTGTAGATGGTCTCAGCTTTCTCCCAGTTATTTTTTAAAAAAACAATTCTAGCAGCATGAGCTAATATAAGTGTCTCTAGAAAGCACTTGCTCTGCCAGACAGGAGGGTGTTTTTCAGGTTGCATACTTTGGTTTTGTGTACTTAATTATTACTTTTTTTCATAATAAATTAGACTGTATTAAAAGAGCACCGGAGGCTGAAGTTCTTTGTTCCCAGGCTGGGAATAACGTGGCTAGTGAAGGTGTTTTCATTCTGCTCCACTTCTGAACTTCAGTGGAAATTTTGGATGGCAAGTCCAGGACGTTGAACAGTAATGGGATGCCAAGGGTTTGGGTTTTTATGCTGATGTAACAGCTGAAAGAGTTCTTCTCTGCTAAACTTGGGAATAGGTGTTGTAAGAGCCTGGCAGGTTCACGTTCAGTTATGTCTTGTGTTGCTTGTCAATGCCAGGTAGGATGATGAAAGACACATGACTTTTGGCTGCAGAGGATGGATGATACTGGGATTTAGAGATGTGGTTTCCAGTCCTGCCTAGTAAAGGCAGTGCATCCCCAAGTCCCCTAAGGGGCTCTGCTCAAAATCCTTGCAGGCCTTACGGGTGATGGCATCTTTGTTAGGTGATGTGTGGCTGTTGGACCCTTCAGCTGCTGCCTTTGTCTTTGAAACACGTCCCTCTTAAACCTGCTCTGGATTGGTTCTCTGTGTGCCTTCTGTCTACTTCAAGTTGTCTCTTTCTGTAGTAGGTATTTCTTGGGTTTATGTTGGTGTTGAGGTGAACCCCTAATCTTTGGGTTATCAGTTGTCAATCAGGAGAGGAAGGGCAGGTGAGCTTCTATAGATTAGATTAGCCTATATAGCCTGGTAGGTTAAAGCATGAGAACTCCAGCTTTCCAGGATGGCAGAAAGTGGTGGGCAAATGGAGGTGTGATGTTAAGACTCTTGAAGGTAAACTGGCTTCGTTCTCCTTGCAAAGCAAACTCCCTGGAAGGGAATGTGAGTTTTCTTCCTCTATCAAAGTCTGCTGTAAGTTATATGCATGTTATAAACATCTTGACCTAAAAATAATACTTAAATTGACTGACCAGTTTTGGCTGTGCAGTCTGGACTGCTAGAGGTACCTCCAGGCTGGAAACCAGGGGAGGCCGCCTAGGACAAGAAAGTATACATCTACTGATGTATCTTTTATTTATTTTCCTATTTTTATTTTGTTCTGTGACTGAATAAAGAAGTGAATATTTTTGCTCAAAACTGGTGACCTACTTGAACAGTATTTGATTTTGGCAAAACTTCTTGATGCTGACTCTGTGGGCCAGTTAAACTGAATAATGTGGTGTGGTCAACAGAAAGAAAATAGGAACCAAGGCTGATTGTTCTGATGTGAACAAGTAACAGCTTCTCCTTCTCATCACCTGCTCCCACAGTTTTCTAACTCTAGCTTGCTATTATGTCAGTTATCTGTACCGCTTGATGGGAGTTTTTGCCTATTTAAGAAATATTGTCTTGGAGGAACTCCTTGCATTTCAAAAATGATCTTTATTTGGAGCCTTTCCCTAATGATAGTACCTGAAATTAGTCTTACCCATTGACTTACTCCACTTCAACATGTGGCTGCCCCAGATGAAGGAAGCACTGGACCCCCCTGGTCTCTGCATGGTTCATTGCAGAAATTTAGGGAATAGTGTAGCAGCCAGACACAAAAGGTGGAGTCAGCTAAACTGTAGTCACTTACTTGCAAAGTGGTGACATAGGCACTCCAGTTATTTCTAAATTAGTTAGTAAGGAGGGGTCACATTTTTGAGGTCTTATTTACTGCTACAGTTCAACACTTCTGAACTCTGGCTCACTCAGCTGGGCTAACGTGGGAGAGGATACGGGCAAAAGCGTCCTCGAAGGTGGGGGCGAGGGGGAAGAGAGGACTTCCAAGAAATTGCAGCATGATGACTGCTGACACTTGCTTTCTAGCCAACCCAGTGTGCCAGATAAGGAATATTTCCCAGTGTGCCAGATGACGAGGAATGTTTTGTTAGGGTCTGGATAGGCTGGTAGATCTAGAAGAGCATCTTTGTTTTGGTGGGACCTGCTGAGAAGCCTGTTCAAGCTAGCACGGTGCCTTCTAGAAGGATTCATATGTGAAGGCAACAGCTCCAGTTGTGTGCATTACTATATTCCAGCACTACTTCAGGTATGTATGCTCTGCCAAAGAGCTTGCTTTGTCCTGCATCTGTCCTGTTGGAGCTTTTGGCTGGAGGGCATCTTCTGTGGCCTGTAATTCGCTGCTTCATTCCACAGTGACCTACTTTGATTAGGCAACAAGTTCTTTATCTGAAAAGAAGCAAGTTGTTCCTTTGCCAGTCCTCCAGTTGGAATCAGTTTCAGGACTGGACTTCTCAGAATGAGATTGTTGGTACCAGTTTAATCTTGTTCGTAGCTGGTTCATATCACTTGGTGAAATGCCAGGGTTGTTCTCTCCTGGGTGTTTGTTTCTCTGCTGTATTTATAGACAGCAACACTCATCCCTGTCAACCTCCATTTTGTGAAATTAAAATGCCAAACTTTTCTTTAGCTTCCCACTAAAAGGTGGGTTCTTCTTTCTTTTGTCACTTCAATCTCAGCTCCTTGTTCTTGAGCAGTAGGGCCCAGGCAGGAGCCCTTGCCCACAAGGTCTTAAACAGATGTCTTGGACTATGGACACTGGTGCTTCTCCATCCCCTCTGGTATTACCTTGCCTGATGGAGCCGGAGGCTGCTACTTTTTACACTTGGGTTGCAATGCTGGACACTTGTGCCATTAGGAGTGACTCATTCCCTGGGCTCTCTTCTGTCCCATGGAGTTTAAATTCATCATAGAAATACCGATGACGGACCATATCCTGTTGTGCTTTGAAAGATCTTAATGGAGTTGTGGCAGCTCACCAGAAGAATGAGCTGTTTTTCTCCTGAACTATGTTCTGAAACAATATAGACCGAATCCAGCAGACACAAGTAAAGGGGAATTTTACTCTAATCAATGAGTTGTTTCCCAGAAGTGTCAACGGATCCAAGTCTGGAGCCTTAGCAGAGGCATTAGGTACAGGTGTTTCAGGTTACAAGAAAGGAGACTGAAGATTGAAAATATGTGGGAATATAAAGAGGGGTACAGGAAAGCCAGTGAGCAGTTTAGGTATGTAACCTGCTAATAAGCTTAAATGCTGTCCCTTTACAGGGGGAGAAATAGCAACGTAATTTTAATGTGGTGGGAACTTGAGACAGTGCCTCTTTGGCCATAGCAGAGGCTGGTAGAAGTTGCAGCATGGCTTGGGATTTGGAGTTGTTGACATCTTTGATTCTTTGTAAATGACAAAACAGTGCTCGAAGGAGAGATTAATGGGGGCGAGGGGGGGGCAGGACCGGGGAGGGCACGGTGAGAGCCCAGATGCTGGGTTGCTCTCCCGCTGTTCCTGACGCCGTTGTGCGCGCTCTGTTTGTCCGGTGGGAGGTCAGCGTTTCACGCTTTGCCTCTTCACCCGTTTTATCCCTAACTCTGCGGAGTGCCAGCCGGCAGGCTGGGGAACCAGGGGACAAAGCTCCATCTAGTGTGTAAAGAAAGGGAGATGTCTGGGAGCTAGCAAAATAAGCAATCCTACAGTAGATGGCTTTGCCTAGTCCAGGCATGGGGCTTGTGGTGGTTTTTAGTGCTTGGGTTTGTTTTTTTTTTTCTTCATGACTTGTGAGTAGGATTGCAAATCCTGTGCAAGTGTTAATTGAATAACTTTGCCATTCTGACAGCTGATGCTCGCTTTCTGTACCCTGGCATGTGTAGAGGTTAATACTGGTTTAATACAGTTTTAAGTAGTCTATAATGTCAATTCTAGACAAAACCAAATATATGTCCTTCTGTTAAGATTAGGAATTGTATAGTCAGGTTATAACTCTGTGACGGGAAGGGACAGAGAAGTGTAACAATATATAAAGTTAACACTTTTAAGGTAAAACATCTTTTGACCCTTCTGGACTGATGTGTACAATCTTAAACCACAGTAAGTGGTAGATAATGCAAGTATAATTGAACAAGACATTATCTGCTTTTAAAAATAAATCAAGAATAACAAATCTTCTTGTTTGTTCTGCAGGTTGCTAAAAAAACAGATAGCTTTTTCTATTTTTTTTTTTTTTTTTTTCTCCTGAATACTTGGAAAACCGATTGCAGTTCCTGAACATGGCTTTGCAGCAGCGTCGGTAAAAGTATGGGAAAAATATTTTCAGTGTATTAGATGTATATTGGCAACTAAACATCAGGAAGCTACTAAATTTCTGAATTCAGCAAACAGTTCTATGGCAAAAACAGGCTACTAAGATGTAATCCAGATCTTTTTTCTGTGGATAATGAAGGAAACTTTTTTTTCCTTAATCTACCTATGATGTCCCATTCTTGTCCAAAAATATACTGCTTGTCCTTGTACCTGTAGTACCTCTTCTATAGTCCAGTGCCAAAGACCACTTGGCAGAATTTGTCCCTACCTGCAGCAGCAGCTCTTTGAAATCTGTGGGAATTTGGGATCAAGCACCTGCGTGGGTTTTTGTTTTTGTTTTGGGGCTTTTCATGGTTTCCAGCGTGTTGGGAATATTGGGGATTCTTCCTGCTGGAGGGAGGATCGGGAGGAGTAGAAGGTGAGTTTGCATCCAAAGTTGTAGGTTGCAGTGAGGGGATCGTTTCTAGTGCTGACCTTTCTCAACCAAAAAACTAAAGAAACGGGAGCGTCATTTTGCTCCCAGCAATATGTTTGCCAAGCATTTGTTTTGCAGAAACGTGCAGCTGCTACTAAGCCCAGGCTGAGAGCCATTATAATATGGCTTTTTAGGGACAGTAATACTGTTGGCTGCTGGGCTCCGGCGAGTCTGGGACTTCACATCATTTCCAGGTGACTGCTGCAAGATTATAAACCTGGTTGAGTAATGTAGTGCTGTATAGTTGTCTGCTGGAGCCTAAAATAACAAAAGGTGTGAATTGCTGCCCCGCAGTATTGGTGGGTGCTCCCGCAGGTACTTTGCCAAGGTCACAAATGCTAAATAAACCAGATTAAACAAAACCCTGTTGCGAGAATTCATGATTAACTGTAGTCTTTGCAGGATTTATTGGTTATAAACTAAGTGCCTGCCTCTTTTTTGTTTCGTCCTAGTAACTAAGGCAGATGTGAACTTCAAGCCCAGTGAAACATTTTTTTGGCTCTTGCTTCTGTTTACATGATTCAGGAGTTTGCAGTAGTTCCACAACAAATATAGCTTTGAACAGAAATAGCCATTCAAGTGCTATGCTTCTGGCAGTGCAGAAGAGATTAAGAGAGTCTAACAAAAGGGCTTGTAAATAGTTTTCAGTTGGCCGCTTCTTTTTTTTTTTTTTCCTCAAAAATAAACCAATAGCTGTAATGTATTTTGCAAAGTGAGAAGTGGTATTCGTGCAGCAGGTTACATGGACAGCATGTCTCCGTTGTCATTAAAACCGAATGGTTTAGGTTAGAAGGGACCTTAAAGATCACCTAGTTCCTACCCCCCTGCCCTGGGCAGGGACACCTCCCACAGACCAGGCTGCTCCAAGCCCCGTCCAACCTGGCCTTGAACATCTCCAGGGATGGGGCAGCCACGGCTTCTCTGGGCAACCTGGGCCAGGGGCTCACCGCCCTCAGAGTGAAAAAATTTCTTCCTGAGATCTAATCTAAATCTTTCAGTTGGAAACTGGTACCCCTCATCCTATCACTATACTCCCTGATAAAGAGTTCCTCCCCATCTTTCCTGTAGCCCCCTTTAGGTACTGGAAGGCTGCTATAATGTCTCCTGGGAGCCTTCGCTTCCTTATGCAACCTTTATGCAACCTTATTTGGTTGTGTAAAGTTATTTCTGAGGATTTTTCCTGATGTCTCCTCTTTGAGAAGAGCTTATGCTTTTTAGATGCAACATAAGAAAGATGGAGAACAAAAGGGTGATTGCAAAATGAAATTAAGGCTGTGTATTAGCAGGGCTGTATTTGAAGTGTTAAGAAAAGACTTATGAATAGATTAAGGAGGATCTTTTTGTATGTATTTTGACACTTTGTGAAATCAGGAAGTATAGATGTTGCTTGCATGTTTTTATTTTAAATGAGACTTCATTCTGTATCACATTTTTTGATTTGGTGTTTCTTTTATTTACATGCGATCCCAAGTTCAAATAATTATTTTCCTCTTTCCCTCTCTCTGGTGTTAATGAACAGTTTCTGCCTAGAAACAAGGTGCAGAATTTTTTTGAAGGGGGTGGAGAGGGAATTGGCAGAACAATCCCTGGAGATGCCAGTTCCTCGGTACTTCAGCCTTTAAATCAATACTGCATATTTCTGTGAAAGACTGCAGTTCACACAGCGTTGTGAACTTAAAATGGGATTTAGAGCTGTTGGATGGCAGGTGAAGAGGTCCTCTAATCAACACTTGCACTGACCTACCACAGCCATCCTGTGCAGCTGCAGAGCAGACCCTGGGGTGTTCTGACATGACCCACAGCCTATCCCCGAAGGCTGGAAGCTCACAGAAACCGTATCCATCTTGGGAAATTCCCAAACTGGGAGTGGTTGGGATTTGGGATAGGTACTTGGGGACAGATGGACCTTATTGCTGGAGGATGCTGCTGGATCCCAGGTAGCTTAGCAGCGCTACCTGATGAACTGCTGTGGTTTGCTTTCTCCAGGAGCCTTGGGTTAAATATTGCCCCATTTCAGGAATGGTGTCAGTCACATTGAATGGTCTAAGCAAGGCAACTGAAGGTCATATCTTCTATAGTTGTTTGCAGTTGGGCAATTCCTCTGGTGCAGGACAGACAGTCGTTTTGCCTGGCCTCAATTACCAAGTTTGTAAACATCAGTAATGCTTTCTTACATGGACAGCTGGAGCTTATCCCACCTCCCTGCCTGTGCCGTGAATACCCGAGGCAGCAAGACTGGTACATCTGTCCTGCAATTGCAAATCACAATTGCAGTGTAAATATCCAAATGGTTGGTAAAGTAACTTGTTGATGAAAAGGCTTTTTTTTTTTTTTTTCTCCCTAAGTCATTCAGCCTGCACAGTAAGTCAATCTTCTTTGCCCCAATAACTCTCCCACAAATAGCCAAAAATGTAGAAGAACTATGGGCAATGCTTAAGTACTCTAAAATTTAAGTTCGTTTAATACGTGTGGATGCTGAGGAATTGGTTTCTGCAGTCTGGAGAGTTGCTTTACTAGAAAGAAAAGTTGCTGAAGACACCCCCTGATCTGCTCAGGTCCTGTAATGAACAGATAGTGCTGTGGCTAGAGATTGAATGGCGAGTTTGCATGGTATCTGTCCAAGATGATTTTAATGTTAGAGTTATTGCAGTAATGTGCTAGGGGGTCGGCTGTTCCCATGCATGTAGTATTCACTGTAACGAGCCAGTCCTACACGCTGATAACACCGACCCATCACATACCGAGCACTAAATTCACTTTGTGGTTTTCAGTATGACTGTTTGGGGTTCTTAATCATTTAAAGCAAATCTTCCATAAACACTTTCCCTTTTGCTCCTTAATAACCTGTTTGCTCAGCATACCAGAGTGAGGATGTCATCCGCGCAAGATGAGGCTTCGAGCTGCCTCCTTGTCTTTGGAAGGTGTTGAATAGCGCTGTAACCATGGAGTCAGTAAGCAGAAAAGCTCGGATGAGCGGAACAGTTTAGGCTGGGAATTGCTGGGTCACTGTAAGCCTCAAGGAGCGTGATGGCTTTTTGGCTGGGAGGGACTCTGAGCATGAGAATGATGATGACAAGCTGTGAACGCAATATGGTTGAGTCTTGTATTCCGCAGGGCTGCCTCTGGGAATAAACTTGCTATCCCACCGTGTAAGCGATAGATAATTTCTAAACCAAGATATGGTGGAAAGGTGATGTGGAGTCAGATCTGAGCACTACATGGTTGCAAAGTATAAAACTGTGCGGTGATCATACGTCATCTTCCCTCTCTGGCGACAGTGTTATCTTCTCTATTTACCCAGATAAAAGAAGGTAAATTCTATATTACAAAATCAAGCACTACAGAGTTTGTTAGTGGAGTGTTATCTCCTCGCTTTTTCTTTTATCTCCTCTTGGTTGTTTTAGCTATCTGGCTTTTTGTTTTGCAAATGTGCGCAGAGCCCTTTAGAGAGGGAAGTACCCATATATGTGGTGTCTGAAAAATGGTTCAAAAAGCCTTTGACAAGGTCAGGCTTTCCAGTGAAAGACAAACCTACCTCATACCTCTTTTTTTCTTTACATTTTTGTAATGGCTTCTCTAAGTTTGTAATGGCTTTGAAAGTTTGAGGAAGAGCACCAAACCAATATTGAGTAACACAGTCTGCTATGTTTTAAATTCCTTTAACCCTTCATGGAACGTTTTTGGGAGCTTGGGGTATTTGTGTGTGTAGGTGTCTTCACCTGCCTGCTCCTCTTCTGCTTGAGGGTTCAGCCTGTTGGAGCAGAAGTGAAAATAGGGAAAGAGTGCGTACGCCGTCACATCGAGTCTCTCTGCTGGTACAGATAACATGTCTAGCTCTTGCGAGGTGGACCTCCAGTTCACCCAAGTGAACCTTGAATGTGAAGGAGTTATGTCCCAGAAGACAAACTTGTCTTGCACCCCACCTTCCCCTTCGTCTTTTTGGTGATCAAAGTCATGAGATAGCTGTGCTGTTACAGACAGCCCTTATCTGATGGCATTAGTGGCCTGACACACCCCTTTTAATTAATGAATGGGAGAAGTGCTCTCAATGCCAACCTGTGATTTCCGTTTCTCCAGACCTGCAGCGGGTTGTCCATCCAGGGGACGGGTCCGAGGATCACACTCAGCCCCACTGTAGTGCCAAGCATTTGTCTGTGCTTGCTGCAGATCCGTGCCTTGCTCTGGGCTGTCTCCATCAGGAGTTTGTGCAATACCCTCATGCAGGTGAGATAAGATGTAGCGAGATGCTGGCTCTGAACTTCTGGGCTGTTTCGGAGTACTTTCATGATCTCTGAAGACCTTGTGCATGGCTGTTTCAACCCCCCCTTCTCTTCTCCTCCTCGGTAGGTGCTGGATTGCACAGGTCTGCAGTGCCGGCAGGCACCGGGCACCTGCCCGTGTTGCTGCTCCGTGGGGATTGGAGTTGCCAGGTCCTTATCTGGAGCCACCCCTAGAGACAGGGCCAGCCAGGACACCGCTTGACTTTCACCTGAGGGTTCTCAGCAAAAGCCCTTGGACACGAGGGGTGTGGGGGGGGAAGATGGAAGCTGTTAGAGTTCAGATGTTCATGCCCTGCTCCTTTGACAGCTTCTGTCTGTAAGTGGCACTTTCCAGGAGCGACGGCAGAGTGAGCAGGTTGTGTGATTGATTTGTTGGGATGGAGGTTGTGTTCTGGGAGCTAAAAATACTGTGCTTGGGAGCTGTCTTGTGCAGAGCCACGGCAGGTGTGACTGACCAGCTGAGGTAACGATGGTGACTTTCATGAGGGGAAGATTTATAAGATACTCCATGTTTAAAGAAAATTATAAATATATATCCATATATATATATATGTATATCCTTCTGAAACTTCATGGCAAACACACATTTGGGCTAACAGAGGTTCAGTTTAGTTACAAAAAGACTTGGTATGTTGTGGTGATTATTATATAGAAGTCTTTGAGGGTATCCTAGGTTTGCAATTATTCATCTCCCTGTAACAGGAATGGTAGTAAAGGATTGTAAAATGCGACCTTTGCAGCTTCTAGATTAAACCTCTTTAGTTTTACCTTGTTCCTTAATCTGGTGGTGATCAAGCTTTCCAAGCTATACTGCAAGCTGTGTCCCCAAGTAAATGGGCATTCAAGCAGATCAACTAACGGCATTTTATTAAGTCAACACTCATGCAAAAGCCACCTCTAGAGCTTAATAATTATTTACTCAAGGCTCCTGGGTCATGAGAGAGGTTTTCATTAAGTTCAGAAAGCATTATGTTCAGCAGCTTGTGAAGGTGTGTTTAAAAGACAGGAAGAAAAATGGAAAACTACTAAATGGTGTACAGCTAATTAAAAAAATTCTTAGCTAAGGATTAAATGAAGTGTTTTGTGTGGTTGGTTTTTGGTGGTGGGTTTTGGCTTTTTTTTTTTTTT